>OY992540.1:219082974-219431160 GCA_963921195.1 Pegoplata infirma
AAAATGCAAAAAAAAAAATTCAACAATAAAAATGAAGAACAAAGTTTTTAAGATTCTAAATATTAGTAGAAATGAAGGAAAAAATTAAAAAATCATTAAAACTGGATAACAAAATTATTTAGATTCAAAATATTAGTAGAAATGAAGGATATAAGACATTTTTTTAGAACAAGAACTGTTTAAACAAGAAGTCCTAAAAAACTCCTAATGGGAACTTAGAAATATCTAAATACAATCAGCCTTACCATAGAAAAAAAAAATATATTTAAAATCAGCTTTTATTTTTTATTTCCATACAAATTGTTTTTGTTTTTAAAATCGACTTTCAAAAAATATATTTGAAATTTAATATAAAACTTCTGTTAAAATAGACTTTTCGTTTTCTTGTGGTAAGAACCAATGTTTTTTCCAAAAAAGTAAACTAAAACTTTTACTTTTTTTACAATTTTACTAAAAAAATTAAGCTTGTCGTAGAAAAATTCCAGGGTTGACCCCTCAAAAACAAAAGACTTAAGAAACAAACTTTAACTCTTAATTATTAACAAGAAATTTTAAAAACTTTTTAAAACTTTATTTAGATTCAAAATATTAGTATAAATGAAGAAAATAAGAAATTTTTTAGAACAAAAACTGTTTAAACAAGAAATCCTTAAACAAAACTTTTCTTAGGGAAACTGAGAAATATCTAACTACAATGTTTTTTAAAAAAAAAAATTAAAACTTTAACTTTTTTTCATAATTTTACTTGTCGTAGTAAAATTTCATTGTTAACCTATCAAAAACAAAAGACTTAAGAAACAAACTTTAACTCTTAAACATTAACAAGAAATGTTAAAAACTTCTTAAAACTTTATTTAGATTCAAAATATTAGTAGAAATCAATGAAATAAGAAATTTTTTAGAACAAAAAACTGTTTCAACAAGAAATTGTAAAAAACTTTTCTTAGGGAATTTTAGAAATATCTAAATACAATGTTTTTTCCAAAAAAATAAACTAAAACCTTTACTTTTTTTCATAATTTGACTTGTCGTAGTAAAATTTCATTGTTAACCTCTAAAAAACAAAAGACTTAAGAAACAAACTTTAACTCTTAAACATTAACAAGAAATTTTAAAAACTTCTTAAAACTTTATTTAGATTCAAAATATTAGTAGAAATGAAGGAAATACAAAATTTTTTAAAACAAAAACTACTTAAACCAGAAATCCAAAAAAACGTTTCTTAGGGAAACTTAGAAATATCTAAATACAATGTTTTTTTTTTTTAATAAACTAAAACTTTTACTTTTTTTATAATTTTACTAAAAAAATTAAACTTGTTGTAGTAAAATTCCATTGTTAACCTCTATAAAACAAAATACTGAAGAAACAAACTTTAATTCTTAAAAATTAACAAGAAATTTTAAAAACTTCTTAAAACTTTATTTTTATTCAAAATATTAGTAGAAATGAAGGAAATAAAAAGTTTTTAGAACAAAAACTGTGTAAACAAGAAGAAATCTTAAAAAAACTTTTCGTAGGGAAACTTAGAAATATATAAATACAATGGTCCTTACCACAAGAAAACAAAAAGTCTATTTTAACAAAAGTTTTATTTTAAATTTCAAATTTTCAATACATTTTTTGAAAGTCGATTTTAAAAACAAAAACAATTTGTATGGAAATAAAATTAAAAGCTGATTTAAAATATATTTCATTTTTCTATGGTAAGGCTGAATGTTTTTCCAAAGACATGAACTAAAACTTTTGCTTTTTTAAAATTTTACTAAAAAAATTAAGCTAATCGTAGTAAAATTCCATTATTAACTTCCCAAAAACAAAAGACTTAAGAAACAAACTTTAATTTTTTAAAATTAACAAGAAATTTTAAAAAC
Source organism: Pegoplata infirma (assembly GCA_963921195.1). Lineage (NCBI taxonomy): Eukaryota > Metazoa > Arthropoda > Insecta > Diptera > Anthomyiidae > Pegoplata > Pegoplata infirma. The sequence goes on from OY992540.1 coordinate 219,084,849, forward strand.
TTCTTAAAACTTTTGGCGTTTCTAGTTAGCGTTTCTAACATCTGTTTAAAACATTAAAAGAATTCCCCAGTATATTTAAAATCTTTAAGCAGAAAATATGTTTTTTTGGGCGTAAATAAAATTAATCATTTTTTGCTTTTAAAAAGTAACAAAATACTACTTATTTTAACAAGTTGCTATAAATTAACAAAGTAAAAAAGAAAATATTTCTAAACAGCTATTAACATTTTTCAAAAACTCACTTAAAACTAATTAAAACAACTAATAAAACAAAACTTTACTTACTTTAAATCTTTTCATCTTTAATAAATAAACGTTAAAAATATAAAACAAATTCTTTAATTTTCGTTATTTTTCTTGCTATAATGTTTTTATATCTTAACAGCTACACCCATTGTTTGGTTTTCAATATCGTTCAATTTCTTCAGTTTTTTTTTTTTTTAATTAAAAAAACCAGAAAAATATTCTTTAATATTGTTTTTTACATGTCTTGACTTAGAGATAATCATCTTTGATAGTCAATGATAGTTTTAACATGAATATTGTGTTTTTATATATTACTTTTTAAAAACAATTCCAAAAATAATATTACAAAAAAATATGCTTTGTCTTTAGTTGACTTAAAAAAAAGTGTCCAAAAAGACCAACCCAATTTTTGTCTAGAAAAGTTTTAGTTTAAGGTTTGTTACAAAAAAAACACATATAAAATATTTAAAAATAAATAAAAGGGCGTTGGTCTTTTTTTGCTTTCATTCCAGAAATGTCAGGTTTATAAAATAAAATAAATAACAAGTGAACAAAGTTAAATTTGTCGTCACCGAATCCATAAATACCCTCCACAATGCCCAAAATATTTTGAATGCAAATGAATTTGGGAAGAAAAAACAATTTGTTGCCCTCAAAAGAAAAGCGCTGCCAAAAAATCTGTAAAATAACTAAGCAAACTTTAAGCAGATTTTTCTGCTGAAATAAATATTTTAAGTAAATTCTCTGTCATTCAGATTTAGAAAATAACAGAAATGGAATTTTACTGATTCTGTTTGCTGAATTTCAAAATATTTTTGTGCTGATTTTTAGTAGATTATTTTCTTATTTTACAGAAAAAGTCTGTTGACTTTTTTTTTCAAAATTGACTGACTGATTGACTGAATGATTCATCATTGTACAGCCCGAACCACTGAAGCATGATTTTTTTTTGTAGATTCACCTTTCGGAAAATATAGCCACTATGGCTGGTTTTTTGGGAAACTCTGATTCTAAGGGGGGTAAAAATGTGTAATTTGGTACTTTTTATTATTTTTAAAATAATGGTTCTGAAAAAAGTACTTTTTGGAAATTCTGTTTCTAAGGGTTGCTTCCTTGGGTAAAATAATGTAATTGATACTTTTTCTATCTTCTTAAAAAAGAAGAAAAAGTAAGAAAGGACCTTTTAAAAATTCTATTTTTGGTACTTTTTCTATCTTCTTAAAGAAGAAGAAAAAGTAAGAAAGGACCTTTTGAAAATTCTATTTTTAATATAGTAAAAGAAAAATGTACTTTGATACTTTTTCTATCTCCTGAAAAAGTACCTATTCAAAAATTCTGATTCTGATGAGATTGAAGGTAAAATTTTATACTTTGGTACTTTTTCTATTTCCTGAAATAATGCTGCTAAGGTTTTCAGAAAGTTTAATTTGGTACTTTTTATTATTTTTAAACTTATGGTTCTCAGAAAATTATTTTTGGAAATTCCGTTTCCAAGGGGTAAAAATGGGTGAAAATTTTATCTTTGGTACTTTTTCAATTTCCTGAAATAATGCTGCTAAGGTTTTCAAAAAGTTTAATTTGGTACTTTTTATTATTTTTAAAATTATGGTTCTTAGAAAAGTACATTTTAAAAATTCCGTTTCTAAGGGGGAAAAATGGATGAATTAATGTAATTGTTACTCTTTCCATCTGCTTTAAAAATGATCATCGAAATTTAAAAATGAAATGTTTTTAGGTTCTATACAAAGTACCTTCTGAAATCTTTCATTTTAATGGAGTAATTTGTACATTGGTACTTTTTCGATCTCCTGAAATAATGAGTAAAAAAGTTATTTTAATGGGGTAAAAGATAAAAAAATGTTCCTTGGTACTTTTTCTGTCTCCTGAAAAAGTACCGTTTTGAAAATTCTGATTTTGATGAGAGTTTGAATGTAAAATATTTTACTTTGTTACTTTTTCCATCTCCTGAAATAATGCTACTAAGGGTTAAAAAAACTTTATTTTAGTACTTTTTATTATTTTTTAAAATTATAGTTCTCAGAAAAGTAAGTACTTTTTGGTAATTCCGTTTCTTAAGGGGGAAAATGGGTAAAATAATTTAATTATTTCTTTTTCTTCAAAAATGGTTATCAAAACTTAAAATAGAAATATATGTCTCTACAGAAAAATTACACGTAAAAATTACCCTTTGAAATCTCTTAATGGGGTAAAAGAGTAAAAATTTGTACTTTGTTACTTTTTCCATCCCCAGAAAAAGTACCTTTTTGAAAATTCCGATTCTGATTAGATTAAATGTAAGATATTGTACTTTTGTACTTTTTCGATTTCCTAAGATAATGCTGCGAAGGGTATAAAAAAGTTATTTCAATGGGGTAAAAGAACAAAAAAAAAATTTTGGTACTAATTCTATCTCCCGAAAAAGTACATTTTTGAAAACTACGATTCTGATGAGATTAAAGGTGAATTATTGTACTTTGGTACTTTTTCGATCTCCTGAAATAATGCTACTAAGGGTTAAAAACCTTTATTTTAGTACTTTTTATTATTTTTTAAAATTATGGTTCTATTTCTGAAATAGTGCTCCGAGAAAAGTACTGTTTAAAAAGCTTTGATTCTAATAGGGTAAACAAGTGTAATTTGGTACTTTTTTAATCTCCTAAAATAATGGCGTTAAAATGGGGATTTTTAAAAAGTAGCACCCTCCAACTATTAAAAATATGTATCTTTTGGAACTTTGGAAAAAATTTTAATGGCGTAAAAGAGTTAAAAATTTTACTTTGTACTTTTTTTATATCTAGATAGTTCAAGAAACTTGAAATTTGGAATGTAGAAAAAATATTCCCTACAAAAGTGCACCTAGAAAATTATTGCTGTTCCTACATGACGGTGGTTTGTGTAGTACGTAGTAGTTGTCGTTTTCAACCACAATTTCCGTTTTTTTTTGTATGAAAAATCTCAAACAACTTTTTTTGTATTTTAGTGTTTTTATCGGCGTATGCCATTCCTGACTGTTATTAAGGGTTTGTGATTGAAGAAGAAAACATTGTATTTCTAAAGATTATTTTTAATGTGGATTTATTCCAGACCATGGTTTCTGTAGCCACCTCTACGTCATCATTGGAGAGGTGGCTACAACTACATTTTTGTAGTTGTTTTAAAAAATAAATACACAAAATACTACATTACAGTTGTTTTATGTAGTTGTTTTTAGTTTATAAAATAAATTGAATTTTTCTAGAAATGTTAAGAAAAACTGATTTGTTGAACGAGTTGGAAGTGTGGGGTGCAGCAGGAATTATTACCAAATAAAAAAATACTTAAATTAATTTAATTACAATTTAAAATGTAATAAAAACATTTTTTTTTTGTTTTTTTAACAATTTTACCATTTTTAGAAGATTTTTTTTGTTAATAAAAAAAATTCAGACAATTTGAGTTACAGAAAAAACAACTGTAATTTGAAGTTGTTTTTACCGTTTTCTGTAGTTGTTAATCAATAGTTAAAAACAACAATATTTTTTGGTTGATTTTACCGTAAAATGTAGTAGACGCCCAAACAACAACAAATGTAATTGTTTTAACTGTCTTATGTAGTGGAATCTACTGTCATAATTTTTTGAGTGTACATTTTAGAGAGCTTTGATTCTAAAAGGGGAAAAATTATACTGTGGTACTTTTTCCAGCTCCTTTTTCCATCACCTGTAATAAAGGTTTTAGGACCTGGAAAAAATAACATTCTGACAAAAGTATTTTTTAGAAAGTTTTGATTCTAAAAGTATAAAAATGTGTACTTTGGTACTTTTTCAAAATCTTGGAATAATTGTCATAGAAACTTCTAACTTTAAATGAAGGACCCTCCAACAAAAAAAAAACGTTCTGAAAAAGTACCTCTTGGAAGTTTTGATTTTCATGAGATTAAAGGGTAAAAATTGTTCTTTGGTACTTTTTCTATCTCCGAAATAATATTTCTAAAAGGGGAAAAAGTATACTTTGGTACTTTTTCGATCTTCTTTTTCCATCTCCTGATATAAAAGTTCTGGGAACTAGAAAAAATGACATTCTGACAAAAGTATTTTTTAGAAAGTTTTGATTTTAAAAGTATAAAAATGTGTACTTTGGTACTTTTTCAAAATCTTGGAATAATGGTCAAAGAAACTTCAAACTTCAAATGAGGACCCTCCACAAAAAAAATACGTTCTGAAAAAGTACCTTTTGGAAGTTTTGAATTTTTATGAGATTAAAGGGTAAAAATTGTTCTTTGGTACTTTTTCTATCTTCGAAATAATATTTCTAAAAGGGGAAAAAAGTATACTTTGGTACTTTTTCGATCTTCTTTTTCCATCTCCTGATATAAAAGTTCTAGGAACTAGAATAAAGAACATTCTGACAAAAGTCTTTTTTAGAAAGTTTTGATTCTAAAAGTACACTCAAAATAATTCTACAGCAAAGGGTTTAGTAAGTGATGTTGTACAAAAAACTACTAATTAGTTACTAATTTTAGTATCTTCAAAGTACTAAAATTAGAAATTTTTACTGGTTTTGAATAATATTAGTAAAAAATTTTAGTATTGGTTACCAATTTCTGCTCTAGGTCCTTTTGGACTAAAATTTAGTTAAATTTTTAGTATTAAATACCCACGTTTTTTTTTTTTGGTGTATAAAAATGTGTACTTTGGTAATTTTTCAAAATCTTGGAAAAGTGATCATAAAAACTTTATTTGGAGAACCCTCCAACAAAAAAAAATGCATTCTAAAAAAGTACTTTTTGGAAATTTTGATTTTTATGAGATTAAAGGCTAAAAAATTGTACTTTAGTACTTTTTATATCTTTGAAATAACGGTCCTAAAAGCTTGGAGTTTGGTATGTTGAATTATCCAGCATAATGTAAGATGCTCCAGCAAAAGAAAACATTCTTAAAACTACTTTTAGAAGGTTTTGATTTTTTACGTTCTAAAAAAGTACTTTTTGAAAATTTCAATTTCTCTGAAAAATACAACTTTTTCTATCTCAGGGCGTGTGTGAAACGGTAGCAAAGTATGTTCGTTGGTAAATTTTTGACACTATTGAGGTGAATAAAATTTCACTAGCCCAATGGGCTAGTAGAAATTTTGTCATTAGATTAGAAATTTTTGAAATACAAAAAAAATAAATAGAAATTCAAAATTGTGAAGTTTCAGAAAAACACAAAAAATAATAAAAAATAAAAACGAAAAATACGAAAATTTGCATTTTATTTATAAATTTTTAACAATTTGTGTTCTTGACAAATTCCAAATGGTGCATTGGGATGCATATAATTTGAAGTTAACATTTATTTTTGTAATTTATCTTTGGATTTTTAAAATAAAGGTCAATAAAAACATCATTAATTGAATCGCCAATCTTTTGTAAGAGATTTTTGATTACTAAAAGTAATAATTTTCAGAAATTTTCATAAAACCAAATTTCCTAAACATTTTTTGTTGTTTTTTTTTAACAACTATCAAAAATTTACTGTTGTCAAAAAAGATTTCATTTCACACAGCAGAAATACAAAATTTTATCACCATAGAAAAAATATTTTTCACCATAGTACTTTGCTACCGTTTCACACACGCCCTCAGTAATAATCATTCTAAAAATTTGAAGTTTGGTATGTTGGATTATCCAGTTTAATGTAGGATCCTTAAGGGAAACAAAACATTAAAAAAAAAAACTTTCAGAAAGTTTTAATTCTTTGTGAGTAAAAAAGAGTAAAAAATTTTATTTTGGTACTTTTTTTGATCTCCTAAAATAAAGGTGCCTTAAACGTGAATTTTTAAACTGAAATTCTCCAGCAAAAGCAAAACATTTTGAAAAAATGGGAAATTGGTACTTTTTTTCTAAATATTGAATTTATTTACCCAGAATCTTAAAATTTAGCAGATAAACAAGAAAATATATTAAAGAAAATATTTTTTAATTGGAAAATTCTGAAATAGTTTTAGCTTTTGAGTTTTATTCCTATCAAGAGTTTTCAAATTCTGCCACATTTTTCCTCCAGAAAATGTCTCAGATTCTGCAATAATTTTCCTCAAGAAAAATATGAAAAATCTGGTTTTAGTTTCACTTTCAATTGGCATTTCGTAAACATTCCTGAAATTTTTTTTAAATAATTGGTAGTTTTTTTTTCACAGAAAACAAAACTTCAAACCACAATTTCTTGCTAAAAAATATTATGGAATCTTTGAAAAAGATTCCATAATATTTTTTATGGAATCTTTTTCTTTTGAACATTATCTGTAACAATGTTTGCTCATATATTTGAACCATAATGAAAACCAATAATATTATACCGATAATTTGTTTTAATATTATGACACAAGCCACTGCACTTTTATGGTCATTATTTTCATTTATATACTTGAACATCTTTTCTTTAGGCTTTGATTTCTGTTTATAATTTTTTTGTAGTTGTTTTTTTTATAAATAGACAAAATACCTTAACACATTAATTAAAGTTAACGTTGGCGTAGACAAGTCGAAATTACATTAAAATGTGGTCTTAAAGTAACATAAAAATAATGAATGTATTCCCTTTGTTAACTAACCATGTAGAATTGTTGTTGTTCATTTTTTTGTATTATTATTATAGATGCCTGCTTTTAGAAGTTAAAAATATACATATATGAGGTATTCCATAGGAAAGGTTCACATATTGTATAATTTAGCCGATTTTAAAAATTTTGTATTATTATACAGTCATTTTGGAAATTGCAAAACAAAAATTTAAGAATTTTTAAAAGATTTTGTTGAAAATTTTATATTGATTCTCTCATATTTATATTGTATCGAAGAAGTTGTTAGCAAAACTACAATAATATCCAGGGAAGTAAACGTGCCTAATGATAACCTTTCATTATTATGTATAATGATCTTTTTTGTTCCTAAATAAATTAAATGGTAAAGCACCTATAGCCATGATCATAACATTAAAATCGAAAGAAATACTTAAGTACGTAGTTGAGGTTGGGGATGGTTGGAGTTTAATGAAAGGTTAACAAGGTTGGTCATGGTATGGAAAGAAATACTTCTTTTCTGCCAACAGAAGCATAAATATTTTATTTAAATGAATAATTATTTTATAATTTCTTTTTAAAGATCCTATTAGATTGCTAAAAAGCAATAAACAATATACTCAAGTAATGAAGTTGTTAATTATAACTTAATTTTGAGCTACCGATAATTTAACAACAAAAGACTTAAGTAATAAACACGTTTTTAGGGTATTTATATAGCAATTTAATAACACAAAAGAATTCAGCAATGAGTTTTCAAAAAAAATATTGCTTAATTTTTTGAAAACAAAAGATTTAAGAAACGAACTTTGTTTTTAAATAACAAAAGTTTGTTATTGATTGATAACAAAGTTTCTATAGAAACCTTTGTTAACCCTCGATAATAAATTTTCTATAGAAAACTTTGTAAGCCATCGATAACAAATTTTTCTATCGATAACAAATTTTCTATAGAAAACTTTGTTATTCATCAATAACAACTTTTCAATAGAAAACTTTGTTATCAAAAAATTTTCTATAGAAAACTTCGCTATCCATCGATAAGAAATTTTCTATAGAAAACTTTATTATCCGTCGATAACAAATTTTCAATAGAAAACTTTGTTTTCATCGATAAAAAATGTTCTATAGAAAACTTTGTTATCCATCGATAACAAATTTTCTATAGAATATTTTGTTATCCATCGATAACAAATTTTCTATAGAAAACTTTGTTATCCATCGATAACAAATTTTCTATAGAATTTTCTATAGAAAACTTTGTTATCCATCGATAAAAAATTTTCTACAGAAAACTTTGTTATCCATTGATAACAAATTTTCTATAGAAAACTTTGTTATCCATACTCTATAGAAAACTTCGCTATCCATCGATAAGAAATTTTCTATAGAAAACTTTATTATCCGTCGATAACAAATTTTCAATAGAAAACTTTGTTTCCATTGATAAAAAATGTTCTATAGAAAACTTTGTTATCCATCGATAACAAATTTTCTATAGAATATTTTGTTATCCATCGATAAGAAATCTTCTATAGAAAACTTTGTTATCCATCGATAAAAAAATTTCTATAGAAAACTTCGTTATCCATCGATAACAAATTTTCTCTAGAAAACTTTGTGATCCATCGAAAACAAATTTTCTATAGAAATTTTTGTCATCCATCGATAACAAATTATCTATAGAAAACTTTGTTACCCATCGATAACAAATTTTCTATAGAAAATTTGTTATCCATGGATAACAAATTTTCTATAGAAAATTTTGTTATCCATTGATAAAAAATTTTCTATAGAAAATTTTGTATAGAATTTTCTAATTGTTATCCATCGATAACATAATTTCTGTAGAATACTTTGTTATCCATCGATAACAAATTTTCTAAAGAAAACTTTGTTATCCATCGATAACAAATTTTCTATAAAAACTTTGTTATCAATTGACAAAAAATTTTTTATCGAATACATTGTTATCCTTCGATAACAAATTTTCTATTTGTTATCCATCGATAACAAATTTTCTATAGAATACATTGTTATCGATAGATAACAAAACAAAGTGTTCTACAGAAAATTTGTCATCGACAACAAATTTTCTATAGAAAACTTTGTTATCCATCGATAACAAATTTTCTATAGAAAGCTTTGTTATCCATCGATAACAAATTTTCTATAGAAAACTTTGCTATCTATCGATAACAAATTTTCTATAGAAAACTTTGTTATCCACCGATAACAAATTTTCTATAGAAAACTTTGTTATCCATCGATTTTCTATAGAAAACTTTGTAATCGATGACAAATTTTCTATAGAAAACTTTGTTATCGATGACAAATTTTCTATACAAAACTTTGTTATCGATGACAAATTTTCTATACAAAACTTTGTTATCGATGACAAATTTTCTATAGAAAACTTTGTTATCGATGACAAATTTTCTATAGAAAACTTTGTTATCGATGACAAATTTTCTATAGAAAACTTTGTTATCGATGACAAATTTTCTATAGAAAACTTTGTTATCGATGACAAATTTTCTATAGAAAACTTTGTTATCGATGACAAATTTTCTATAGAAACTTTGTTATCGATGACAAATTTTCTATAGAAAACTTTGTTATCGATGACAAATTTTCTATGGAAAACTTTGTTATCGATGACAAATTTTCTACAGAAAACTTTGTTATCGATGACAAATTTTCTATAGAATACTTTATTATCGATGACAAATTTTCTATAGAAAACTTTGTTATCGATGACAAATTTTCTATAGAAAACTTTGTTATCGATGACAAATTTTCTATAGAAAACTTTGTTATCGATGACAAATTTTCTATAGAAAACTTTGTTATCGATGACAAATTTTCTATAGAAAACTTTGTTATCGATGACAAATTTTCTATAGAAAACTTTGTTATCGATGACAAATTTTCTATAGAAAACGTTGTTATCGATGACAAATTTTCTATAGAAAACTTTGTTATCGATGAAAAATTTTCTATAGAAAACTTTCCATTGAAAACTTTGTTATCGATGACAAATTTTCTATAGAAAACTTTGTTATCGATGACAAGTTTTCTATAGAAAACTTTGTTATCGATGACAAATTTTCTATAGAAAACTTTGTTATCCATCGATAATAAATTTTCTATAGAAAACTTTTTATACATCGATAATAAATCCCTTGATAGGAAATTTTCTATAGAAAACTTTATTATCGATGACAAATTTTTTACAGAAAACTTTGTTATCGGCCGATAACTTTTTTGTTTGTTTTAAAATTTCCTTAAATTTTCTAAACAAAAGACTTAAGAAACAAACTTGTTTCTTTATGTTTTAATTAATTTGTATTTTATATGGTAAAAACCGTGATTTAATGTTTTTTACTAATCTCTATATTATTTAACTCATTAATATATCTTCTTTTCTTTTCCTTAACTAAAACTCATTTACCATCTCCAAATCCCCTTACTTGTTATTTGGCGTCATTATTAATTGGTATGCTTTTGATGTTCAAATGCATTTGTTGTTTGTTTGTCTTGTTTTACAGATGCCGCATTTTTAGTTTTTCTTTTATTCTTTACAATCATTACACAGTCTTGTGGTGATCTTTTGTGGCCTATACTTCTACTTCATCATCATCATGATCATCCTTAGCTATCTATAAAACTTAAGATTTTTTTCTTTCTCGATTTCTAAAGGCTGTCAACAAACATATTTTTTAAACCTGAATGGCAGTTTGTTTATTTTGTTTATTATATAAAGTATGTATATTTCTTTATGTATATTACACAGAAAAAAATAAAAATGAATTTCAATTACGAAATTCGTTGATTCAATTAAAAAATTAATTGATTTCGGACGTATCACGAAAATGCGCATATTAATTACTCATTTTGTTTGAAAATAGTTTTAAAACTTAATTAAATTGTTAATTGAATCAATTAAAGTTTTAATTGGAAATAAAATGGAAAACCAATTAAAATTGTAATTAAATAAATTAAAAAAAAAATAATATAAAATTGAAAATCAATAATATAGAATTATTGATTCACATAAAATTTTTAATTGAAAAAAGACCAAAACTCAATTTAATTTTAAAAGTTGAACTTCAAAAAATGCCCTAAAATAAATAAACATAGAATGTTTTTGTTTTACATTGTTATGAAATTTATTTTCTTTATTAAATATAAACACTTGGTATAGTTTTGCATAGAAACATTATAGTAGTATTTTAAAATATCAATAACTATTTAAAATTACATTTTTATTTTTAAATCTTGTTATTGCATGCATTTTTGTCGCCTTAGTAACGTTGAATCAAAAAAAAATTTATTATATTTCAATGTGCAAAACACAACTGTACACATTTTATTATCAAAACAATTTATCCGCAACGACCGCTCGCCTTAAAGAAAACAATAAAACTAAATTTTTTTGTTGCTTTTATGTATTCATTGGCTGCTACCACCAAAATATACAAAACAATAGTTCAAAAGTTTTTTTTTTGTTTTTTGCATTTTTTTTTTCATTTGCTACTAACACTAATGCATACAAAACCGGTTTCGTTTGTTTATTTTATTTTTATTTTCAGTAAAGTTAAGAATTCAATTAAAACATTAATTGAATCAATTAAAATGTTTAATTGAAGTTAAATTTAATATCAAATCCATTTTTAATTAAAAAAAAAATCACGATATTATTTTCTGTGTACTAGCTAAGTATAATTTATATAAAAAAAAAGAAAATTATATAAATAGAAAAAGTTTTAAATAAACAACAGGTGTTAAGGCTAAATTAACAATAGAAGACATTTTTTTTGATTTAGAGATATTTTTAAAAGAAAGTATTTTAAAATTTATTTAAATAAATATAATAAGAAATAATTAAATTGAAAAAAAAAATCAGGAAAATTATCTAGAATTGAAAAAAATATAAGATGAAGTTAAGGATTTTGAAATGAAAATACAAAAGATTTAAGAAACGAACATCGAATGAAAAGGAAAATGACGCCAATAGCAAAGAACTTAATAAACTCAAAAGACGAACTTGAAAGTTGTATGAAATTGGAAAAAAAAACACAAGTTTCAGACTTTTTACTCCCAACAAATTTTTTACACTCTTAAAAAATTACAATCACTAGAAAAGTGTGATTGGACTTAAATCCATTGGTAACCAAAATCTGTTGAGCCTTGTAGAGGGTGTTCATGGATTCGGTCAAGTCGAGTTTAAACTTCTTAACACCTTGATCAATTTTTTTGAAATTAAATACCAACCTGATCAGAAAATCTACAAACATACTTATATGCCAATCTCTATAGTCTCCAAGTTGCCTTTGAAAGATGGACGGACTAGCTAGATCATCTTAAAATCAATTGAACATATTTATGTACTCTATGACGTCCTTTCTGACATTTTTATGTGTTACAAACGGAATGACAAACTTATTTATACCCTTTATCACTAATTGTAAGTGGATACTATAAAAACAAAAGACTTGAAGAAACGAACTTACAATATAAGGAAATGAAAAACGCGCTTAAAAGTCAAAAATAGTGTAAAATAAAAGCCACAAAAGTACTTTTCGCACAATTGTTATCACTCAAAAAAAATGTTACACTCAAAAAATGTTTACACTCAAAAAAATGTTTGTCTAAAAAAATTAAATATTTTTTTTTACAAAAATGAGTTAAACAAATTTTTCAATCAAAATAACATCTTTCTAGTCAAAATTTTAATATAATTTTGATTTTTTTCCTAATTGTTTAAATTTTCTTAATTTTTCTTTAATTTTCTTCAATTTAATTTTCAGATTTTTTTAAGTTTTCCTGAATTTTGAAATATTTTAGTGAATTTTTTTTTTTATTTTTCTGAGGTTTCCATATTTTGATGCCCTCCAATTACAGTATGTGAGTATACTAACTTTTTCAATCTGAATGTAACGCATCGAAATATCAGTCGGGGATCCCATTAAATATACATATATATTATTAATCCATGATAGATTCTAAGGCCTCTGTTCTGTCTTTCACAACTTTTCAATTCACATGAAAATTTCCGAATCACATGAAATCAAGTTTAGTGATTTATTGATCACGTTTTCATTAGAATTTGAAATCGAATAATTAAAATTGAAAAAATTATAAGGAAAAAAGTGCATTCGTTTTACTTTCACCAAATTTTATTTATGTGAAATAAAACGAAAAAGAAAATCGGATGTGAAATCTAGAACACCAAAAAAATTCGGAAATTTTCATTTTCACATTTTTTATGTGAATTACTTTTTTTGGAACAGCGGCCTAAGACATTCTATGAATGTCCGTCCGTCCGTCTCTCTGTGGAAAGCACGATGCCGTCTAAAATAAAAGAGCTACCCTCCGAAAGTTTGGCACGAAAATGTCTTATGGTCATAGGCTGGTTAAGTTACGAAATTGAAAAAATCGGAGCAGGGGGGAAAAAGTTCCCCCTTGAAGAACTAAACCAATCTCAAAAATTACATTTTTGTTGGTTTTTTGTATTTTTTGTAGGCAAATGAAACATTTTTGTGTCAGAAGTAGTTCAAAGTCCTGCACTTTGGAACCAGGTAATTAAAATAATATTTCTTTGATCCGCCCCTTTTGTGGGCGTGGATTTAAAAAATATGTTTAAATAATGATTAATTTGTATTACTTAAGTGCAAAAATCATAATAAATTAATTTTCAAACATTTATTGCGAGGGGAAGGTGCCCCCAGACAACTCCCGCCTACTCAACCCCCAACTCCCCACCAAAAAAAAATAATGATTTTTAATTTTTTACATGTTGGATGGCGCAAAAGATTCGGCACAGCCGAATTAAGCACTCTCTTTTTAAATTTAAAAAAAAAAAAATTAAATAAATTTATTTCTAACAATTTTGACATTTTTTATATTTTTTCTGAATTTTTTAAACTTCGTTGGGATTTTCAGAGTTTTTTTTTTATTTGATCTTTATTTTCATGCCCTCTTTTCTAACATTTTCCGAATTTATCTGATTTTTTTTTATTTTCTTTTTTTAAATTTTTCCTAATTTTTCTTAATTTCCCTGACAATTTTCTGAATTTTTCTTTCTTTTTGTCCAACTTTTTTACTTGTTAACACTCATTTCAAATAAAATATTTATCATTTGCCTTTTAAAACACAAAATTTTTTTAAAAATAAATTTATTTCTAACCAATTATGACACCACCGTTAACAATTTACCACTTAACACCCACTTCAAGAGATTAAATTTCCATGCATATAAATAGCAACAACAGGTCAGTAACAGAAAGATAAAACAAAACCAAAAAAAAAATGGCCATAAAAACCATAACACCCACTAAAACTCCTTTAAAACATTATTTAAATTTAGCTTACAGTAACAAACACACAAAAAAAAAACAATTGTAAAATAGGAATTTCTAAACAAAAAACGCAGAAAAGCGTAAATAAGCATTAAAGAACCGGAAATTGATTGCATAACATCTTCTACGGTTTTTTATTCCTTTTTTTTGCTCAGCAGATGATCACGATGATGGTCTTAAACATGGCTCAAGGTTGTATTAAAGATTTCCTACAATAAAGGCTTTCTCTTTTCTTTTTTTGGTTTAACTGTGGAAGAATAGTTTTGTTTTTTTATCTTATTTATTTGGAATTCAAGAATTCTAAACTGCGTTGAAATTTCCTCATTTATCTCTCGTTTTGTGGCCTTAAAGAAAAAAATTTTTTTTGAAAGCATTTTTGCTGATTTGCAATGTGATATGTTTTAGGCCAATATCCAGGCAATACATTCAACAATTTAGTTTGTATTTTAACAGTTGGAGTTTACATTAAAACAGCATGTGGTATTTACAGGCTGGTTTACTGGTTTTCTTTTCTTGCATAGCAATTGCAGCATCTAACAAATAAATCTTGAAGTAATCGATTAATGTTTGTAAGTGAGTTTTGAATGTGTATGATATGGTCAGTGAGTGGTTAACCGAAAGGAAATGAAAGGTGTGGTGTTTTTTTTTTTATTTTTTTGCAATGATGATTTCTGAAATTCAAGGTGGTATTTAGGATGAAAAAAAAAATGTGGTAATATAAAGATGTTTAAGGAATTTTTTTAAGATAATGGGAGGTTTAAGTTGCAAAATCAATAGAAGTTTATAAATGATTAAGATTAAGATTAATTAAGAAACAAACTTTATAGATTTTTATACACAACACTTATTTATAACAAAACCGTTATAAATCAAACAAGAAAAAAATTAAATTCGTCGTCACCGAATTCATAAAAACCCTCCACATGCTTAAAACATTTGTAATACAAATGAATTTGAGTGCAAATTTCGAAAAATTTTTGAAATATTTTTTTTAAAGCCTAAAAGTATGCACGCCTTTTTCACACAAACATAAAAAAACGACTTGGGACCGGCATTAATCAAACAAGTAAACAAGTTTAATTTTGCCGGATCCATAATTACCCTCCAAAATGTTCAGAACACTTGAAATACCTTTAAGTGATTAAAATACTTTTTTAATAAAAAAAAAATATGCAAAAAATCTCGAGGAAAAAAAATTTGCAAAAAAAAATTTCAACAAAAAATTTTTTTGTAAATAAAAAAAAAAATATTGTTTTTTATACCCTCCACTTAGTGAAAGAGGGTATATATAAGTTTGTCATTCCGTTTGTAACTCATAGAAATATCGGTCTGGGACCCCATAAAGTATATATATTCATGATGCCCGATCGATTTTAAGACATTCTAGCGATGTCCGTCTGTCTGTCTGTCTGTGGAAAATTCTATCACGGACAAAATATTGCACAGAGATAACTGAAACTTAACACATTTATTGGAAGTTCTCCCGAGAAGTTTGGTATTGCATTTGAGCGATATCGGTTCAGCGGTTCAAAAGTTATGAGCGAAAATGTAAGCACACCTCAAAAATTTCAGTACATTCAACATAACCTAAAAATACAAAATGCTTTAATTCGGCTTCTGGTTGACATATGTGAACATAATTGAACACCAAATGGTATTTAAACAAGTTCGAACATATTTTTTGCCAAAAAGGGAATAAATCGCGGATTTTTTTACCAAATCAAAAGTAATTTCCTTTTAAATAAAGTTTTTGGCAATAATCTTTTTGAAATTGTGGAGGGTATCACTACATTCGGCAAGGCCGAATTTAACTTTTTTATTTGTTTTAACATAAATTTGTTTTTAGTGACAAACACATTTTAAAAGGTACTTCAAACCGTTTTTTCAACACGTGAGTTCAAGATTATACAACTTTCACGGTTGTTCCCATAACTTCTGAGCACCTGAACCGATTTTGCAGAATTTCAATGCCAACCTTACGTGGTTAATTTAAAATATATGTGCCAAGCTTCAGTAGCCGCAGAGTAGTCTTTCGAAAGTTAGCTCGTTTTCAACAGACCGACGGACGGACAGATATCGCTAAATCGTCTTAAAATCGATCGAGGATCAGGAGTAGCTATAATGTATGGGGTTTAGACCGATATCAAAGATCATGAAATAACGATATTTCGATATGTTACAAACGGAATGTCAAACTTATGGAAAAAAACAAAAGACTTAAGACACAAACTTTACAAAATACCCTAAAAAATAAAAAATGCGATAATTTGAGTTAATGACATATAAAAAATCTCAGGTTTTAAAATATGTTTTCTAAAGAAGAAATCTAAGATTCTCAGACATTGTTTTATTTTAAATTTCAGATTTTAAGAAATTTTTCCCATACAAAAATCTTACATTTTGAAACATTTTTTATAATTTTTACATTCTGAGACATTTTTTCTATAAAAATTCTCAGAAAAAATTTTTAAAATCAATCTAAAATTCACGATTTTGCTTATAACTTTTTAACCACCGAGATCGAGAAGATTATAAATTATGCCAAGCTTTGGTAACCTCAGATTTGTCTTTCGAAAGTTATCGTGATATATAACAGACAGACGAAAGAATATCGCTAGATCGTCTTAAAATCGATTCAAGATTTTGAATACATGTTCTGTATGGGGTCCTATGCCGATATTTCGATGTGTTACAAACGTAATAAAAACTTATGGAAAAAAAAGAACAAAAGACTAAAGACACAAACTTTATAAAATACCCTTATTAACAAAAACATGTGATTCTCGATTAAAAAAAAATATGATGATCTGAGTTAATGACATATAAAAAATCTAAGGATTTGAAATTTGTTTCCTAAAGAAGAAATCTAAGATTCTCAGACATTGTTTTTAAAGAAAAAATATCAGATTTTAAGAAATTTTTCGTATACAAAAATCTTTGAATCTGGACAATTTTTCATAATTTTTACAATCTGAAACATTTTTTTCTACAGAAAAGTTCTCAGATTCTGAGACGTTTCTTAAACCCAATCTTAAATTCATTTAACAACCGAGACCGATTTTGCTGAAATTCAATAACATCCAGCCAGGATACTGAGGCAAGCATCAGTAGCCTCAGGTTTGTATTACAAAAGTTATCGTACAGACAGACAGACAGAAAGAATATTGCTAGATCGTCTTAAAATCGATTAAAGATTATGAAAATGTTTTTTACGGGGACATTTTGACCAAAAATATGTTCGTACTTGTTTAAATACCATTTGGTGTTCAATTATGTCAACCAGCAGTCGAATTAAAGCATTTTGTATTTTTAGGTTATGTTGAATGTACTAAAATTTTTGAGGTGTCCTTACATTTTCGTTCATAACTTTTGAACCGCTCAACCGATATCGCTCAAATGCAATACCAAACTTCTCGGGAAAACTTCCAATATATATGTTAAGTTTCAGTAATCTCCGTGTAATATTTTGGTCTTGATCACCATTTCCACAGACAGACGGACATCGCTAAAATGTCTTAAAATCGATCGGGGATCATGAATATATATACTTTATGGGGTCCCAGACCGATATTTTGATGAGTTACAAACGGAATGACAAACTTATATATACCCTCTATCACTAGAGTGGAGGGTATAAAAATATGATGATTAAATTAATTGTGCAGTCGTATAAAAAATATCAGATTCTGAAACTTTGTTTCTGTAGAATAAATCTCATTGTTTTTATAGATAAATTGTCAGATTCTCAGAAATTTTTCATATACAAAAATCTCAGATTCTGAAACATATATCCTAATTTTTATATTTTAAGAATTTTTTTTTTCAAAAATTAAAAACAACTTTAATGGCACGTCTATAAACAAGTTTAAATTAAGTACATACACTTTTAACATTTTCTGCATAAAAAAAACAAAAGACTTAAGCAACAAACTTTCAATTACACTTGGTAGTTTTTTGCATAAATTTTTCTAAAAATATTAAAAAACATCCCATAAGTGTTTTCTAAAAATAAACAAAACATTTTGGTCTATAAAAATTATTTATAATTTTCTTGTATGCGATAAAAAATATAATTTCCATATTTTTTTTTTTTGTCTCCCCTTTTTGACAAGAAAATCTTTAACATTTTGTTACTCTATAACAATCTAGTGTAAATTAAATATTCCATATTTTAATTAAAATATAAATTGTTGACAACACCTTTTGTATGCTAAATTATAAATTATATTTATATAACACTGTCAGTCAGTCACTCACTCACTCATTTACTAGTTACACATAAAAGTGTAGGACACCTGTAGTTCTGGCCAAATAGTAGAAGACATAAATTTTATTTTAAATTTTATGTTTTTTTGTGTAAACTATAAAGGGACACAGCAAGTGTAAAATGGTAGTAATTCACTCTTGTTTTTAAATTATGACTAGAAAATGTAGAATATAACCTAAAGCTTTAAAATAGAAATTTTTATAACTTAAGGGACTCTCATAAATGTTATTTTTTCTTTTATTTTTTAAATTACATAAACTATAATTAACTAGCAAAAGGAAAGACAGACAGATTTAGTCGGCGGAAAGGAACTCGTAAATAAATAAAGAATAAATTTTAAAAATATATAAAAAAATATTTGAATAAAATTTATTAACTGGTGAAGGCTGGTAATTAGAAAAGGGTTAAAAATATAAAAATTTTTAAATTTATGAAAAATATTCAAGAAGTTTAGCAATCTGATATTAAAATACAGTCATAATAACTTCATTTATATGCCGTTTTAAAGCGAGCAAATTTTTTAAACTCTAAAAATTTTATTTAGCAATTAACCAAAGCTTAAGAACAAGCCCTTTAATTATTTTATTAACAAAATTTTCATTAATTCATAAAATATTTAGTGTACGCTATAAATGTTAGGTTTACACACTCACTCTTGCATGAAACAAGTTTGTGTCTTAAGTCTTTTGTTTTTTTGGCAAGTTTATAAGTAATTTTCCTTTTTTATAACATGTTTGAGAACAAAATTTTCTTAATTTATTTTTACAAAAAAAGTACAAGCTTTCATTATTCTTAAACCACTTTTCTAATATCTTGAAAACAATTTTCTAATTTCTTTTTACTTCTATGCATTTCCTATCAATAGTTTTTCCTTAACAAATTTACCTTTTTTTTTATTAATAATATTTCCTTGCCGGGTTGTTTCTTTCAAAACTGGTAGCTATCATATTCTTTCCGCAAATCATGTGTGTATAGATGGCGAAAAAAATATATATAATCGTCTCATACCGTGCTACATCCTACAATTAATTTACTACATGCTGTGTTTAATAAAATGTAGCACTTGCCAGTTAAACAAAAAAAAAAATAAAGAATACAAAATAAAAATATTACCTACATGCAACAGATGTATACGTACACATTATGATATGGATAATTCACTGTTGTCTATTTTATAAAATTCTAAATAAATTCAGCGAGTTTTTTCTTTATTTTTTAGAAAAAAATACTGAGCAAAAAAATTTTAAGACTTTCATACTTTGAAATTTTTTAAAAGTTTTGACGACTTTAGCGGTTTTTTCACAAAAAACTAGTTAGCATCATTGTTATAAAGCTATAGTTGCAATAAGTTGGGGTAACCAAAAAAATATATATAAATGTTTTGATCTTTTATGCCACTGTGTGGGCAATTAATGTAATTTTGTGTTTTGTGGCAAGTTTTGTGATAAAAATATTTAGTAGAAAATATCACGCAATTTTAAGAGAAAGAGGGAGGAAGACTAGAAATATGATTTACAAATAATTTTGCTACTACAAATTAAAACAAAAATAAGTGAGGGTGCTAAATTCGGCTGTGCCGAATCTTTCATACCCTGCAAAATAAAAAAAAAATAAAAAAAATCAGGGACGTTTTTATTTGTTTCGGGGGAAAGGGCTGTTTTGGTCGGTTGGGGGCGCGGGGAAATACTTTTCACCTTGCAAAATTGATTTATTATGATTTGCCAAATTGATTTTTACACTTAAGTAATACAATTTCATAATTTAAAAAAAAAAATGTATATCTACGCCTACAAAAGGGGGCGTGTCGGAAAAAAATATATGTTATTACCCTGGACGCAAAAGTAAGAACTGGGGTGGTTTTGGACGGTGGGGGCGCGGGGAGACATTTTTCATCCGCAAAATTAATTTATTATGATTTGCCAAATTGATTTTTTATGATTTTTGGTACTTAAGTACTACAATTTTATAATTTTTTAAACATTTTTTTGTATCTACACTCACTAAAGGGGACGTGTCGAAAATAAATATATTTTTAATTTCCTGGGTGCAAATGTAAAACTAAGAACTACTTTTAATACAAAAAAAAATATTTATTTAACAAAAAAACGTGTAAAAAGTGACATTTTTAGAGGTTAGTTTCAAAGCGAACCCCTTTTTCCAATGAACCGATTTGTACCCATTTCCGAAGTTAACCAGCATAAGACATATTCGTGCCAAACTCCAAGCGGGAAGTTTTTTATTTTGGACTGCATCGTGTTTTCCACATACTGACGGACGGACATTTATAGAAACGATATTTTGATGCGTTACACACGGAATGACAAAGTAAGTATACCCCCATACTGTACTTGGAGGGTATAAAAAATGTAATTCGATTTGTCTAAATGCATGACACCCCTCCTCTTGGCTCTAAACATTTTGATAAAAAAATTTTCTTTTGGGAAAATTTCATAAAATCTATAATTTTTTTTTCGGTGGGAAAAGTGCCTCAGAATCTAAAAATTTTACCTAATTCAAATTTTTTCGTACAATTATTCTATAAGAAAAATGTCTGAAAATCTGAAACCTCCTTACAGACCAAAAAATCATAATCTGCAAATTTCTTTTCAGAAAAAATGTCTTTAAAATTGAAAATTTTTTTGTATATTGTATATGAGTCTCATAGTTTTCCTAAAGAAAAAATATCTCAGAGTCTGAGAATTGTTCTATAGGACAAATGTCTCAAAATTTTTTTACTGGACAAATGTCTCAAAATATAAAAATATGAAAAAGAATGTCTCAGAATCTGAATTTTTTTTATAAGAAAGTTTTAGAGAATTTTTCTATAGGAACAAAATCGGATATAAAATCTGAGATTTTTTCTAAAATTTTTTTAAATTAAAATTTTTTCGTTATAAGGGTTGAAGTTGAAAAAATGTGGAAGAAAAATTAAATTTCTAAAAATTATAGACATTTTTGCTATTTTCATACCGGTTTCAAACACTCCAGTTAGTGTTATCATCAGCAAAATTTTCCGAATCATACAATTTTACTAAAAAACAAGTAAAAAAGTTAAATTCGGCCTTTGCCGAATGTAGTGATACCCTCCACAATTTCAAAAAGATTATTGCAAAAAACTTTATTTAAAAGAAATTACTTTTGAAAAAAAAAAAAATTTTGCAAAAAAAATTTCCACAAAAAAAAATTTTGGTAAAAAAAAAAAAAAAATTCCCGATTTTTTTATTTTTTTGTCAAAAAATATGTTCGTACTTGTTTAAATACCATTTGGTGTTCAATTATGTTCACATATGTCAACCAGAAGCCGAATTAAAGCATCTTGTATTTTTAGGTTATGTTGAATATACGGAAATTTTTGAGGTGTGCTTACATTTTCGTTCATAACTTTTGAACCGCTGAACCGCTATCGCTCAAATGCAATACCAAACTTCTCGGGAGAACTTCCAATATATATGTTAAGTTTCAGTCATCTCTGTGCAATATTTTGTCCGTGAGAGCATTTTCCACAGACAGACAGACAGACAGACGGACATCGCTAGAATGTCTTAAAATCGATCGGGCATCATGAATATATATACTTTATGGTGTCCCAGACCTATATTTCGATGAGTTACAAACGGAATGACAAACTTACATATACCCTCTATCACTAAGTGGAGGGTATAAAAATTGCTAAAAATCTGAAAACTTTATACAGACAAAAAAAATTACAATCTGCAAATTTCTCTTCAGGAAAACTGTCCTTGAAACTAAAAATTTCAAAGAATTTCTATAAGAAAATGTTCTCAGAATCTGAGATTTTTTTTCAATGGACAAATGTCTCAGAAACTGCTATTTTTTTTTTAATTTCTATAAATGTTTCTATTGAACACATGTTTTGAAATCTAGAATAAAGAAAAAAAGTCTCAGAATCAAAGATTTTTTTTATAAGAAATTTGTTTCAGAATTTGAGAATTTGTCTATAGGAAAAACATCGCATACAAAATCTGAGCTTTTTTCTAAAAATTTTTCAATGTCTCAAAATTTGAGAATATAGAAAAAAGTCTAGTATCTGAAATTTTTCTCAGAATTTAAGAATTTTTCTATAGGAAAAATATCAAATATAAAATCTGAGATTTTTCTGAAAGTTTTTTAAATAAAATTTTTTTCAAGAAAAATGTCTAAAAACATGAAAAATTTTTAAAGACAAAAAAAAATTCATAATCTGCAAATTTTTTTCAGAAAAAAGTCTTTAAAACTGAGAATTCCATTTTCTATATAAAAAATGGATATAAATCTAATAATTTTTCTATAGGAAAAAATTCTCGGAATCTGATAATTATTCTATAGGACAAATTTCTCAAAAACTGATAATTTTTCTTTGTTTCTGAAAATTTTTCTATTGAACAAATGTTTTAAAATCTGAGAATAAAGAAATAAAGTCTCAAAATCTGAAATTTTTCTATAAGAAACTTGGCTCAAAATTTGCAATTTTTTTTAATAAAACATTTTTACGAAATTTATTAAGGAAAAATTTCTCAAAATCTCACAATTTTTGGTTTTGAGCCTTGATAGAAAGTAAGACATTCAAACGATGTCTGTCCATCTGTGAAAGACACGGTTCTGTCCAAAACAAAAAAAAACTGGACTACTGAAGTTTTGCACAAATATATCTTACTTAAGCTGTGTTTACACCATACCACTGATTGTGAGTCGTTTTATTTTCGACGATTTTTATAAAAAAGTAATATTTTGATATAGCATAATTTTAGGCATTTTGAAAATATATGATCCGAAAATTAATTATTTATTACATTCCTAAAATTATGCTATAAAAAATCTTGCTTTTTCATAAGAATCATACTACTCGGTGGTATGGTGTAAACGTAGCTATATGATCATCGGCTGGTAAGTTCCTCTGACCACGAGGAAAAAAAATCTCTATTGAAGAACTAAATCATCTTCTGAAAACGCATTTTTGTACTTTTGCTAAATAAGTGAAACATTTTTATGTCAGAATAAGTTTAAAGTCCTGCACATGTAGCAAGGAGATTACAAATGTAATTTTTTAAATGGCCGATCCCCTCTTTTCGGCCTGCCTGATAACACACTTTTTTTTTCATTTTGGAGGGTATAAAAAGTTGTTTTGGAGGGTATAAAAAGTTCGGCACAACTAATTTTAACACTCTCCCCTATTTTGTTTAATTTTCTATTCAAAACAATAGACTTAAGCAACAAACTTTTTATAAGTTTCAACACTTTTCATACCGATTACAAAATAATACTCCTCTTTGGAATAAAAACTCAACTAATTTAATATATCCCATTTGTTTTGTGGTCTCAATTATAGTAGAATAAATTTTATCTACAAACACTTCTGTAAATTTATTATTAAATCCTCTTGTTTTTCCATCTTGTTTTCTTAGCATTTTTTTTTTTTTTTCTTCAAAAACTAAAAATAAATTTTAAATATTAAGTTTAACCCCCCTATTATCTTTAAGAATTGTTAAACTAAAAATCTAAATAAATTACACAAAAAAAAACATCTAAAGATATGTATACTGTTATTAGCATACATATGTATAGAAAACAGATAAAAAAACATGAAAAAAAATAAAATTCTGTTTATACATAAATAAAAAACTACTGGAACTGTAATCATTTTTATTGATTATTGATTACCAAGACATCAATTGTATGATCATGTAAAAGAGGATACAAGACAAGTTAAAAAAAATATATAAAATTACTTAAAATTTCCAATTTATTGAAGTAGACCATAAATACAACATACATATGGAAGGAGTAACATAGGAATGGGTAACATAGCAATGAGTAACATAGGAATCTATGTATAGCAACATATAATAAACATTGGTGTGTTACATTAAAATGATATTTATGATACACATACATTTTTGTAATGGCAGGAATAGTCAGCCATAAGTTTACAGAACAGTAGAAAATGTAGCAGAATGTTTTCTTTTTTGCAACAAAACAACATAAACATATTTTACAGTTTCCTTTTAAAGTATTTGAAAATTTTACTTAAACTTAAAAAAAATCAGGTGGTTACACTTAATTTTTAATTGATTGAAAACTGAAATTTACAAAAAATATTAAAAATTTTAGGAAAATTTAAAAAATGTTAACTTAACAGAAGTTAACAGCACTTACGGAAATATACAGAGTATCCTGAATTCAAATTTTCTATATTTTTTAAACCATTTATAGTAAACGCCATTAAAATTTAACAAAAATTAAGATTTTTTTTATTAAAAATTAAGATTTTTTTATAAAAAATCAATTTATGTAAACTTAACAGACTGTTAACAGAAAAATCAAAAACACACAAGTTTAGACTTTTGTAAAAAAAATCAAACTTTTAGATTTAACAAACTGTTTACAAAAGGATTAAAATTTTATAAAAATTTTGTAAAAAAAAATTAAAATAATATGTTTATGTTGACTTAACAGACTGTTAACAGAAGTATTGAAATGTTACAAAACATATTCATAACCGAAAAAAATATATGTCAACTTAATAGACAGTTAACAAAATAATTAAAAATTAATTGAAATTTTGACTTTTGCAAAAAAATAAATAAATTAAGAATTTTATGTTACCTTAACAGACTGTTAACAGAAGAATTGAAATATTAAAAAACCTTTGTAAGACAAAATAAAAATAATAGATTTATGTTAAGTTAACAGACTTTTAAAAGAAGGATTGTAATGTTGTAAAGCCTATTCTTCACATGAAAAACATATGTAAACTTAACAGACTGTTAACAGAAATATTTAAAACTTACGTGAATTTAGACTTGTATAAAAACAATTACATAGGATTTTATGTTAAAACAGACTGTTAACAGAATGATTGAAATTTTACAAAGCTTTCGTAAAACAAAGTAAAAATAATAGATTTATGTTAACTTAACAGACTTTTAAAAGAAGGATTGTTATATTACAGAACCTATTCTTAACATGAAAAACGTATGTAAACTTAACAGGCTGTTAACAAAAATATTCAAAACTTACATGAATTTAGACTTTTGTAAAAAAAAATCCAATTAAGGATTTTATGTTAACTTAACAGACTGTTAACAGAGGGATTGAAATGTTACAAAGCTTTTGTAAAACAAAATCAAAATAATAGATTTATGTTAACTTAACAGACTGTTAACAGAAATATTGAAAACTTACATAAATTTAGACTTTTGTAAAAAAAGATCCAACTAAGGAGTTTCTGTTAACTTAACAGACTAGACTGTTAACAGAAGTTTTAAAATGTTACAAGGCTATTGCAAAAAAAAATTAAAATAAGTAAAAAAGTTAAATTCGGCCTTGCCGAATGTAGCGATACCCTCCACAATTTCAAAAAGATTATTCCAAAAAACTTTTTTTAAAAGGAAATTACTTAAAAAAAAATATTTTTTGAAAAAAAATTTCCGCGAAAAAAAAAACAATTTTTGGTAAAAAAAAACAATTTTTGGTAAAAAAAAATCCGAGATTTTTTTCATTTTCTGTCAAAAAATATGTTCGTACTTGTTTAAATACCATTTGGTGTTCAATTATGTTCACATATGTCAACCCGCAGCCGAATTAAAGCAATTTGTATTTTTAGGTTATGTTGAATGTACTAAAATTGTTGAGGTGTCCTTACATTTTTGTTCATAACTTTTGAACCACTGAACCGATATCGCTCAAATGCAATACCAAACTTCTCAGGAGAACTTCCAACAAATATGTTAAGTTTCAGTCATATCCGTGTAGTATTTTGGTCGTGATCACCATTTCCACAGACAGACGGACAGACGGACATCTCTAGAATGTCTTAAAATCGATCGGGGATCATGAATATATGTACTTTATGGGGTCCCAGACCGATATTTCGATGAGTTACAAACGGAATGACAAACTTATATATACCCTCTATCACTAAGTGGAGGGTATAAAAAGTAGATTAATGTGAACTTAACAGACTGTTAACAGAAAAATTGAAATATTTAACAATCAAGTCTTAAAAAAATCTAATTTTATATTAAAGTCCAAATTTAATCATCTTCTTTAGTCAGTCTAAATACCTTAAACACACTAAAGTGCACTTAGATTCCAAAGTCTTGTCTAAAATTGTTACTATTACTTATTGAGAGGCTGTCTGCTGGCCAACATCTAGCAAATTGTTAAGCTGCCTGCCTATACAACGAAAAATCTATTCTATTTTTTAGTTTATTTGTCCATAGATTAAAGCTAAAGATGATTGTTTAAAACAAGATGGTTTTTAGAATCAGTGTGATTGTGTTTTAAGTTTTATTACCAACTATGTTAATTGTTATGTTTGTAACAATTCTAGTTTATTTCTAGTTCTTCTTCTAAAATTCTTCTTCTTTCTACTAAAATAAGCTTTACATAACTCTTAAGAAAATTTATGTGATTTTTCTTTAGATTTAGATGGTCAAGAAGCAATAATAATAAGGTTTTTTTTTAAATTTATTTTGAAGGTTTTTTTTTTAACACGGGACTAACTTTAGAATTTTTTTTTGTAAAGTTTGTGTCTTGAGTCTTTTGTTTGTAGTTCTTAAATTTATAGAGTTGGTGAATAATAACAATAGTTTGGACTAATTTATAAAGTTTTAAAATTTAATTTAAAGAAAATTTTGCTAAAACGTGTTTATTGCAATTACAGAGATTTAGCAGTGGAAGGTTTAAGCAAAGTTTGTTGCTTAAGTCTTTTGTTTAGGAATTCAAAATATTTTGATTTTATGCTCCATTATGTTATAGAAAGTTAATATAAGTTTGTCATTCAATTTGTAAAACTTTAAAATATCGGTCTAGGAAGCCATAAAGTATACATATTAATTTTTCCTGATTGATTTTAAGACAAAAGCAATGTCCGTCCGTCCATCTGTCCCTCTGTTAAAAACACTGTTCCCTTAGAAGTAATTTTTAAGTCACTAAAATATTGTATACAGTGTTTTTTCTACCAAAAAAAAATACATTAAAAAAAATTTACACTCAAATATATTTTTTTTTCTACTATTTTTTTTTTTTGAATACTAAAAAAAATATTTTTAAATCAAACTAAAATTTTTGTATCCAAAATTCTTACTCATTTTTATTACTAAACAATTAAAAAATTCTTATTCATATTATCAAAGTTTGTGTCTTAAGTCTTTTGTTTGTAGTTCTTAAATTTATAGAGTTTGGACTAATTTATAAAGTTTTAAAATTTAATTTTAAGAAAATTTTGTTAAAACGTGTTTATTGCTATTACAGAGATTTAGCAGTGGAAGGTTTTAGTAAAGTTTGTTGCATAAGTCTTTTGTTTAGGAATTTAAAATATTTTGTTTTTATGCTCCATTATGTTATAGAAATTTAATATAAGTTTGTCATTCAATTTGTAACACTTTGAAATATCGATCTAGGAACCCATATTGATTGTCCCTGATTGTTTTTAAGACAAAAGCAATGTCCGTCCGTCCATCTGTCTCTGTGTTGAAAACATTCTTCATTTTTAAGTCAAAAAATATTTTATACAGGTTTTTTTTTTTCGACCAAACATAAAAAAAAAATTTTAGTCAAAAAAAAAAATTACACTCAAAAATATTTTTATTTGAAATTATTTTTAAATTAAACAAAAATTATTGCATACAAAATTTTTAATAATTTGTATTATTAAACAAGCCGACAAAATATTTTTTTTTCTCCAAAAAAATCTACACTCAACAAAAAAATATTTACAATAAAAAAAATTCACTCAAAAAAATATGTTACACTCAAAAAAATATATATTTTTTTTTTTTGAGTGTAAAAAAAATATTTTTAATTCAAAATAATATTTTTGTATACAAAAATTTTTTTCATCTTCATTTTTAATCAAGCTTAAAAAAATTATAGCTCTACAAAAAAATTTACACTCAAAAATATTGTTCAAGTAAAATGTTAATATATTTTTTTTACTCAAATTGATTTGTATTCAACATTTGTTGAGCATTAGGAAGTGTGGTTTTGACCAAGTAGAATTAAATTTGTTTGCTTGGTAATATAAAAATGGTTTCAAAAATAAAATCTTTGTTTCAAAATTTTAATTTATCATAAAGAATTTTTTTTTTCAAAATCTGCAAATTATTCTTAAACAAAAAAATGTCTAAAAGTCTGCAAAAAACTTTATAAGTAAATAAATTAGTAGGGCTGTCAAACGGGATCGGTTTTTTAAAATCCCGGGATTCGGGATTTGAAAATCTAAATCCCGGGATTTTTCGGGATCACGGGATTTTTCGGGATCCCGGGATTTTTCGGGATTCCGGGATTTTTTGGGATTAAATATCTTTGATTATAAAAGTAAAAAAATAGTACTCTTTATGTTTCAATTCTATTGTGCATATTAAGGGGGCTACAGTGGGTTAGTTGGTAGCGTGCTAGTCTATTAAGCAGGGAGTCGTGGATTTGATTCCCACGAAAACCCTTGGGTCGATTTCGCTACAACGAAATTATTAAAAAAATGATTTCTAATTATTTTGATTGTTATTTAAAGGCAATTAAAAAAATTAAGTATACGCTACTTATGTAGTTTCGAAGTAATTATTATTATTAAATATTTAGCAATGAACTAAAAAAGGCCTTGAGGGGTTTGTTATGGAAAGTGACAACTTTTATTTGCTTTTGGTTTCATCACATTCCGATTTTGGTTGTTTCACTTTGTTATTTTAAAACTAATTTAAAGAAAATTTAAAATAATAAAAACATTTAAAGGAGAAAAGTAATAATATAATACATTAGACTTGCATTTTTTTGTATAAAAAAAGTTTTTCTTCCAATTTTGAACGTCCGGAAAAATTTGTATTCTCCTACGCCTAAAACTTATGTGGTACACATTAGAGGCCAGTCGGATTAAATTTACCAGTGGCTCCCTTCGATCAAAGTTTCGGTTTTTTGGAAAATGTTTACCAAAACCTGCAAACTTTGGTCAAAGGGCTCCGTGACTGTGGCTTAATGGCCTATTATTTAGCAAACCTGGGTAGAATTCTCAGCTCAGACAAATTAGCTACGATAAAATTAAAAAAAAAGTTGTAGTTTTAATTTGTTTATGTAAATGTAACAATAATTGAACAAAATTGTATTTTTAAAAATAAATTCTCATACATTTTTACTATTTAAAAAATCCCGGGATTTGAGCTGAAAAATCCCGGGATTCGGGATTCATTTTATGACTAAAATCCCGGGATTTCGGGATTCGGGATTTCGGGATTGACAGCCCTATAAATTAGCTAAACTTGTTCAATCCATCCATTTTTAAGCTATCTACAACATTGTAGCTCAAGTGTTTTTATCTCCAAAAAAAACAATCACTTCATCTTCTTTATTTTATAAATTATTTAGTACCCATAAAAAACTTTTGAAATAAGGTTATCATAAGTCCTATCTCAACAAAAATATATCAAGTTTGTTGTTTAAGTCTTTTGTTTAAAATTAAAATATGAACACACATATGAGGCATTAGAGTGGTTAAAAAAAATAAACTTTTTTTTGCGTTCTCACCCCCTCACTTTATGTATGAAAAAAGTTTTGCTTTATGTAAAAAAAGTTTTGCTTTATGTATTTGGTGAAAAAGCTTTTTGCAATAATTGACATAAAATAGAGGAAGGGGGGGGGGGAGGCAGGTGAAACCACAAAAAAATATTTTATTGTTTTCCCCCCATATTAATTAAGGATACAAAATGATTTTTTCCCATTTTTTAAAAAATATGGGGGGAAAATAATAAAATATTTTTTTTGTGGTTTTACCTTACCAACCTCCCCCCTCCCCCCTTCCTCTATTTTATGTCATTTATTGCAAAAAGCTTTGCCTAATTTTTTGGGATTTAAAAAAAAATAAGGTGTTTTAAACATCATTTTGCAGCTGGCAAAGCCTTTTGCACCAAATAACATAAAATGTGGGTGTGAAACCGAAAAAAACATTGTTTCCCCTAATATGCACTACGGATGCAAAATGATGCTTGTAACAGTTCTAAACATTTTGTTAAAAATCTAAAAAAAATCAGACGAAGCTTTTTGCACCAAGTAACATAAAATAATGGGGTGCGGACGCAAAAAAAAATATTTTTTTGCCACTCTAATTAGACATTCTACAGGAAATATCCCGCAATAGAAAATGTTTACTCTAAATGGAAGTAAAATTTCCTGAATTAAACACCGAAAGTTTGAAGATTTTTATTGTATGAAAGCTTAAATATTTTTTTATTGGATTTTTTAATTTGTTAGACATGTAAGAGTGTTTTTTTTTTTTGCTGAGACACCTTGCTAATAAGAAAAGCTTTAAAAGCTTTTTAATTTATTTGATCAAACAAAGCTTTTTGGTATTGAAAAAGTGTTTGGCTTAAGTCGTGTTTTATTTTCACTTGTTTTTTATTGTTTTTTCACTTTAAAAATAAAATGTTGGAAAAGCTTTAAAAAGCTTTTAAAGCTATGTCAAAATGAATTAACGGAAGTTTTTTTAAATTTCAAAAAAAAACTGTAATGTGTGTTATATGCTGTAGTTACTTATTTTTATCACATACTACATATTCCAGATTTGAAAACGATTTATAGCTTTAAAAGCTTTTAAATTAATTTTTACTGAACCATACATGATAAGGTGTTTTTTACCCTCCACTTACAAGGGAAGTCTCCCTGGTGTCACCCTCCGATCTTCATAAAATTTGGATATGTTGTTAAGAACGAAAATTAATTCGACACGTATTTTTTTTTAGCGACCCAAACTCATTTATATGACCTTTTTCAGTTTTTTACGATTTACGCCTATTTAAACAAAATTAATATAGGCATGTGTAGTATCAGATTAAAGGTATTAAAAATACCTATCACGTGGTGCTAACAACGGGTCAAAGAAGTTAATATTTTTCGACTTATTAAAAAAAATTTCCTAAATTTTGGTATTTTACTCAATATGACAAAAAGTTGTGCATGTTTGGACACGTTCTTAGCACATGTAGATAGGTTTTCCAAAAACCTTTCATTTGGTATGTAACATGACTAAGTACCAGTTTACAGAAGACGAACGATACACACGAACGAAAATTTTACATGTATTTTGTTGTTGTTACAATAACAAAACACATGCAAAATTTTCGTTCGTGTGTATCGTTCGCCTTCTGTAAACTGGCACTAAGTTTCTTTGCATAATGTAGAAAATAAACGAAAAAAACTGAAAAATGGCCTTGTCTCCTCCTTTTTACCCCCTAAAGATGAATTTGGGCCGCTAAAAAAAAAACTTGCCCCTTTATTTTTTCTTCTCTACAAAGTAAAACCAATTCCATAAAGATCCGCGGGTGATACTAGGGAGACTTCCCTTGTTAGTGGTATAGGGTACATATAAGTTTGTCATTCCGTTTGTAACTCACCGAAATATTGGTCTTGGACCCCATCTAAGACATTCTAGCGATATCCGTCTGGCCGTCTGTCTGTTGAAATGGCGATCACGGCCATAATACTACCCAGATATGTTTTAAACTTAACATATTTGCTTGTTGCTGCCCCGAGCAGTTTGGTATTGCATTCAAGCGAAATCGCTTTAGCGGTTCAAAAGTTAGGAACGAAATTAAAAAAACAGCTCGAAAATTTTAATTTCCACATAACCTAAAAATGCAAAATACTTTAATTCGGCTTCTGGTGGACATATGTGAACGGAATTGAACACCGAATAGTTTTAAACAAGTTCAAACAAATTTTTTTACAAATAAATTTTGTTTTGCGGATTTTTTTTTTACCAAAATTTTTTTTGTCGCGGAAATTTTTTTTAAATTTTTTGTTTTTTGTAAATAATCTGTTTTATATTGTGAAGGGTATCAAAACATTCGGCAAGGCCGAATTAAACTTTTTATACCCTCCAACCACAGTATGGGGGTATACTCACTTTGTCATTCCATGTGTAACGCATCGAAATATCGGTCTAGGACCCCATAAAGTATATATTTTTTTGATCAGTGATCGGACGGACATAGCGATGTCCGTCCGTCTGTAGAGGACACGATACAGTCCAAAATTAAAGAGCTAGACTTCCGAAGTTTGGCACGAATATGTCTTATATTCCTAGGCAGGTTAAGTTCGGAAATGGGCAAAATCGGAACAAGGGGAAAAAAGTTCCCCCTTGGAGAACTAAACTAACCCAAGAAAAACCACATTTTTTGCATGGTTTTTTTTACTTTTAAGGTCTCCCACCAACCCCCCCCCCCCCCCCCAAAAAAAGACGCCCCTGGATTTTTTTATTGTTTTTTACATTTTGGAGGGTATAAAAGATTCTGCACAGCCGAATGTAACACTCTCACTTGTTTTAGTTGTTTTTGTTAATGCTTGATCCCAAGCTTTTTAGTTTATTTTGATCAAAGCTTTTTTCCAACTGAAAAATTAAGTTTAGGTTGTGTTTTTTTATTACTACTTATTCTATAACTATAAATGAAACGTTTAGGAAAAGCTTCAAAAAGCTATATCAACGTTATTTTAAAACTCTTTGGTTTAAAAATGTGTTGCAGTAATTTTTGTGTATCACAAACTTCATACTCAAGCTTTAGAAAAGATTTATAGCTTTAAAAGCTTTCCAAATAATTTTTTACTGAAATAAAAGAATATACACTCGAAAAAAATGTTAGTATTCATTATTCATGCTAATGACAAAAAATCATAGTGTTTTTTAAAAAGCCTTCAAATACAAACTTTTGTTTAATTTTGTAATAAATCCCCTAAAAGTTTTTTATTAGGAATCTACATTATAATTTAAAATTAATTCAAATTAATTCATATTTCTAATTCAATTTCTTTCTACAAAACCAGTTTTTCATTATATTATTCATTGATTTAATTTTTCCTCCCTCCTAACAACTGTTTGCTGCTTAAGTCTTTTGTTCTATTTGAAAAATAGTTGCAGTTATTACAACATTTTATTATACAACAGTAAACAATTCCTTATTTCATATTAAAAAAAAATCATTATTTAAATTACTTTACAATGAAGAAGAAAAAAAAACACAACTAAAAGAGAAAATCTAATTACTTAGATCATGAACTCAAGCATAAACTATTTTATGCTACACTAAACATAAAAATTATATATTATACAGAACAAGAACTATATTATTTACATATTTATATGCATAAAAATGTCAGCCTAAGGGTAAATATAAAAAAAAAAACATTTAAAAGAAAACTGAATAGGAAAAATCACAGAAATTCTCTAACAACTGATTTCAAAAAAAAAATCAAAGAAAAAAAATATTTTTAAAGAAATGCAGACAAACAAATGTAAAGGCTAAGAATAAAATTTTTAACGTGAAATTTAGTGAAATTTCTGTAAAAAAATAATCATAAAAAACATTTACACTGTATATGAGTTTGCTCATACTGCAAAATTTTAATTTTTTTTTCTACCGCCTTTAAAGACTCTTAAAATTTCTTTTCAAAAAAAAATTTTTGCATGTGACCTTAAATGAACTTAAAAGTCATCATTTGTATGACTTAAATGTCGGTTTAGGCTTCTATTTTAAGTTTCTGCAAGAGTAAAGAATGTTTAGGAATAAGAAATGTTAAACATTTCTTTTTTTTTTTGTTGGAGTCATTATATTGTGGTTTTTGCTGTTACTACTACTTTAGCTCCATTGTAATGTTTATTTTTTTTTTCTCTTGTGTTCAGCCGTTTTTTTTTTTTTTTTTTTCTTTTAAAAACCACAATGATTTTAGGTAAATGACAGACAATGTTGCGGTTTATTCATTTATCTAACGGCACAATTGCTTTTTGTTTCTGTGGTATTTAAGTAGATGTTGGAAAATGTAGTGTGTTTCCATTAAGTATAGAAAAATTTAAATGTAGAAAAGGCGTATTTCTTTTGTTTTTGGGTATATAAAATCAAAATTTTTAACGCCTTTTACTAACTAAGAGTTTTCCTTATTTCATTATAGTTGACTTAAAAGGACACAAATTTAGCACTTTCCTTTATATTATACTATTAAAAACTAAAGACTTAAGACATAAACTTCCATTTTCGTTAGTATTCTCATTAGTATTACAGAAAATCAAAAATAGCTTACTCTCGCCTTTTAATGCTATAAAAAAAACGAAAGACTTGAAATTTCACACTTTGCAATAATTGAAAAATTTACGCTTTTTTAAAGCTTTTGTAATGAAAGTGATCAAAAAATGTATTTTCGTTTTGTTTACCTTAAAAAACAAAGACTTAAGACACAAACCTTATTATCCGATGTAAGCAAAACAGTAGAAATCATATGAGAATCCCTAAAAAAAAATATCCTTATGAAGATTTTGTTCTAAGGCTTGCAAAAATCATTAAAGCTCTAAAAGCTTTTCCTTATTGGCTTTATATGACATTTTTGTTGTTTAAATTTCATAGACTAAAGCTTAATAAACCTGAAAAGCTTTGTTAAGATTATTTGGATTTAAAACAAATTTTATGAGTGGAGATTTAAAAGTTATAATATAGCAAATCATTCAAAGAAAATTATTAAAATACCTGTAAAATCATATAAAGCTTTTTTTTAAGAAAACCGAATCTTTACAAATCTAAAATGTATGATCTGCCTTAAAATTTTTATAATTTAAAAATTTAAAAACTTGAAAAAAGCATTTTTTAATATTTAAAAAGCTTTACTGGACTTTTTCTTATCAATATTTTGTAGTCTTAAATAATTTAGAAAGTAAAGAAAAGCTCATCAAAGCTAATGAAGCTTTTTATACAGTATGAGGGTTTACTCACTTTGTCATTCCATGTGTTACGCATAGAAATATCGGCCGTGGACCTCATACAGTATATTACTGATCCATGATAGATTTTAAGGCATTCTAGCGACATCCATATGTCCGTCCGTATGTCTGTGGAAAGCACGATGCAGTCTAAACTAAAAGAGCTAGACTCCTTAAGTATGGCACGAATAAGTCTTATGCCAGAAGTATTTCAAAATTTTGTGCTTAGATCCCAGAAATTTAATTTTTTTTTCGTACCGCCCCTTTTTGTGGGCGTGGATGTAAAAAAAATGTTTTAAAAGCTTTTTGTTTATTAGTTTAACAAATGAAACATTTTTGTATCAGAAGTAGTTCAAAGTCCTGCACTTGGATTCAGGGGATTAAAAAATTAAATTTTTTCGGCCCGCCACCTTTTATGGGCGTGGGTATAAAAAATTGTTTTAATAATAATGAAATTGTATACTTTAGTGCAAAAATCATAATAAGTCAATTTTTTTGCATTTATTGCGAGGGGCAAGGTGTCCCCAATGCCTCTCGCCGACCCACTTTTAAAAAAAGCCCCTGACAAATTTTTTTTTACATTTTGGAGGGTATAAAAGATTCAGCACAGTCAAATATACCACTTTAACTTGTTATAACTAAAAAAAGCTTTTTAAAACCAAAAAAGCTTTTAATGTTTTGTTGAGTTCAAACTGTTTAAATTATTTTATATGTATTAACTAACAAAGTTTCAAAAATAAGGAAAAAAGCTTTAACAAAACTTTTAAAACATCTTTAAAGCTTTATGAAACCAACATTTTTTTTCGATTCAATCAAAAAAAATTTTTTGTAAGAAAAATTAATAAAAAATTTAGGAAAAAAAATGCAAAGCTGCAAATATAACATTTTTCAGACCAAAGCATCATAACATTTATTATTAGAAAGCTTTTCTTTAATACGAAGGCCATTATGGTTGTTTGTGTTTTATTTATTTTTTTGGAGTGTTAAATAATTCAAAGCTACTAAAGATTTTTAGAACTATAAATCATTTTTAAGCCATTTTTAGTTGAAAGGAAAAAAGCTTTAACAAAACTTTTAAAACATCGTTAAAGATTTATGAAACCAACATTTTTTTTCGATTCAATCAAAAAAATTTTTTTGTAAGAAAAATTAATAAAAAATTTAGGAAAAAAAATGCAAAGCTGCAAATATAACATTTTTCAGACCAAAGCATCATAACATTTATTATTAGAAAGCTTTTCTTTAATACGAAGGCCATTATGGTTGTTTGTGTTTTATTTATTTTTTTGGAGTGTTAAATAATTCAAAGCTACTAAAGATTTTTAGAACTATAAAACATTTTTAAGCCATTTTTAGTTGAAACATTTTTTAAATAATTCATTACATATTTGTTAACAAATTAGTGCAAAAAGCTTTAATGCAAAGCTTTTGTTACTTCGTCGAAATAAACAAGTTTTTACAATTATGTTTTAATCGTAAATTTTTTTTGTAAATTTTAGGATTAAAAAAACTAGCAAAACTTTAAAAACTAAATAAAATGTATCACTCAAAAGCTTTTTAAAAGAAACACGTAGTAGGTTCAAAATTATTGATAATGAGAGCTGTCCCACCGATTTAAAAGAAACCTGTAATAAATTCAAAATTATTGATAATGATGGCTGTCCCAATGATATCCTCATACTTTGACTTCTGATGGCCATACTTTGCAATCTACCTTTGCAGCTTCCTATAAAACTAAAAGCTATAATGATATCTTCCATTGCAATGTAAAGTATTGTTGGGATGCTTAAATCATAAATATTCCTTTGTTCAATTAATTTTGAAATTAAGGACCGACATTTAAAAATTTACAAAAATAATTTAGAAAAAGCTTTAATAGCTTTTCTAACCAAACAAACACAATAGTTGTTTTTGAACTGGTTAAAAATTTGAATTTTCTTTACAAAAAAATAAAATGTGCTTAAATTATTTTGACAAGCTTTACTTAGTACAATTTGTAATAAAAAGCTCACGAAAAGCACACGGCTTCATTGCGAACTGTTATAAATAATATTTTTATTTAAAAAAAATTAATAAAATGTAAAAATTTAATTAGACAAGCTTTATAAGCTTTTGTAATAAAAAGCTCACAAAAGCTTTTTGTCAAAATGTTATAAATTCTAGTTTTTTTTTCGCAAAAACTACATTTTTTAACGCAAACACTGTTTTAAAACACTGTTTTTCTTTAGAGCTTTTAAATTTCCATAATACAAAAACTTTTTGTATTTATATATTTTTGTTAATCTAAATAAAATCCTAATAATTTTTTTCTTTCTTATCTCTTTTCAGATGCGACTTATTTCTCTTAATCACAATAGCAACATTATGCGGCCTCTTAGCTCAAGTATTATTATAGCTTTATGCTCTCTCCTTATTATCCTGCCCACACCCATAGCCGGTCGCATGGCTTTTGAAAAGCTTACAGATTTTGATTTTGCTGGCACTACCTATTACAGTGTTAAAAATTTATCTCTGTACGAATGTCAAGGATGGTGTCGTGAAGAAGCTGATTGTCAGGCTGCTGCTTTCAGTTTTGTAGTCAATCCTCTATCGCCGTCACAGGAAACCCACTGTCAATTGCAAAATGATTCATCAGCTCATAATCCATCAGCAGTTCCCCAGCGTTCGGCCAATATGTATTATATGGTGAAATTGCAATTGCGTAGTGAAAATGTATGCCATAGACCCTGGTCATTTGAAAGAGTACCCAATAAGGTTATACGAGGTAATGATAATGCTCTCATCTATACTAGCACCAAAGAAGCTTGCCTTTCGGCCTGTTTAAATGAAAAACGTTTTGTCTGTCGTTCGGTGGAATATGATTACAATAGCATGAAGTGTGTATTATCCGATGCTGATAGACGTAGCGGTGGTCAATTTGTACAATTAGTAGATGCACAGGGTACTGACTATTTTGAGAATTTATGCTTAAAGCCACAACAAGCCTGTAAATCTACCAGATCCTTTGCCAGTGCTCGTGTGGGTGTCTCGGATGAAAAAATTGCTCAATATGTTGGACTCCACTATTATACCGATAAAGAATTACAAGTTACCTCCGAGTCAGCCTGTCGTTTAGCTTGTGAAATTGAGTCAGAATTTTTATGCCGTTCCTTCTTGTATTTGGGTCAACCTCAGGGAGCACAATACAATTGTCGTTTATATCATTTGGATCACAAGACATTACCTGATGGTCCCTCTACCTATTTGAATCATGAACGTCCTTTGATTGATCATGGTGAACCAATTGGACAATATTTTGAAAATGTTTGCGACAAAACTGCAGCTGCTACTACAAACTCTGCTGTTGTTGGACCTAATGGTGGACCTTTATTGGAAAAACTGGATACATTACCGGTGACATTTGATACAACAGAAGATCCTACTTTGAATATAACACGTAATGATGTTAATTGTGATAAGACTGGTACTTGTTATGATGGTAAGTTGAAAGAAAAAGGATTTATTAAAAAAACAAAATTTAAGAACAAAAAAATTTACAAAGTTCATAAAAGCTTTTGGAGTTTTATATAAAGATTTTTAAGTAATAAAAGTTTTGAAAGCTGACTTTTTTTCTCCTTTAAAGACTTTCAAACGTGAATGAAAGCTTTTTCTTGGTTATAGTATATTACCACCGAAACTTTTCAAATGAATATTTTATTACTTAAAAAGTAATTTAAAGTTTTCCCAGAAAAGCTTTTGTAATTTAAGAAATAATATCGTTATTATAAGATCTTCCTTAAGATCTTCCTAATACAGTACAAGAATTTATTTTTTTATGACCAGGATTAAATTTCGAGGTGATTTTTATGCTTTCCAATTTTCAGTAAAAGCTTTTTTATGTTGACCTTAGCTTTAAATGCTATAAAACCTTTTAAATATTTAAAAGATATTCTTAAGCCAAATGCTTTTAATATTCCCACAAAGCTTTTAAAATTTCAGCAAAGCTTTTTTAAGTTAAAATCTTTTTGAGTTAGTTTTTAATAATATTACAAAAGTTGTTATTTGTATATGTATTTCAAATTTTAAAAATTAAAAAAATCAGTAAAGCTTTTCCTAGTTTCACTTAGCTATTATAATCAAAAGCTTTTTAAGCTCTTTTTATTTTTTAATTACCAGAAAGCTCTTGCAATTGGTCACTGTAAAAACTATTCAAAATTTTTTTAAATTTCAGCAAAGTTTTTTTTAAATTTCACTTAGCTATTAAATTGAAAAGCTTACCGAGATGCTTTTTAAAACATTTTTCCAAATTATTTAAAAGTATGAAAATCTTAAGCTTTAATCATTAAAATAACCAAAAGCTTTTTTGAACTTTGCTTAACATATGTTAGAGCTTTAAAAGCTTTAAACTAAAAAAAAACAAATTCCTCATGTTTTCAATAATCTAAAGTTTTTTGAAAATATAAAGCTTTTCAAGCTTAATTATACATTAAAAGCTTACTTTTTTAACTAGTATTTGACTTATGGGTAAATATGGAAATGTAGTTTTAAAAAGCTTTCTTTACAATTACATTTTAAATTAATTAAATAATTTAAAGCCAATCAGACATTTTTTAACCAAGATTTTTTTAATTAAATATTCTAAATATTTAAATTTTACTTACAAGGGAAGTCTCCCTAGTGTCACCCGCGGATCGTTGTGGAATTGGTTTTATTTTGTAGAGCACAAAATATAAAGGGACACGTATTTTTTTTAGCGGCCCAAATTCATATTTAGGGGGTAAAAAGGAGGGGAAAGACAAGGTAATTTTTCAGTTTTTTTCGCTTATCTCCTATATTATGCAAAGACACCTAGTCATGTTGCATACCAAATGAAAGGTCTTTGGAAAACCTATCTACGTGTGCTAAGAACGTGTCCAAACATGCACAACTTTTCGTCATATTGAGTTAAATACCAAAATTTTAGGACATTTTGGTTAATAAGTCGAAAAATATAAAATTCTTTGGCTCGTTGTTATCACCACGAGATATGCATTTTTAATACCTTTAATCTGATACCACACATGCCTATATTAATTTTGTTTAAATAGGCGTAAATCGTAGAAAACTGAAAAAGCTCAATTTCCCCCCATACAAATCGACCCCCCTAAAAATAAGTTTGGGCCGCTAAAAAAAAATACGTGTCGAGTTAATTTTCGTTCTTAAAAACATATCCAAATTTCATGAAGATCGGAGGTTGACACCAGGGAGACTTTTCTTGTTAGCTATTTATTTCAAAAGCTTACCTAGATGTTTTTTTTAATATTTTTCCAAAAAATAATAATTAAAGGCATGAAAATCTAAAACTTAAATCACTAAAATAACCAAAAGCTTTTTTTGAACTTTGCTTAACATATTTTAGGCATAGTAGCTTTTGAAAAAGCTTTAAACTAACAAAAACAAATTCCTTATTTTTTCAATAATCAAAAGCTTGTTGAAAATATAACAAAGCTTTTGAAGCATTTTAAGCTTTTAAAAGCTTACTGTTTTAACTAGTATTTGGCTTATGGGTAAATATGTAACTTTAAATAAAGCTTTTGTAAAACTATTTTACTTTTATAACAATTTATTAATTTAATATTAATAAAAAAAAACGCTTATTTCTTCTTTTCTCTAGTTTCCGTCCACTGCAAAGATACCCGTATTGCTGTACAAGTACGCACCAATAAACCCTTCAATGGTCGCATTTATGCTTTGGGCCGTTCTGAAACCTGTAACATTGATGTCATCAATTCCGATTCATTCCGTTTGGATTTAACTATGGCTGGCCAGGACTGTAACACACAAAGTGTGGTACGTTTTTCATAAAAGCTTTAGCAGCTGCCTTATTTTATATAATTCTCTATTTTCTCTTAGACCGGTGTTTACTCCAATACTGTCGTTTTGCAACATCATAGTGTAGTAATGACCAAGGCTGATAAGATTTACAAAGTCAAGTGTACTTATGATATGAGCTCTAAGAATATTACCTTCGGCATGATGCCCATACGTGATCCTGAAATGATACATATCAATTCATCACCTGAAGCACCACCACCAAGAATTCGTATTTTGGATACACGTCAACGTGAAGTCGAAACAGTACGCATTGGTGATCGTTTGAACTTCCGTATTGAAATACCAGAAGATAGTAAGTTTTGTTGGTAGTCAATTAAACAAAGAGCTTTAAACAATTTGATTTTTTTATTTATTTAAAAGCTCCCTATGGCATTTTTGCTCGTTCATGTGTGGCCATGGCTAAGGATGCCCGTACTAGCTTCAAAATTATTGATGATGATGGCTGTCCCACCGATGCCACCATATTCCCTGGCTTCACTGCTGATGGCAATGCTTTACAATCTACTTATGAAGCTTTCCGTTTTACTGAAAGCTATGGTGTTATCTTCCAATGTAATGTTAAATATTGTTTGGGTCCTTGTGAGCCTGCGGTGTGTGAATGGAATATGGAATCATTTGAATCATTGGGTAGAAGACGTCGTCGTTCAGTGGAAAGGTAAGTAAAAAATATAGAAAATTTAGAAAAAGCTTTTTAATGAATTTTTACTTTTTTTTTGTTTAATTTTAGCAATGAAACAAAAGAAGCTGATGATGAAATGAACATTTCTCAAGAAATTTTGGTTTTGGACTTTGGTGATGAAAAACGTGAATTCTTTAAATCAGATCCAAGCACAGATTTTGCTAAGGGTAAGTACAATGGAACTTGAAGGGTTTTGTAATAGACTGATGGAACTAATTTTTTATAATTTTTAAATGAAACTAATGATTTTAAACAAAATAGCTTTTAAGACGTTTTTCAAAGTTTTCAGAGAAAAATATTCTTTAAAAAGATTTTTTAACATTTCCAAAAAAATTTTAAGGTTTTAAATTTAAAAGCTTTTAGGAGCTTTTATACATTTTTAGAAACTTTTATAACATTTAAAGTGCTAGAATATTTTAAAAGCTTTTTTCTTATTTAAAAAAATAAGGGTTTTTTATTAAAAAGCTTTTTAGGAGCTTTTATAAATTTGTTGGAGCTTTAACGTTATTAAAATTTTAAAATTGTTAACATAATATTAAAACGTTGTAGTATTTAGTTTTTATTTCTTTTAAAAGCTTTTCTGTTATTTTTCTGAAAAAGCTCTTTTCTAATTATGTATGTATATATCACTGTTTTTTAAAGATTTGGTTTATTCTTTTTTAGAAAGGGGTTTTATTTATTAAAAAGCTTTTTAGGAGCTTTTAAAAATTTTTAGTAGCCTTAACGTCAGTAAAGCATGAACATTGAAGGAATGCTTTAAAAATGATTCAGAATTTAATAGAAATGCCTATTTTAGGATTTTCTATTTTTTATGGCAAATTATATATTTCTGTTTTAAGAGATTTGGTGTATTCAGTTTTAGACAGATTTTCTATTAAGAAGATTTTTTTTTATATACAAAGGAAATTTTTTTTCTTTTTACAAAAAAAAACTTTGACACAAAGCTTTTTAATCGCTTTGAAATTTTTGTGTTAAAGCTTTTTTAAATTCTAATCTTTTATGACGTATTTAATTCTTAATTTTTTTCTTTCTCCCATTTTTAGATAAAACCGTTACCATTATTGAACCATGTCCCACTAAGACTTCAGTCTTAGCTTTAGCCGTCACCTGTGCATTGATGATTCTTTTGTACATTTCCACCTTGTTTGTATACTATATGAAAAAATGGATGCAACCCCATAAAATTGTAGCATAAGTTTCTTAGTTAAAACGAAAAAAAAAAAAACAATATTAGATATTTTCACTCTACTTGCTAAATTATGAATAAACAATTTGGACAATAGCTTGTAAACTTTTTTGCAAAGCAAAAGAAACAAACTAAGGACAAGGCAATTTTTTATATATATATATTAGTAATTTTAGTACTCTTGAAAAGTTTTTATAAATTTTATTATAAAATCATTAAAACTTAAGCCTTAACGAAGAAAGAACAAATTTGAAAAGCTTTAAAGTCTATATGAAAAACAAAAAATTTAAAGCTTTTTATAAATATGTTAACAAAGTTTGTAAAGCTTTACTGAAAAGCTTTTATTTTAGCTAAATAAATGGGGTTTTTAGTCATTTTAAAATGAAAAACCTTTAAAAGCTTTAAAGCTTTGTTTATTTATAACAAAAATAACACATATATATGCACAAACTTGCTAAAACTATACTTTTATCAAACGCTATTATAAAAAGCTTATTAATTTGGAAAACAAACT
The DNA here is from genome assembly GCA_963921195.1 of Pegoplata infirma. Lineage (NCBI taxonomy): Eukaryota > Metazoa > Arthropoda > Insecta > Diptera > Anthomyiidae > Pegoplata > Pegoplata infirma. Next base: position 219,128,221 of record OY992540.1, read on the forward strand.
TTTTTCCTTAACAAAAGTTTTTTTTTTTGTGAATTTAAGAAAAAGCTTTTGTTTTTTAAATCACTTTCTATGAGGTTTTAAAATTATTAAAAATTTTAAAACTTCTATAGAGACTGATTTCATTATAAATATATAAACAAAAAAATATTTATTCATGTTTTTGCAATTATATTTCCTATTAAAATTTATTTATTTTTATAACTTAACTATACAAACAAAAATTATTTATTTTATTTTTTTTTTATTATTTTAATTTATTTAAAAATTGTGCTTAATTTTATTGCATTTAATATAAAAAAAACATATTTTTAATAATAAAAACAAAAAAAATAATTTTTAAGTAAAAAAAACCCAACCACAAATGATAAAAAAAAAAACAAAAAAGTTCAGCATTTATAGAAAAATTTCATTATAGTTTAAGCTTACTACATATTTTTTATTTAAATTAATATTTAGTTTTGTAAATAAGATGAAGACTCTTGTGCAAATAATAAAAACAATAAAATATTCATAGAAATTATGTATTTTTTCCTGGCTAACAAAAAAAAAATAATAATTTAATAAATTTATTATAAAATTACTTTAATTATAATAAAATGCATTTAAATTTTTTTAAATAAAAAATAAAATTAAACAAAATGGTGAAAGAGTTTTAGTAAAGGAGAAGACTTTAAAGATGAAATTTGCAATAAGAAATGGATGCCCCTTTTCTTTAACCTGAGACCAAATTGGTGAAATTGTTTTTTTACAAATTAAGTTGAAATATCAAAAGTTTAAGTTCATCGGTTATAGTTTTAGCATAGTTTTGGTTAATTTATGTCAGTTTTTTGCTTACAAAAAAAAAATATTTTACCAATAACTTGGGAGGATATGCGTTTTTAAAGTTTTTTACATTAATACGGCGTTCACACTAGCTGTTTTGAAGTGTTCAAGAGTGAGATGTTTAAAAAAGTCTTTGTTCTGTGTCCATTACGTTTTTATTCTGCTACTGGTGTTTTGTTAAACAACTTGTTTAAGGTCGCTAGTGTGAACTCCATATAATTATGAAAAATTTTGTAACATTTTACCAAGTTTTTGCGTAATTTTGGTTAAAGTTTGTAAAATTACACAAGGTTAAATACTTTTATGAATATTTTCTAAACTTTTATCAGAAACAAGCAAAAACTTGGTAAAATGATGCTATTTTTTGAAAAATATATGCAAAAAACTTTAAAAACGCATATCCTTCCAAGTACTTGGTAAAAATTTTTTTGTGTGTAACACATGTTTTTTTTGCGTGTAGTAATACGTTTGTCATTCTGTGTTGGCAACACTTTTTTTTTTAACATCCGTGCTTTTGTGTTTGTCATTCTCTGATGGCAGCCCCGTATTTCAACATCCGTTCTTTTGTGTTTGTTTTCTTTTTTGAGCAGGATTGTCAGTTATTTAAATAATTTCGTTGAAAAAACATATGCAAAGTGGAAAAATTATAAAAAGTTTTAAAAAATTTAAATAAATGCAATATTAAGAAATTAAAAAAATTTGCGTGTAGTAATACGTTTGTCATTCTGTGTTGGCAGCACTTTGTTTAACATCCGTGCTTTTGTGTTTGTCATTCTTTCTCTGATGGCAGCCCCGCATTTTAACATCCGTTCTTTTGTGTTTGTTTTCTTTTTTGAGAGGGAATGTCAGTCAGTATTTAAAATTATCGTCGAGAAAACATGTGCATTGTGAAGAAAATTATAAAAAGTGTTACAAAAATTGAAATAAATGCAATTTTAACAAATTAAAAATACTGTAAATAGACAGAAAAACATTTAAAGTATTTGTTTAAGTGAAAAAAGTTAAAATTTCAATGCACTCGGGTCGGGATGCGTCGCGTTTGGAAAAAAAGTGTAGTAATTATTATTCATCATTAAAAATGAATAAAATTAAGTGAAAAATATATTTTGCATTAAAAATCAATTAAAAATTGAATAAATCTATAAAAATTAATCAAATTTCAAGTGATTGCTAAGTTTAAATGTTCATTTTCACAAAATTACAGCCACCGTGGCCAATAAATATAAACATGCAACAGGTGCTCCTTTGGCTTTTTAATTATGACAAAACGTTTGTGTATATGCCAGAGCTAGCAGTTGTGTAACCAAGTTAGAAGTTACCTTCTTTCATAGATTCCCTCTTCCTAGATCGGGTAACAACCCTAAATGAAACAGTGCAATTCCTTTAAATTCTTCAATCGATGAGTTTTAATGGCACTTTACCATATTCAACATAAATTTTAGGGCATAATTAATATAAATATAAATACTAAAGATGAGTTTCAAGTGGTCCTCAACAAATGTCTAGTAATAGACGCCACGAGCCGTCAAAACAAGTGTATTGTTACAGTTATAATCGAATTCACCACCAATCCAAGTGCGTGTGAGTAATAACCAAAACTAATAGCCGACAAACAGACACACAAGTCTGGTTTTATCAAAATTAACACAAGGGACTAACGTGTGCTACTCAATCACGATCTCATTTACAACTGTGCTCCTTTAGGAAACAAAAACTGCTTTCGGAAACATGAAATGTAAAACAAATTTGTTTTAAAGATGAGATTTTTCAGGTTTCCGTTTTTATATATTTTTTTACGGTGACATGACATAAACCCAACGGATGTAATTCCCATTTCCTTTAGGGGATTGTGACCAAAATTATTTCGGTCATAATACCCACAATGGTATTTGGACATAATCCCAATAAAAAAATACATTATTCCCAGATTTATGGGGATAATGACCACGTAACAAATGGCCATTATCCCTATAACAGGGATTATGTCCACTATACTAGTTGGTCATAATCCGAAACAATGTTTTTTTGTCTGAAAAGTTTTTCTGCTTAGACGGCCTTCGGCCGGGCTTAGGGATTACAAACTCCATGTATTAAACACACACTCTTCGCAAAAGACAGGGATTATAACCGAAACTGCTTTGGACTTATTGTTAGTGCCCATAATATCAATACGGGGTTATGTCCGAGAAAAATTTAGGTCGTAATGCCAACAAGGAACGGACATAATCCCTATTGGGATTATGACCGTTTTGTAAATGGTCATAGTCCCCACAACTAATGTGAAGATTATGACCGTGATGTAATTGGTCATAATCCCCATTTCCATTATGGGGATAATGTCAGTGGGGATAATGTTCTGTCACCTTTTTTTACAGTTTAACTCGGGTCCATTTCCAACCCGTTTTAGTAAAGTTTAGATTTTCTGGGCAGAAGGCATTTCTAAAGTGGCGAAACTTTCTTAAAAAATTTATCACACAATCCAATAGAAGATTTTCTTATAGAAAAGTGTACAACTTCTAAAACTTTGTCCTTCAAGAGTTAAAGATGGAAGTTCTTCTGTGTTTTTTTGTTGTGAAAATTCCAAATGTTCAAAAACCGGATTTAGGAAATAGTTACCAAATCATCGTTTTGTTATGGAAAGTGCATAATTTCTAAAACTTTGTCATTTAGTAGTCAAAGATTGTAACCAGGAAGTCTCCCCTTTTTTTTATTTTGATTCCCATGTTTCCAATCCGAATTTAGGGAATTGTTACCAAAAACATGGCCAATATTTTTAATTTTTTGAGAAATTTCTGCCTCCTCCGTATCTTTTACAGCATTTTACTTCGACTTTAAAAATCAAACACAAAATTTTTCTTTTTACGGCCGTATTCAAAATGAAAAGCGATTGCCTAACATCGAGTGTCTATCTTTTGTATAACAAGTTTTCTACTAGATGAAGCTTTTCAAAAAATGCAATTTAATAAGTGTAAAAATCTAATAATTTTAAATAAAATTGTTAAAATGCAATAAATGTACTGTAACAAATATTTCAACTTTAAAAACGAATAGCAGAATTTGAATTTTTGGTAAGTTTATGTTTTTTTATTTGTTTTGTTTTTAATAAGTAATGTCTACTCTTTAAAATCTTTAAGCGCTAGTATTAAAAAAAGCGATATAAGATGTAATTATTTAATGTCCATTGAAAAATTTCCACAGAATTTAATTTTGTTACAATAACAAACTAGGCAGAAGCTGCCAACAATACATATAATACTTTTTTATAGGAAAATCCTAATTTCCATTTTCTTCTTCATAATTATTTACACAATGGTTCTGGCTAAATTACGAAAACTTCTTGGTCGGTTTTAGTTTTAGAATATTTTTTGGTTAATTTTTGACAGATTTTTGTTTACTCGAACACAGATTTTTTGCGGGTATTAATACTCAGTCATTTTCTGATGGCAACCCCGTATTCAGGGATGCCATGCTCAAAAGTTTAACCAACAAACTTATCAAAAATTTGTTTGAATAAAAATATTATTTTGTTTTTTACTTTTTTATCTATTTAAAACAATCCAGTGCTTTTTTACCCTTTTTTCAAGCAAATTTACGCGTTTTTTACCCGTTTATAAAATTTTTGTGCGCGTTTTGCTCTCAAATAGTTGGCATCTCTGCCCGTATTTTAACATCCGTGCTTTTGTGTATCTTTTCTTTTTTGAGAGGGAATGTCAGTTATTTAAAATTATTCGTCGAGAAAACATGTGCAAAGTGAAAAAATTATAAAAAGTGTTAAAAAATTTAAATAAATGCAATTTAAACAAATTAAAAATACTATAAATAGACAAAAAAACATTTAAAGTATTTGTTTAAGTGAAAAAAGTGAAAATTTCAATGCACTCGGGTCGGGATGCGTCGCGTTTGCAAAAAACAAGTGTAGTAATCGTTACTCCTCCTTAAAAATAAATAAAATTAAGTGAAAAATATATTTTGCAATAAAATTCAATTTAAAATAATAAATAAATCTACAAAAATTAATCAAATTTCGAGTGATCGCTAAGTTCAGATGATAATTTTCACAAATTACAGCCTCTGTGGCCAATAAATATAAATATGCAACAGGTGCCCCTTTGGCTTTTTAATTATGACAAAACGTTTGTGTATATGCCAGAGCTGGCAGGTGTGTAACCAAGTCAGAGGTTACCTATTCTTCTTTCATATATTCCCTCTTCCACGGGTACCAACCCTAAATTAAACAGTGCAATTCCTTTAAATTCTTCAATCGATGAGTTTTAATGGCTCATTACCATATTCAACATTAATTTTGGGTCATAATTAATAATATATATAGTAAAGATGAGTTTCAAGTGATCCTTAACAAATTTCCAGTAATAGACGCCACAACGCATCAAAACAAAATACAGTTATAATCGAATTCACCACCATCCAAATGCGGATGAGTAATAACCAATACTAATAGCCGACAAACAGACACACAAGTCCGGTTTTATCAAAATTAACACCAGGGACGAACGTGTGCTACTTAATCACGATCTCAGTTATAACTCCCAGGTGCTCCTTAAGGAAACAAAAACTGCTTTCGGAAATGATAACAAATGAAATGTAAAACAAATTTATTGTAAAGATGAGATTTTTTGGTTATCTTTTATATATTTTTTTACGTTGACATGACATAATCCTCAAGGACATAATTCCCATTTCCGTTATGGGTATTATGACCAAAATTATGTCGATCATAATACCCAATGGTATTTGGACATAATCCCAATAAAAAAAGACATTATTCCCAGATTTATGGTGAAAATGATCACGTAACAAATTGCCATTATCTCGGGCTTAGGGATTACAAACTCCATGCATTAAACCTACCCTTTCGCAAAAAACAGGGATTATGACCAAAATTGCTTTGGACTTACAATTAGTCCCCATAATATACATAAATGGGGGTTATGACCGAAAAAACTTCGGTCGTAATCCCAACAGCGAATGTATATAATCCCCATTGTGATAATGATCGTTTTGGAAATGGCCATAGTCCCCACAACTTATATGGGGATTATGACAGTGATATATTCGGCCATAATACCCATTTACGTCATGGGGATAATGTCAGTGGGGATTACTTATGTCCTGTCACCTGTTTTTACAGTTTTACTCGGGTACATTTCAAACCTTTTAGATTTTCTGGGCAAAAGGCATTTCTAAAGTGGCAAAACTTTCTTAAAAAACCAGATTACACTCTCTTAAAAAACAGATTACACAATCCCAATAAAAAAAGACATTATTCCCAGATTTATGGTGAAAATGATCACGTAACAAATTGCCATTATCCCCATTACAGGAATTATGTCCACTATACTAGTTGGTCGTAATTCCAATTTTCTTTTTTTTTTTGTCTGAAAAGTTTTTCTGCGTAGCCGGACTTCGGCCGGGCTTAGGGATTACAAACTACATGCATTAAACCTACCCTTTCAAAACCGGAGCTAGTTAATAGTTACCAAAAAACCATTTTCTTATGGAAAGTGCACAATTTCTTTAACTTTGGAGTCATAGATTCTAACCAGGAAGTTCTCCTTAGGTTTTCTTGAAAATTTCAAATGTTTCCAATCCGGATTTAGGGAATTGTTACCAAAAATATGGCCACAAGAAGCTTTCACAGCGTTTCTCTTCGACGTTAAAAGTCAAAGACAAAATTTGTCTTCTTGAACTTTAATGACCGTATTCAAAATAAAAAAAGAGTGCTTAAAAAGAATAAAAGTGCGTGTGTTTGTGAAAAACCCATGGGTTTAAAAAAAAAATAAGTTGCAATAATCAAATGAAGAGTGTGTAATAAAATAATAAAAAATATCATTTAAAAATGCAATAAAATATGCGAAAATTTATTAAAATGCAATTAAATAAGTGTAAATTCAATTAAAATCTAATAATTTTTAAAAAAATTGTTAAAATGCAATAAAAGTATTAAAAAAAATATCGCAACTTTGAAACGAATAGCAGAATTTTAATTTTTGGTAAGTTTATGTTATTTATTTGTTTTCTTCTTCCTTGGTGTAGGCAATGCTACACCGTGTCCACGAATGGACTGATAAAAAAGTGACCGATACACCAAGTCACTAAAGTGACCGATACACTAAGTCTATATGCCACCTTTGTATGGTTTTAATTAATGGAAGAGTGAAACTACGCTTCCTAATCACGTGCGTGTGTTTGAGTATTGTTAGACACCGTTGTCTAACTAACTTGACACATCTAGGGGCACACTTGGGCCAGTTAGAGCTGTAGGTTCAGATTTTATAAAACATGTATGGGAGCCCCATTTTAGAGTAGATATACAGCATAAGTACGTTCCGAAAAAATTTTAGAGGAAAAAAATAAATGTGGGTCGGTCTTATTTTTTTTTTCACTCTAAGAGGCACCATGGAAACGATAGGGTTAATGATACAGGGTAGGTTTATTTTAAGAAAATGTTGGGGTTAAAAAAAATTGGGGTTGGTGATACATTTGACATCTTTAGGGGCACCCTCGGGCAGTTAGAGCAGATTTTAAAAAAATTACATTTTGTATGAAGTGGAGATTTTGTATAAGTATGCTTTTCAAAAATCATGAATGGTAAAAATTACTGGCGGTATGTCTTACTTTTTCCCTCTACTAGGCACCATGGGAGCGGTAGGAGATTATTTCATAAAACAAATTTAAAAAAATAAAAAAAAATTGTATAGGGTTTATGGATGTACGCGTGAGTGGATTTTGACTCACGGTCACTCATGCTCAAGCAAACAATCAGGTATTAATCAGGCAAAATTTTTGTTTACTGGCGCTCACTCATTAACTACGCACAGTGCCACATTTGTTAGTTAGCAAAAGTTAGCCATTGAAATAAGTACTATGGATATTGGTCAATATGTCTGAAAAAGTCCGGCGACCAATAGAGACCAAACACAAAAGTTCTATTCCATCAAAAAAAATAAATATATAATTTTCTTTCAAAAATTTTTTATTATGTTAAAAATTTAATAAAAAATATAAAAAATTGTTTAAATAAAAACAAAAAGATATGACTTAAAGCCTTTAAAATTCCCAAAAAATAGTGTAAAAATATCTTTTTTTGTAAAAAAGTTACAACAGTTTAAAATCGACTTAATTAATGCAAAATAATGAACACTACCTTTCGGATTTTACAAGATGCAACTTTATGCACCCACATCTTAATAACGAATAGAATTATTGTTCTTATATGAGTATTTCCGTGTTATTAGGAATGTTTTATATTACATAACAAACAAATCATAAAAATCGGGGAACTTTTTTTTTGATTTTTGTCGTGCTGGATTGGCCAAATGTGGCACTGTGCTACGTGAGTAAAAAAGATTGCTCACATGTGATTTACGCCAGAATTAATCACGCGTGCGTTATGCAAGCTCTACTCACGCTATTTTTTGCAAAAAATGAAAAATTAAAATAATAGAGTTAGTTAAATCAAAAAAATCAAATCACGCAAACTCACACAAAAAAAATTAATCACTCACTAATCAGCAAAAATTCGACTCACTCGCTAATCACTCACACTGATTTTTTTTAACTCACGCTTACTCAAAATCACGTGATTGAAACGAAAATCACTCACGCGTTATACACACTTGATTCACATCTGTAATAGGGATCACCTTAAGGGATAAAGAAAGAAGGTGTTTATATGCTAAGAAAATTGTGAGGTTGAAAAAATATTCGGGGTTGGTGATACATTTGACATCTCAAGTGGCACCCTTGGGGCAGTGCTTGCCCGCGGGCAAGCGAATTAAAAAATACCCTTCACGGATTTACATTAGAGAGCCGAGTTCTATGTAAATGTTTAAATTTTAAGTTTAGCGTCGTATATATTTTACTAAAATACAAAATTTAAAAATCTGGCTAAGTCAGGGACTAGATTTTTTATTTTTTTAGAAAATATAGAAAAATTGTTTTAGAATCTGAAAATTTATAACTGAAGTTTTATTAATTTCGGTATGAGTCCATACTAATTATTTCTGAGAAATAATAATTTTTTTTGTACAATGAGAAAATATAAAAATATGAGAATTTTTCTATATAAAATTTGTTTTAGAAGCTTTTTTTTATTTATTTACTCAATAATTGTAATGCAAATCTGGCCCTCTGCAAAGGGGTCCCCATTGGCTAGTTGGTAGCGTCCTTGTCCTTCAACGTGGGGGTCGTGGGTTCGATTTCCAATCCTACCCTTGGATTTTTCGCTACAACGAGACGACGGTCATTGTTACCAGTTCTCGGTTAGGTCCGGAAATCTCGACATAAAATCTTTTAGTAGTCATTAGGTAGTTACACTGCAGCTTACCTTCTACTGTAATCCAAATAAATTATTTCCATTTACTAACTCTTTTTGTATGTAATATTATTTATATAATTTTTTTAATTGATTTTTCGTTTTTTATTATTAATTTATGTGACTGACTAATAAAAACATTTAAAATAGTATTGTATGTTTGTTATAATTAATTATTTTTTTTTTTTTTGTATATAAGATTTATATTCTTTAAAGAAATATATAAGTATACCAAGATTTGTTGTATGTTTTGAATTAGTTTTTTTATTTTAATTTGTTTTTAAAATAGTTTGAAGTTTTTGTATAATGATAAGATTTTTAAATGTTATAATTAAAAGTGAAAATGCTTAAAAATTAAGTCATTATTATTAATAATTTATTAATTTATCATTTTAAATAGTATAGTATATGTATATATTTATGATTATGTATGTTTTATTTTATTGTTAGGAAAGATAATACAAAAAAAGGTAGATTTTTTTAATAAATTTTTAAAAATATTTGAAAATATCTTTAACAGATTTAAGATACCAATGATTCAAAATTTAGTTATGTTAGAAAATATACAAAATTTTAATAATGTGAAATAAATTATATGATCTTGGGTTTTTCAAAATTTTATTTATGATATTTTTTTTATTTCTTAATGATTTAAAATATTTTTTTATTATGTTTATTTTTTATTTTATACTAATTGAAAAACAAAATCGTTTAACTACATAAAAAACAAATACGTTTACAAAAAATTAACAAAATTTTTTTACATTCTTTAAATATAAATAAAAAACAAATTTGAAAAAATAATAATTAATGCAGTCTCTTTGGAAATTTATGTTTTTCCTGTCTAAAAAAAAGTAAACAAACTTAAAAAGTAATTGACTATTTTTTTAATAAAGCCAGTGTGTAAAGAATATTATATATGTGTTCCTTTAACTCCCACTGGAGCATAGAGTGTCAAAGAATATTAAGCAAAAATTTAAACAAAACTTTTTTAACGAATATTTTATAAAATGCTGCAAGAAAGTTTTATACTGGCCTTATTTATTATAAAAAAATAAAAACAATTATTATTAAATTAAATTTAAAAAAATACTTCTAATAAACATTATGATTAACTGTATTTTAGGCACTTATGGTTATTTTTGTTGTGTTTGTTATTTTAAAGAAAAAAATTAAACATACAAAATTTTCAAGAAAAAAAAAGCTTTCAAAGCCTAAATAATATGGCAGTTTTTAGTGTATAAATTAAAATATAAAGAATTTGGTAAAAACAAAAATTTGTGATGCATTGTTTGGGAATTACAAAGAAATTTCGTCAGTATTTTCTATTACTAAAAGTGCTTTAAAAGCTTTTTCTTTTAAATAAGCCAACAAATGTGTAAGATATTTAAAATTTTTAGAGCTTTTGTAAGGTTAAACAAAAATGAATAGGAAACAAAAAATAAAACATTATGAACTATTTTATAAAAAAATCTACAAAAAAGCTTTATGCATACAAAAGCTTTGAGCTTACAAATGCATTGAATTTAAAAAAGTTTTAAACTTGTAAAAACTTTAAGTTTGTAAAAGTTTTAAGTTTGTAAAAGCTTTAAGCTTGTAAAGTCTTTAAGCTTGTAAAAGCTTAAGATTTGTAAAAGCTTTAGGTTTGTAAAAGCTTTAAGCTTGTAAATGATTCCAGTTCGTAGAAGCTTTAAGCTTGTTAAAGATTCAAGCTTATAAAAGCTATAAACTTTTAAAATATTAAGTTCATAAAAGCTTAAATCTTTTTAAAACTTAAAGGTCAGAAAATGTTTAAGCTTTTTAAAACTTAAAGCTTTTAAAATTTAAGATTTTTAAAGCTGTAAGCGTATAAAAGCTCGTAAAATTATTTGAATTAAATGTTTCAATAAAACGACGTTTTAAAAATAGTTTGATGGTCTTAATATTTAAAAACAAAAATAAGCTTTAAATTTTCAATGTTAATTATATCAATAGCATAACAACAAATAATTTTATTCAAAAGCTTTTAAGTACAGTAAATATTCCTTATCAAGGAATTTAAATGTCAGGGCAACTATCATTTGTATGACGTCATATTTCCAAAATTCTTTTTTAAGAAAATGGACTAAATATGACCCAAAAAAGCTGCTAAAACTAAATTTTATACAAAAAATGTGTAATCAAAATTTTATCAGTATTTTTGTAATTTTTATTTTATCTTTACAAAAATAAATTTGAAAAAATTTTTAAAAGCTTTTGTAGCATTAAAAGTTTTTATAAACATAAAAGCTTTTAAATTATTGTTATTCATCTTGTTCATATCTGTTTAAATGTTTTATTTTCTACAAAATTTATAACAAATTTTATTAAATCATTTTAAGCATTATTTGTATTTTCCTTCAAAAGCTCTTTTTTGTACATTTCAAAAATTTGGTATTCAGCATATTTTTTTTTTATCAAAACTTACTAAGAAACTAAACATATACACTTAAAGCTTAAACTAAAAAAAAACAATAGGCTTTAAACTTATATATTAAGGAATTGGTATAACACCAAAAGCTTTTATACAAACACCTAGAGCGGAAAAAGGAAATTTGTATATTCCTAAAAACATTTAGGTATTTAAGTAAAACTATTTTTAAGACTTATTGTTTGTTTTTTTATTTTGCCTAACTTTCATATAAAATAATTATAGAAAAGTTTTCCGTAAGCTAAGGTGTTGTCCCTACATTAGTGGTTGCAGTATTAATGGTAGTTGGTAATGCTGCTAAAGAGGTGGAAGGAATAATAGGAATAATAGAAAGTTCACTGTTATTAGGTAGCAAAAGTTCTTGCAATTGTAATGCTGAATTTGAAGTTGAGGTTGTTGCTAATGTTGATGAAGATGTGGTATCAGTTGGAGTTTGTGGTTCTATAATTGTTATTGTGGTTGAGGGCATTTGTTCATATTCTTCAATTTCTTCAGTACCATTTTCTAAAGGTATACTGGCGTAACGGCAAGTGGTGGCTGAACATTTACACGTAAAATAACGATTTTTGACAGACCAAAATTTGTCACCATAATCGAAACTAAAATATGAATATATAAAAATTAATAAGTTTTTATAAAAATTTAAAGAAGTGCTAAAAGTATAAAAGCTTTAATTAAAGTAAAACACCTTTTTCAAACTTATTAATAAGTTTGAAAAACTTTATATAAAGAAAGCTTTTACAGTTTTATATAAAATATAAAACATTCAAGAAAAATACAAAAGTTTAAAAGCTGTGTAAAGCTTTTATAAACCACTTTTTTACAAGTTTTAAGTTTTTAACACCTTTAAGATTTAAATACTTACCATATTTCTTCTCCCACTTCAATATCACGACATGTGAAAAATGATATTTTCGGAAACCGATAATCTTGATGTTCATAGAACACACGTACTGGCACAATATTCGGATCACACGAATGATTAAAAAATCGGCTTACATTACCATAATAATTGGCATCGATACAATGATTATGACCCAAATCAAAGAAATAAGAATCATCCATACGACGATCAGCTTCCATTTCCGTTAATATCTCACCCGTATATGTGGCTACAAAACTGCCCCGGGGTATGAGAGTATTGGTACGTACACCCCAACCTTTGCTAGACTCTTCACATTCGATAACTTGCAGTGGAATGGTTATGCCATTTTGTACAACACGATTTTTACAGAAACGCTAGAAAATGAAAAAAACAAACATTACAATAAGTTTAAAGTTTTTGACAGCGAAACTTTAAAGTTTAAGATAAAGTTTTAATTTTTTTCCTATTCTTGTTTTGAATTCAAAGCTTTTTATGTTTCTCAATATGTACATAGTAATAAACATATCGCTCCTTTACTTGTATAGTGTCACAACTCAAAGTATTTGATTTTGCAGAAAACACGTTTAAAGTTTACTATTGAAACTAGTTTTTAATTGAAAAAGGCCGGTACATAGAAAATGTAATAATGGCGTGTACTCTTCTCAAGCGGTGAGTTTAAAAGATATTAATACGAATTTTTGACACAATATAAAGCACGATATAACGAATAATTCTGCATCATTAACTCAAAAAACGCATTTTTTGAGTTATGACACTATACAAGTAAAGGAGCGATATGTTTATTAACAAGCTTTAAAGCATCTTGAATGACAGCAAGATCTTTTTGAATTACATTTAGAATTGAACGAAAAAATTAAATTGTGTAGAATATTTTTATTTTTTTAAATTTAAGTTTTAAAGCTTTTGACTCAAATATAAAGCTATTTAAAGTATGCATAAATTTAGGAAATTTTGAATAAAACTATAAGAAGTTTATTAAAAAAAATTGGGAAAGCTTTTTGCCATAAATTTATCTTTTTTATAAACAAAGTTCATTAAAAGCTTTTTGAGATTTTAATTACAAAGAAGCATTTTTTACATAACTTCATATTAAAAAGTTTTTAAAATTGGAACAAATTTTCACCATTATTTCGGTTTTACTAAAAACTAAAAATATTATCATTTATAAAAAGCTTTTTAAAACTTTAAGCTACAAAGAAGTTCTAACAAAGCTTTTTCAAGTTATGAGCTCCAAAAAAATTTTATGTTATTAGACATTTTTAAATAGAATAAAAATAATATAGAAATATGAAACTATGCAATAAATACTACATACTTTGTAAAAAAAAATCTCAAAAAGATTTCATATAAAAAAGATAAATTTATGGCAAAAAGCTTTCTTTATGTTTTTTTACACGCTTCTTCTACTTTTAGTCAAGATTTCTTAAACATTATACTTATAATATTTTAAAAAGCTTTTTAAAATTTTAAGCTTAAAAAACTTTTTAAAACTTTTTTTTAATAAAAATTATTAAATTTTGTATGAAAATAGTATGTACTATAAAAAAAACCATGAAAGCTTTCCATGAAGTTTATCTTTAGTTAAAATTTTTTGAGCTTTTAAATGTTTATTCGCAGGTTGTGAAAAAAACATTGTTAGGACATATTTATTTCAAAATTTTTGGTAAATTTATGGCAAAAATCTTTCTTTAAGTTTAATTAATACGCTTCCTTATAATTTTGTCAAAAAATTGTTTTAAAATTACACTGTGACACAATTGAAGGGTCATTTCTTAGGGCCTCAACCAAACCAAGATAGTTTAAAAGTACTTGTGTGTAGTAGTAAAACCCCCAATGGGTTTTGCTCTGTAACGTCTCAAATTTTTTTTATAGCCCACTGAATTTTTCATTTTTTTTAAAGGCGTTTGAAAAAAGTCGAAAATAATAACTGTTCTTTTGAGCTTAAAATAGTGTTAGGATGTCTTCAATAGAATTTGATGGGGAATTTTTTTCTAGAATATATAAACCCTCTATCTGCCGTATTTATTGGTCATTTAAGTACTTCTCTTAAGAAATGGCTCAAAAGTCTACTAAGACTTGCGTTTAAAGGGTTAAAATGTTCTACGAATATGTTCTGCATCAAATTTCCCTAGGGGTTACTGGAGGCAGAAAGTTCGACTGGTATAAAGAAAATGCAGAAAAAAGATAAATTGTAAAGTGTCATTCATTTTTTTATATTTTTGCCAGAAATTGTATACAATTGTAACTAACAAATTTAGGAAAAAATATAAAAAGTTAATGATACTTTACAATTAATCTTTTTTATGCATTTTTCGTATACCGGTCGAACTTTCTGCTTTCAGTAACCCCCAGTGAAATTTAATGCTGAAAATAATCGTAGAACAATTTAACCCTTTAAACGCACGTCTTAGTAGGTTTCTAAGCCATTTCTTAAAAAAATGACGTAAATGACACATTAAAACGGGAGATATAGGTTTAGCGTACTCAAGAAAAATGTTCCCCATAAAATTCTATTGAAGACATCCAAACACTATTTTAAGTTCAAAAGAACATTAACATTAGTTTTTTCGACTTTTTTCCAACGCCTTTGAAAAAAAAAACTGAAAAATTCAGTGGGCTATAAAAAAAATTTGAGACGTTACAGAGCTAAACCCTTTGGGATTTTTACTAATATACATAAGTACTTTCAAACTGTCTTGGTTTGGTTTAAATAGTTAACAACATGTAAAAATCTTTTTTAAATGTTAAGCTCCAAAAAGCTTTTTGTAATTATAAGTTTTTTATTTCATATTTTTACAAAGTTTTATTTTTATATTAAAATCTTTTTTAGTACAAATTTTTGTAAGTAGAAATTAGTTACCGATTATGGCCAAAAGGCAAGGTTTTTGCAAATGAAATAAATAGTTAAAAAATTATAGAATTTTATATAAACAAAAAAATATCATTTTGTTATAAGAACTTCAAAAAGCTTTTTATGAACTTTATCCAGGATTTTTTTTGTTAAAATGTTTTAAGCTTTTAAAATTTTGTTAGGAGGTTAAAGAAAACATTTTTAAAACCTAGTTAAAAAGATTTTAAAGGTTTGTATAAAGTTTTTTAAGCTTAAATTAAATAGTTTAGTTTAAAAACTAAAACTTAAAAAGCTTAAAAGTTTGTTAAGAACTGAAAAAGTTGTTTTAAATGTATAAAAAAGTCACAATTTTGCTTAAAAAAAAGTTTTTAATTTTTTTTTTATTAAAAAATTATATAAAAGCTTAAAAAATGTATAATTTCTTTTTAAGCTTTTAGTTAAAAAGCTTTTGATTTAAATTTTTTTAGGAAAAATCTTTAACTGCTTTAACTAAAAATAGATTTTTAAATTATAAAAACATCAAATTAATATATTAATGCTTTGAAAAATAAATATTTGATAACAGATGTAAAGCTTTTTCAACGTTTTTCCAAAAACTTAAAGATATTTGTTTACCTTATTACAACCGCAAACATCATTACATTCAAAAATAACAGCAGGATCTTCAAAGTTAAAATCAGAACTTAAACGACCCTCAGCCGTATACCAACTACGATCTGAAGCACCGGTACACTGACATTGATCCGTAGTACAACTAAAAAAACAAATCAAAAGCATTAAACAAAGCCTAGCTCTACCACTCATAACAACCTACCCATCTAAACAAGTACATATACGCATTTGTGATACTCTACGATCAATTTGTACCGAATTCTGTAAAATTATAGCATCCATAATGTAACGAAAATCTGGCAACATTATTTGATCGGCTTCTTCAACCGGCATAACATTGTTTTTATTACGTAAAGCCTGAATAGGACACAATTCCCGGCCATTACTAATGTCACCACACACAATATAAGAACGTCTACGGTGTAAAGCATACATTTGCATTTGGAAACCTACATGACGAGCACAATCAGAATGCTCATCGGGTATACAGTCATAGGGTAGTTCATCAGCACGATTGCGTAACATTAAATCAGCACCATTATTAATCAAAAGTAAACTTAGATTTTTACTAGAATGACGGCAGGCAATATGGCTAAAAAGTTTATAAAAATAGAAAACTTGTTACTAAAAAACTTTTAAGAAAGTATTTAGATTTTATAAAACTTACAGGGGTGTTTCTCCTTCAACATTTTGTATATTACGATTAATGCCTGCTTGTAACAATAATGTTATAGTATCTAAATCATGATTTTGTAAAGCTGCCCAATGTAAGACAGTATTATTATCATTATCGCATATATTAGGATCAGCACCCTGTTGTAATAATACGCTAGAGAAAGTAAAAATATATTTTTAATTAAGCTTATGAATAAGAAAAGATTGTATTATATGTTTTATATTTACCTTACTATATCCGTATGGCCCAATTCGGCCGCCCATACAATAGCTGTCCAACCACCATCATCTTGGGCATTAATAAAACTCAAAAACTGTGATATATCTTTACTGGCCTTATAACTATAAACGATTAATTGTAAAATTTCCAAATTTCCAGTACGGGCAGCGATATGTAAAACTGTATGACCATCTTCTCCCTATGGGAAATTTAGGGATAAAAGGGGATAATTACAATTTATTGATAATTTTTAAGCTTTTGTAAAGCTTTAATTAAAATAGCGGAAGCTTTTATAACTTTAAAACTTTATAAAGCTGTAAAAAAATTTCAGGTTTTTATGAAGTTATAAAAGGCTTTAAGTTTCAAAATTAATTCAGTGGCACATTGAAGACCCTGAAAACCGATTTAAAAATAATTTTGTTTATTTAACTTTTTAAAAATTAAAGCTTTCATAAAGCAGAGCTTTTAATTAAATTATGTTGAGCCCAAAGCTCACATGGCGAAGATCAATTGATGATGAATGTAATAGGATGAGGGTGACGTGGCCACAAGTTAAGCTATTGGCACAAAACAGGCAGAGTTGGCGTGTATTCGCAAATAATCTTTGTGTTGCTAGAAGCTCCACTATGGAGTAGTATTTTAATTTTCATATTTTAATAAATATATTGTTAATTAAAATATTAACTAATAAAAAAAAAAAAAAAAAAATGAGTTTTTTAAGGCTTAAGTGCGTATGATACTTGCTTGTTTCAAGTTACTTGTTGCTGCATTTATTAGGGTTTTTCTATAAAAATTTCGATAACTTAAACTAAAAATTTTGAATTTATCGAAATTCCCATAGAAAAACCCTAATAAATGCAGCAACAAGTAACTTGAAACAAGCAAGTATCATAAAGGCATTAGTAATTTTATAAAGTTATTTATTTTTAAATCTTATGATTTTAAAGGTTATTATTTCAACTTTTTTAAAAACCAAAAACGTTTCCCCTTACTTACCCTTATTGCCAAATCAGCACGATGTTGTATAAAAAGATTAACAATATCATATTTTCCCTCTTTAACAGCACACATAACTGGTGTGCGAAGCTCAGGATCTAATATATTAATAAAATCCGAACCAAGACCTGGGCACAACAACAAATAGGCCATTTGTAAGGTGCCACCATGAGCAACTAAATGTAAACAAGTCCCCTTGAAATATTTACCCATACACGTGGTAACATCATAATTAGAGGCTAAAGCAGTAAAAGAAAAATTAAAAATTATTTGAGATACGATTATAAAAATAAAAAACTTTACCTAATATCTCCGCCACCCGTTCAAGATCATCATTTTTAACAGCATAATACATATCTTCGGTAGTAAATTCTATAGCTGTGCTATGTGGTTGCAAATTGCGACCTCTAGCATTAACTACATTCATTACAGATTCGGGTATTAATTTATCATAGTTAATATTATAATTTGGTCTTAACATATTTGTTGACCAATTCATCGATGCTGGAATAATGTTAATATTATTGGGATTTGTTGTTGTTGCTGAACTGCCAGCATTTATGGATGGTGGTAGCACTGGTTTTTGTGTCGATGAAAATATTGGCACTGTTTGAGTTTTCATTGTTACGGTAGAAGTTTTTTCGGCCGTATCAACACCACAGTGGGGACATTTTAATACCAATGTACGACTAGCATTTTTAGAGGCAGGTTGTTGTGGATCATATTTTGAACTGAGCACAATACGTTGGGCACAGGCAGCATGAAAGAAATGACGATATTTGCAGAGTACAAATTTGCCCTGGAAAAAGGAAGAGGAGTAGGTTGAGAAAAAATAATAAAAATTTTGGAAATTAAAAATTAGTAAAAGTAGAAGGAATTTTTAAATGAGATAAATAAAACTCAGCGAAAAAATAAAGTTTGATTAGGATAGGCCGAATGATCCCATTTATTTAAAATTTAATTTAAATAGCTAATTTTATTCTGACACACATTAAAAGTGACAATTAAAAAGCGATGATGGTGAAAGGGTGACAATTATTAAAAGCCGTTAACATCGTCGCTTTTCCTGTGTTGTCACTTATTTTTTTTTTTTAGATTTCTCATTGTACAACAGAAAATTTTATTTCAACGAACTAAATAATAAGGATTCTAACAGGGAGACATTGTGGTCCACTCCCTCTCGCGATAAATGTTGACAAATTGAATTCTTTTTTCGGGCGGACCGGAAGAAAATAATGGATTCCGTTGGTTCATTAGTAGGACTTTGAACTACTTTTGGCACATAAATATTTTATATGTTTAACAAAAGTACAAAAAAACTTGTAAGAAAATGAGATTTTCAGGTTTAGTTCATAAAGGAGGACTTTTTCCCCATTTTTGAACTTAACCAGCCTATGACCACACAACATATTTTTGCCAAACTTTAGATTCCTAACAGTTTTTATGGACTACAACGCGATGTACACAGACGCAGGGACGGACATACTAGAACGCCTTAAAATCGGTCAATGATCTATAAGGCTGCGATTTGAATAAAAATTCTCAATTTTTGTCAATAGTCTAAATTTTTTAGCATACATATTTGGATTCAAATAAATATTTTTGCACATTTTTATTTTAAATGCATATTTTTGGCATATATGCTTAAAAAAGTTATTTATAGACTTGTGCTGGTTTTACTAACATTTAGTATTCAATTTTGTTCAAATAATTTCTCCAGTAGCCGAATTAAAGCATGTTGTATTTTTAGGTTATGTGTAAAATGTTCAAAGTGTCTTTACGTTGTCGTTCATAACTTTTGCGCCGCTAAACCGATAACGCTCAAATGCAGTACCAAACTGCTCGAATTATCGGCAAATATCTGATCAAAAATCACTTAATAAAGAGAATAGCCTTATTGAATTTAAGAAAGTCACAATTGAAATTATGAAAAGCTTAATTATATTTATAAAAAATTCAATTTTTTTGTAATTATCTAATTATTATACCCTACGCCACAGTGTGATACAGGGTATAATGAGTTTGTGCTAATGTTTGAAGAAAAAAAAACCGAAATATTGGTTCTAGACCCACTAAAAATCACTTTTTGAGTCGATTTAGCGATGTCCGTCCGTTTGTCTGTCCATGTTAACGGTGTAAACACAATAAAGGTCGCAATGTTTAATCAATTGACTTGAAAATTGAAACTTAATCCTCTTTTGGCCCAAGGACGAAGTCTATTGATATTGGAAAAAATCGGACCATATTTTTACCTAGCCCCCATTCAAGGGTCCTCTTAATTTTTGACTCAAATGACTCTAATAACCAAGGTTGGTTACCGAAACGAATAACGGTAAAGGTAACGGTAACGGTATCTAATTTTTATTTATTTCGGTAAAGGTAACGGTAAGTGTTTTCAAATCGTTTCGGTAACGGTATGTACCGGTACCGAACCAACCAAACCGGTACGTACCGGTATTATTAATTTAGTTAAAAATTTTAAAAAAGATAGAAGTGAAAGCTAAAAATATTTTATAGACCCAAAAACCAGTATAGATTTGATATGATTATTTTTTTTGTCATTTATTTTATGATAATTTGCAAATTATAAATTTAAAATTATGTTAGCAATTTGATTTTGATTTTTTGTTCGTTAAAATCCCTTAAAACAGGTAAAATTTTGAATACCGGTACAATACCGGTATTTTCTAATAATTATAACGGTAACGGTAAGGGTAAGGGTAACGGTATTTTAAAAATATTTTTAGCGGTATCGGTAACGGTATTCGATTTGAAAGGGTTTTGAATCGGTAACGGTATAATAAGGGTAACGGTAACCAACCATGCTAATAACCGTAATATAGTAGGTATATTATTAAAATTTGGCAGGTAAACCTGTTTTGTCTTCACAAATCACCATTCTGAATTTTAAAGGAATCGGAGCAGTTTTTCTTGTAGCCCCCACACAAACCACCTTCCCCATTTTCACATAAACCTCTCAAATTTCATGAAAATATAAAATTTGTAATTAAAATTTTGTTTGTTACATCTGATTATCATCGGACCATTTTTGGACTTAGGTCCCATATGAAAATTTCGGCCGATATTCAGTTAAAGCGGTTTATTGTCAACAAATAGAAGCCGATTTTACTCAAATTTGATTTGAGTGTGTTTTTACACTTTTTAAAGATTTGGCAAAATATATATCTAATCGGTCCATGTTTGAACTTGGGTTCCATTTTCCGGGAAACTCTGGTGTAGGGTATTATATGGTCTTGACTGTCTTTAATTTTCTTGCTTGTTTTTTTTTTTTTTTTAATTTACTGAACTTTTTTGTTACTATCTACTTAACTTTATTGATTTTTAATTTTTTTTAAATAAAAAATCCGTTGTAATCTTGAAATTCGTTAATTAAAGTAAATTTTTATTAAACCAAATTATTGAACCTACCTGCGTACAAAATATACCACACTGTGGACATGAATTATGTGTTTTTAATCTCTTTTGATGATCATCGCATAATACTGCATATGCTATTCTTTGGCTGGCCCTAAATAATGGTAAATCATCTCCGGATAGTTGATTAGAACAACCAACTTTTAAATCATCAATATTATCAATAGCCCAACAGTATTGATTTTCTGCTTTCATCGGTGTATAAATATTTGAAGAAGTTTGACAGAGACAAATCATATTAGCAGGAGATTTAGTTTTAGATTTAGTAGTCTCAGTACCAGCTAAAGATGAAGAAGAATTATCAGCACATGGTGCTGTTGCTACTGCTGCTGATGAAGTTGAAGCTAATGGTTGTGAGTTAGTAATTTGATTGTTAACTGAAGTAGATCTAGATTTTAATTCAACTACTTTTTCAGTATTAGACATAGATGATTTTTGTCTTTGAGTACGTCGAGTTGCTGTAGTAGATGATGATGATGCTTGTTTCTGTGGCTGTTGAGGTTGAGGCGTTGTTTCCTTAACACTTCTTACACGTAAAGTAACACTAGGTTTTCCTACTTTTACCCGTTTGGTAGGTATAAAATCATCATTATCGCTTAAACTGTCATCTTCGCTAGATTCAGTACTGCCATTACGCCGCAGACCTAATTTTTCTAAATATTTCTCTTTTTGTTTAGCCAGCTTACGCAGTTGTTTCTTACTTAATTTTTTATCTTCCGGTGAACGATTTAAATTCCATTTGTTGGATTTTTTATCAAGTAAACCCTTCTCAGTATCTGTTAAAGATTTACGTGTTTGTTGGCCAGCTGAAAAAAGTTTTTTCTTTATAGCACTTGAACCTGAAGGATGTTGTATAAGTGAATCATTACTGTTATCGGATTTTTCACTTTTTTGTTTTGATTGATTGGAATTGGCCACTATTTGATGTGTCGGTGTGGTTGTATCATTTTGTTGTTGTTGTTCTGTGGAATCCCAATTCTGTGCTGTCATTCTTACGATATTTTTAGTTTCAAATTCATAACGTAACTCTTCATTTTCGAGAATTTTTGTAGTAGGTTTTATACGTCGTTGTGGACGTTTTGATGCTATTATAGCATCATTTTTTCTTTTATATGATGAGGATGATGTAGACATTCGTTCTTTGTCATTATAATTTTTCGACTGTTGGTGTTGGTGTTGTCGCTTAAATTGCATTTTTGGATCAATTTGTACTTTAGCTTTACGTCCTCTTTTTTTTGGTGTTACCTTATCATCTATACTTATGCGCAATGTCTTACGTTTTGGAGATTCATTCAACTCATTATGTGTTAAATGTTGTTCTCCTTCCGCAACACCCCGTTCTTCTTCTAGTATTTTAAAACCATCTAAACGATTACATAGACGTTCTGAACGTCTCTTACGTTTACCTTCATCATCTTCCGATTTGGTAGCTGAAGAATTTATTTCCATTTCATCTTCCGGTTGTATCTTACATTTGCGTCCCAATTTACGTTCATTAGGTGAGGGAGAAATATTAAGATTTTCAATATTTGTTGTTTCATTAGGATTATCTGCTTCCGTTGTTGATAATTTTTTAAATCTACCTCTACCCCGTTTCAATGGCTGCGCTACCTTTTCCAATATATCTTTATCATCATTTGATTTCTTATATGGGTTTGTAGATGTTTTTTTACTTTGAAGATTAGTTTGTGAGTCATTAATAACTGATAAGCTACCAATTTTCTGTGGACTTGATGTTAAAGAACGTAAAATCTAAAATAAGAAAAAAAATATTTGAATTAATAATTACAGTAACACCTTGTTTAACGACGTTTCGCTATTGTTGTTTTGTCATTTGATGGAATCAGAAGTAAATATTTGTCGAAAATAAAATTTTACACAAAAAATCAATAAATTTTTCGGCAGAAAAAAAGTTGGTGACACTTGATGGGGGAGTCAGTGATTTTTGATTTGTTCTATTTTTACCGATCGACTCAGAATCACTTTTTGGGTCGATCAATCGATTTGCATAAAAATTGAAACTTAAGCTTCTATTGACTCAAGGTTAAAGCCTATTGAAATGGTCCATAACACTGTGGAACAAATTCAGGTTAGCAAAAGTTAGGTCGTTTCTGAGAGTGAGGGGTGAAAAATTTTCACTGAAAATAGAGGCTAAATTATAAGACCCGTATCGCGGCGTTTGTTTATTTTAGTTTGATTTTTTTTTAATCGACATTCGAACTTTGCAGTCAAATGCCGATTTTCAGAATATTGTTTAAATGGTTTTTTGGCTATAACTCGTCGACTAATTGATAATTTTTCAATCTGTAAAAGCCAAATTATTGCTAGAGACCCGTCCAAAAATTTTTTAAAAAATTAATTTATAAAATTTTTGTGGAAGCAAAATATTTTCAAAAAGCATAAAAAAAAATTGTATTTTCAACATTTTGCTTCATAAGCACCACAAAAATTTTCTAAATCAATTTAAAAAAAAAAAAAAAATTGTTGGACAAGTCTCTAGCAATAATTTGGCTTTTACAGATTGAAAAAAATATCAATTAGTCGACGAGTTATAGCAAAAAAAAAACATATAAACAATATGCTTAAAATCGGCATTTGAATGCAAAGTTCGAAGGTCGATTAGAAAAAAAACGAACTATCATAAACAAACGCCGCGATATGGGTCTTCTAATTTAGCCTCTATTTTCCACCCTCTCAGAATCGACCTAACTTTTGCTAACCTGAATTTGTTCCACAGTGTAATTTTACCTAGCCCGGACGTCCTTCTAAATTTGGGTAAAATGACTCTAATAACTGTGTTTTAATAGTTATCCTCCAGAAATTTGACAGATAAACGTATTTTATATTCGTTAATAATCATTTTAAATTTTAAAGAAATCGGACGAGTCCTTTTTGTAATCCCTATACAAACCATCCTCCCGATTTTCACATAAATCTCTCGAAATTTATAAAAATGAAATGTTTTTTGTATAAATTTTGTTTGTAGGTGTTAAACGTGGGCCTTGGTAATCTTATCAAATCTGATTACAATTGGACTATTTCTGGACTTAGTTCCCATACAAAAATGTCGCTCGATATTCAGTAAAATCGGTCTATTGGCAACAAAAACCACCAAATTCCACTCAAATTTCGTTTGTGTGTGTTTTTACACTAATCAAAGATTGGACGAACGCTTTTAGAAACAACTCGTCTCGCTCAATTGTGTAAGGAATTTACTAAACTTGCATTACTCGGACTTTGTGAAACTCGTTGGAGTGATTCTGGCGAACTCACAACGAATGATGGTCTTACTCTTCTCTACTCTGGGAAGCCAAGTGGTGAAATACCCAGATCCAGTGGCGTTGGAATACTTCTATCAAAGAAGCGAAAAAAGCCCTCATCGAGTGGAAGCCATTCTCTGATAGAATTATTACAGCAAGGCTACGTACTAGAGCACGAAATCTCACAATCGTACAGTGCTACGCTCCAACGGAAACATCCGAAATAGAAAAAAAGGAAGCATTTTACAATCTTCTTGATAGTGTTTTGGCATCTGTCCATCGAGGGGATATTATTGTGATGATGGGGGGATTTTAATGCCCAAATGGGAGACAACAACACGAATGTCGAAAACACAATGGGTAGACATGGAGTGGGTCATCTGACAGAGAATGGGGAGATGTTGTTGGATACTTGTAGGATGAACAACCTTGTTATAGGTGGCACATTATTCCCGCACTCAAGGATACATAAGGTTACGTGGGTTTCCCCAGACAATAAAACCGAAAACCAGATTGATCACATCACTATCAGCAAAAAATGGCGTGGCTCACTTTTGGATGTACGTAACAAAAGAGGAGCTGACATCGCAAGTGATCATCATCTGGTTCTTGCAACGCTCCGTCTGAAAATTGCTGCTATTAAAAACAACAACTTAGCCCCGGGAAGGAAATTTGACATAAACAGACTCAAAAATGAAGAAGTCGCAAACTCTTTCAACAGTGCACTTAGATCATCACTACATTTGAGAAACAGAAATGAAAATCGTAGTTGGGAAGAAACCAAAAAAGTATTTATTGATGCAGCAGAACAACACGTCGTTTTTAAAAACAACGCCCGTAAAGAGTGGATTAGTGATGAAACCTGGAAACTCGTATCAGAAAGAAAAGAAGCAAAAGAGGCAATTAACTCCAGCAGAACACGCTCAGATAAAACAAGGTGTCAACAAATGCATAGCGACCTAAACCGCAAAGTAAAACGCAGCGCTCGTCGAGATAAACGGAATTGGGCCAATAACATAGCCAAAGAAGCGCAGGCTGCTGCTGAAACTAATGGCGCTAGAGATCTATACCGCGCTGCAAAGAAATTGACCAACAACACAACGTCCACCGGTAAACCATTGAAAGACGACTCTGGACAACTTGTTACATCTAAAGAACAACAACTAAATCTCTGGGAATCATTTTACTCCAGTATGCTTTCTACACCCCAACCCACGCAACTTACGCTATGCAGTTGCGCTACACATACTCCGAATCCAAACATTACCGTCGACAGCCCGGATATCACAGAAATATTCGAGGCAATAAAACTCTTAAAAAACAACAAATCTCCAGGCTCAGACAACATCCCACCGGAGCTGCTTTCATCTGACCCATTAACCAGTGCCCAATTACTGGCGCCCGTTATAAAAGACTTCTGGCTAACTGAAACTCTTCCAGAGGATCTCGCTGAGGGTGTGATTATAAATCTCCCAAAAAAAGGGGATCTTACAGCACGTAAAAATTGGAGAGGTATAACACTATTGAACATGACCAACAAAGTGATTGCTAATATAATAAACAGAAGATTATCCACAACTGTTCTTCCTGAGCTCAGAAAAGAACAAGCCGGCTTCCGTGCGCACAAATCATGTATCGACCATGTTAATAGCTTAAGGATAATTGTGGAACAGTCAGTAGAATGGAGGTCTCCGTTATACCTTACGTTCATTGACTTTGAAAAGGCATTTGACACCATAAACCACCCAGCTATATGGGAAGCACTACTGTGTAAAGGAGTTCCCAGCAAATTAATAAATCTTATCAAGGGACTATACGCTAATGCCACATGTCGCATACTACATGAGAGACAACTCAGTAAGAACATTTTTGTAAAAAATGGAGTACGTCAAGGTTGTGTTTTATCACCATTGCTTTTTAATTGTGTCCTTGACATCGTTATGAAAAAGGCCACACTCCATAGAAGGGGAATTACCTGGGGTTTGCAAGGTCGATTAGAGGATCTTGATTACGCAGATGACATCTGCTTGTTAACACACTCATTTTCCGACATGCAAGCGAAGCTAACACTAGTTTATGAAACCGCACTATCCGTTGGTCTAAAGATAAACATGGGTAAAACAAAAACAATGCGCATAAACGTAAATAACGAGCATAGGTTCAACATAAAGAACCATCAACTTGAAGATGTAGAGTCTTTTTGCTACCTAGGAAGTATATTCGACAAAAGTGGTGGTTCTGCCGCAGATATCTCCAGCCGAATAAATAAAGCTCGACAATCGTTTGGGCAATTGTATCCCGTCTGGAATTCATTATATATATCACGTCGTACAAAACTAAGTCTATTCAACTCAAATGTGAAATCCACCTTGTTATACGGATGCGAGACGTGGAACGCTGCAACACGAGACATACAAGCCTTACAAGTTTTTATAAACAAATGTCTACGTAAAATTTTACGGGTGTTCTGGCCCTTAACAATTTCAAATATACGTCTGTGGTCAGAAACTAATCAACAACCGATCCATCAAGAAATCCGTAGGCGCAAATGGTCCTGGATTGGTCACATTTTACGTAAACCACCAGATGACATAGCAAAGCAAGCTATAGAGTGGAACCCACAAGGCAGTCGACGTACAGGTAGACCATCGCATACCTGGAAACGCCAAATAACGATCGAGACGTCCAAACTAAACTTGAATTGGAATGAAATCAAACATCGTGCAGTAGATCGAGATTATTGGAAGGAACTTGTTTTGGCCCTATGCTCCTTGTAGGAGTTTAAAGGAACAGATATATATAAAGATTGTACAAGAGATAGATCCAAGTGAATCGATGTTTGGACTTGGGACCCACTTTCCGGAAAACGTTGGTGCAGGTAGACCATCGCATACCTGGAAACGCCAAATAACGATCGAGACGTCCAAACTAAACTTGAATTGGAATGAAATCAAACATCGTGCAGTAGATCGAGATTATTGGAAGGAACTTGTTTTGGCCCTATGCTCCTTGTAGGAGTTTAAAGGAACAGATATATATAAAGATTGTACAAGAGATAGATCCAAGTGAATCGATGTTTGGACTTGGGACCCACTTTCCGGAAAACGTTGGTGTAGTGTTTTATACGGTCGGTCTTTGCCGACTACAATTTTCGTACTTGTTCGTAATACCATAGGTCTTTTCGAATAACAAATGTTCTTTTTCGAATAACAATTGATCTTTTTCGAATCAAAATTGATCTTTTCAAATTACAATCGAATTACAATTGATCTTTTTCGAATTACAATTAGAATCTGTGAATAAAAATTGAACTTTTTTAAATTACAATTAATCTTTTTCGAATTACAATTGATCTTTTTCGAATTACAATTTATCTTCTTCAAATTATAATTTAAAGATTAAATGTAAATCTTTTACGAATGCAACTGATATTTTTCAATATATAATTGGAATCTTCGAATTTCAACTGAAATTTTCGAACTACAAGTAGAATCTTCGAATTACAAGTAGAATATTAAAATTAGAAATGAAATATTCGAAATCCAAATAGAACTTTCGAATTACAATAGATATTTTTCGAATTACATCTGTAAATGATATGAAGAGTTTCCTTAAAAAATATGCTATCTGATTAGATTTCAAGTGTTTAAATCACTATTCAGCTATTTTCTACAAGTTTTCTTCTTTTTATAAACCAAAAAAATTAAAATTCTGGTACTTAAAATGTAATTCAGCTGTTTTAAAACCATATTCAGCTAACTACAAAATTATTTTTTACTCATTAAAAAATGTTGGTCATATAATTAAAACAAATTTAATTTGTCTTTCATATAATTTAACTAATTTGTCTTTCGTATGATGCAAAAACTTTTTCAGCTAAAACATTTTTATGTTCTTAAAAAGATTTTCTCTGCATTTTGTAAAAAATATGGTAGATTTCAAGTATTTAAATCACTATTCAGTTATTTTCTACAAGTTTTCTTCTTTTTATAAACTAAAAAATTTTAATAAGGGTTCAAGTTGAAAAAAATGCAGAAGAAAAGTTGAATTTCTAAAAATTATAGACATTTCTGGTATTTCCTATACCGGTTTTAAACACCCCAGTTAGTGTCATCATCAGTAAGATTTTAAATGTCGGTTTGTCTTGTTAATGAAAACTGTTTTTTATATATGTGAATATTTTTAGTTTCTACAGAATAAATTTTGACAGTTTCCAACACTACAATTCTATTTCTAGCAATCTCAACCTCACTTCATACTTTCTTTCAACTTTATTGTTTAAATTCTGGTATTTAAAATGCAATTCAGCTGTTTTAAAACCATATTCAGCAAACTACAAAATTATTTTTTACTCATTTAAAAATGTTGGTCATAAAATTAAAACAAATTTAAACTTAACTAATTTGTCATTCATATGATGAAAAATTTTTTTCAGCTAAAATATTTTTATGTTCTCAAAATATTTTCTCTGCATTTTGTAAATTTTCTTATACATAATTTGATTTAAAAAAATATATATGTATATACTCACATTTTTAACACCTTTCTCATTATTAACATCCTCATCATTAGCTAACACCCCCTGTTCTTTGATATTGCTAACTTTATCAACGCCATCATCACCTTCGCTAGTAACTACTTTATGGTCACCACTAGCACCACTGGTGCTACTACTAACACCAACAACAGTTTTGTCAGTACCGTTACCATTAACTTTTATACTTGTGGTAGTGGTGATAGTTGTATTTGTAGTTGTGTCAGTGCTATTGTTAATATTAGTAATATTTTTGTTGTCGTTGTTGTTGTGGCTTAATGATTGCGCATACTCTTTAGTACTTAAATTGTCGTCTACATTCACATCAACATTTAAATTTATTTTTGTATTATTAACATCATTGCTGCTATTAACATCATTATGTTTTATAAAAACATCATTATTAGTTTGAGATAATGAAGACGGAGAAGGATTTTTAATGTTTTGCAAAGATGCTGATGATGATGATGCTGTTGACAATGTTAATGTTGTTGATTTTTCGGTATTTATTGTTGTGGGCGATGCTGCTGTTGTAGTTTCTAGAGAAGATGATTTAACAACAAGTGTTTTGGGAGAGGGAGAAATTAAATTAATTGTAGAGGTAGAAGCTGAACAAGATTTTGATAATGACGACAATGATGATAATGATGATGTTGTTGTCTCTAAAGTTGTTGTTGTTGTAGAAGTCATATTTGTTGTAACTGTTTGTTCAGTTGTTGTAGTTTTTATGTTATTTTTTAATACATTATCTAAATGTTTAGGATTTTCAAAATTTTCAGTTTTTATTTGCAATTCCGATAAATTTTTGGAATTATTATTATCAATTTGTTGTGTTGTGTTAATTGCTTTTGTTGTTGTATTTGTTGTAGTACAGCTTGTTAAAGAAACTGGCTGACCTTGATGTTGGGTGTTGTTTTTGTTAATTATTGCTGCTGTTGACTTTTCTTTATTATTACATATTAATAATTGTTCGGACTTTGTTGTTGGATCATTAACCAATTTACTCTCATTTTCATTTTCTCTGCCTTCCTCTTGTTCTCCACCACCTCCACCTTTAACTTCAACACCACCTCCATCCATACCTTTTTCTTCTTCCTCCTCTAGAAGTTCTTTAAAAGTTTGCTCTAAATTTTCTTCATTTATAGGTAATTTTTCTTGCTGATTATGTTCCATTTTTTGTTCTTCTTCCTCTGTCCCCTCCACCTCCTCCTCTTCTTGCTTTTCCACATTTTCAACTTCTTTTTTAACCTCTTTATCTTGTTGTTGTTCCTTATTTAATTTACTTTGTGGTTGTTGTGTTAAATCCGTCTCCTCTGCTGTTGTTGTTGTAGTTTTATTTGCTATTGTAATTGATTTCATTGAAGGTTTCTTATCTTTATCTTTTGAGGCATATTGATTCCCTGACAAATTTCGCCATTTCAAAGTCTTATCATCGGTAAGATCAACTTCAGCATTGGCGGGGCAATCCGTATTAAAGGTATTTACCATGCTACTCAGCAAAGTATCTAAACAATCTGTCATTTTGGCAAATTTATTTTATACAATTTTTTTCACAATATACTAAAAATTAGTTAAATAATTTTTGTTGCTGTATTTAACACTCCTCTTTCCATAGACAAGGAAAAAAACAGATTTTAATTTTGACGTCACTTCTTTTTTTTACTAAATATTTATTTTTCAACACCTTTTTTAATATTCATTGTTTTTTTTTTATTAATTTTAATTAATTTCATAAAGTTTCTTATAGTTTTATCACTTTAACATTTTTTTTTTATTTTTTACAAAATTTCTTAATTTTTTCTTAACAAAAAAAATCTTTTTATATCTCTTCTCTTAAATATATAAAAAAATGTATGGTATTTGTTGTTGTTGCTGCTGTTTTTTTTTTTTTATTTTTTCATTATGAAAAAAATTTGTTTTACAAATTTTTTTCTCCTCTCTAATTTTTTTTAATTAAGTTTTCATCTTTTTAATCCAAAATTTCATTATATTTTAACTTTATTTAATTGCTAGTTTTTCTTTTAGTATTTTCTGCATTTTTAATTAAATTTTCTCACGCTTTTATTGCTGAATTTAGTTAAATATAAAAAAACACACACGAAAATGCAGTTTTTTCTATTCCGTATTCCGTTTTATTCCGTCTTCCGTCTAAAAAACTGTCATCTGTCATATTTTTTACAGAAGTTATCTGGCAGCTCTGTATTTTATATCTTAAGTGCTACCAAGTTTAACAACTTTTATAGATTAATCACAATTGGAGCGGGAAGCAGTTTTCCGCTACTACATCATTTAAGGTACCAACAGACGACGCAATATCATGTACAATATTCAATTATATTGATGGTGTGTGGGTAAGATTGACCATTGTACAATCGTCAATGTTACCCTCACACCATCAATATAATTGAATATTGTACATAATATTGCATCGTCTGTAGGTACCTTTACAGATGTAATTCGAAAAAGATCAATTGTAATTCGAAAATTCTTCTCGTAACCCATTTTTAATTCAAAGATTCCATTTATAATTCCAAGACTCGAAAGTACCAATTGTAATTCGAAAAAGATCATTTGTAATTAGAAATAGATCAATTGTAATTCGAAAAAGATCAACTGTAAAGGTAACTACAGACGACGCAATATTATGTACAATATTCAATTATATTGATCGTGTGTGGGTAAGATTGACCATTGTACAATCGTCAATCTAACCCACACACCATCAATATTATTGAATATTGTACATAATATTGCGTCGTCTGTAGGTACCTTAAAGCGAACAAGTGGCAGTATTAAATCTGCTGTGCTGAATCTCTTATACCCTCCAACATGTTAAAAAAAAAAAAATACAGGGTCATTTTTTTGGAGGGGGATTTGGTGGGGGCTGTGGGGGACAACTCCCTCTCTCGAAAAATGTTGACTAATTTATTTATTATGCTTTTTGGAATAAAGTAATACAATTTTATCATTATTTCAACTTTTTTTATTAAACTAAATTTTTTTGTCCCCCCGGTCCTATCTTGAATGGCACCAAACAAATTAGAGTATACCATTAGTACCCCAAAACCACCAAAGAGTTTTGAAAATATAGCTAAAGTTTTTTTTTAGCGCCCACTATAGTTTTCAATTTTTATACCCTCCACTCTAGTGATAGAGGGTATATATAAGTCAATCATTCCCTTTGTAACACCTTGAAATATATGTCTAGGACCCCATAAAGTATATATATTGATGATCCTCGATCGATTCTAAGACGATCTAGCGATGTCCGTTCGTCCGTCTGTCTGTTGAAAACACGCTAACTTTTGAAAGACCTGACGGAGGCTCCTCAAGTTTGGCATATATGTTGGGCATTTACCTGGTCAGGTTGGTATTGCAATCCAGCAAAAGCGGTCCAGTGGTTCGAAAGTTAAGAGCAAAAGACTGAATTTCGGCAAGTTTTTTCGTGAATTTACGATATAAAACACACGGTAACTTTTGAACGACAATTCTGATGGTGCTGAATTGTGGCATATATATTTGCCGTTCCTCTAGTCTGATTCGTTTTAAATTTCAGCCAAATCGGTCCAGTGGTTCAAAAGTTATAAGCAAAACCAAGAATTTCAGATTAGTTTCACCTAAAATTCACGTGTTGAAAAACAATGATAAGCCACAAAATTACTTTACGGAGTATTTTTTGTCACTCTGAAATATTTAAAAATTAGTAAATATATTTTTTTTTTTTTTTACAAAAATGACAAAAAAAAAAAGTTTTTTATTCAAATTAAAATATTTCTAATCAAAATTGTTAATTTTTTTTTTCACATTAAAAAATTTAAAATCCTTTAAAAATGGCATTATGGAGGGTATTCGGCCAAGTCGAATTTAACTTTTATACTTGTTTTTCAATGGCGTTGGAATCACTAAAAAAAAACAACAAAAAAACAAAATAATTTATATCAATTTCTAAGCTAAATAATATGGAGTTCACACTAGCGACTTTAAACAAGTTGTTTAACAAAACACCAGTAACAGAATAAAAACGTAATGGATACAGAACAAAGACTTTTTTAAACATCTCACTTTTAAACACTTCAAAACAGCAAGTGTGAACGCCGTATAAAGTTCCCACATGTCTTCAGTGAAATTTGATGGCGGTTCCTTTCTTATAACATATTAACCCTCTATCTCCTATTTTTAATTTTAGCCAGTTTTTTTAAATATCGTCATAGAACGTCATTAAGGCGTGCGTTTAAAGGGTTAAAATGTTCTACAAAAACGGTTTGCATCAAATTTCACTAATACGGCGTTCACACTTGCTGTTTTGAAGTGTCCAAGAGTGAGATGTTTAAAAAAGTCTTTGTTCTGTGTCCATTATGTTTTTATTCTGCTACTGGTGTTTTGTTGAACAACTTGTTTAATACCCTGTTCTCACGAGCATCTAAAAACGGTTTTAAACGACATTTGTTTTAATTAAAAAAAAAGTGTTCACACGTAATTTCACTCGTTTTATTTTGGTTTTTATGTTTTTATTTTGACATTTGCATTATCAGCTGATAAACATGTACACATTTCAACAACAAACGAAATTAAAATATGAAAATTATATTCATTAATTATACATATAACTGTTTATAATGTTCAAGAATTGTTTTAAGATAAAAATAGCACGATTTTTTTTGTATTATTTACATTTTAGTAATAAACAATGTTGCCAATATTAATAAAATGCTTTAAAAACGCTGAACATTCAAAAATACTCAATTCAACCCCTGGAATTCCGC
This sequence comes from Pegoplata infirma, assembly GCA_963921195.1. Lineage (NCBI taxonomy): Eukaryota > Metazoa > Arthropoda > Insecta > Diptera > Anthomyiidae > Pegoplata > Pegoplata infirma. The sequence goes on from OY992540.1 coordinate 219,162,059, forward strand.
TCGTTTTAAATCGTTTTAATTTTAAAACGAGCTAAAAACATTTTTATTTTGACACATTACAACAAAAAAATGTATGGTAAAACGAGTCATAAAAATGGTTTTTAAGCATAAAACGAAAAATGTTGCTAAAAATGGTTTTTAAGTGTAAGTGAGAACAGGGTATAAGGGCGCTAGTGTGAACTCCATATAAGGGTTGCCAAAAGCCAAAAATTCGTGTGATAAAGCAAAATGCGTAAAAATGCAAAATTGCAAAGTACCATATATTGTAAAATTGAGTTTCACCAGAGCAGCGTAAAAAGTCGTAAAAAATTTATAAAATCTAGTACATCTGAGCTAAATATTGTTTATAAATGCCTTCAATAAAATTTAATGGCGGTTCTTTTCTTAGAACACATTAACTTTCAATCTCCCATTTTAAGCGGTCATTGTAGTCCCTTTTTCCAATATTCTTATTGAAAACCAATCAAACCTGCGGTTAAAGGGTTAAAATACTCTGCAAATATTTTTTGCTTCAAATTTTTACTAGAGCTTTTTAAAAGCCATCAGTTTGGAACTACAACTCTATTGAAATTATATGCTAAAAATTATTTTGGAACATTTTAACCCTTTAAACGCACGTTTTATTGATGTGCAATGATGATATGTGAGAAAAAAGACTAAAATGACCCCTTAAAATAACACTCAGAAAATAATATAAGTTACTACATGTTAGTTGTTTGTATATTTTACAGTAGTTAGTTGTTTTCAACTACAAAGTCAGTTGTTTTTGTATGAAAATTATCAAACAACTATTTCTGTTAGTTATTTTAAGCCGTTTCTTGAACAACTAACAAAAAAGTACTGTAATGTAGTAACAGTTATTTAAAGTAGTTAATTTTATTTTTTTTTTATCTCTGAAAAATTTTCAGTTTTTTTTTCAAAAAAATAAAAAAGGTGTGAATTCTCAATTCAAACCATATATAACATGATTGAAAAATTACGATACATAATTATAATTAGAGCCTGAGCTCAATTGTCTTTACAGAAAAACAAAAAAAAAAAATTAACAAAAAAAAAAAAACTTGGAAAAAATTTGGTCTTCAATTTTTTTTCTGAAAAATATTTAAAAAAAATTATATATTGATTATTTTATTTTTACTACATGTAAGTTGTTTTGACTAGAAATGTAAGTAGTTTTTACTACATTAGTCAGTTGTTTTTTTTTTTTGTCAGTTAAAATAACTAACATTGTTAGTTGATTTAACTGAAAAAGGAGTTGACCCCAAAACTACTTACAAAGTAGTTATTATAACTGACATTTTCAGTTGATTTTACTAACATAATTTTTTGAGTGCCCTCAGAAAATTATGTAAGTTACTACATGTTAGTTGTTTGTATATTTTACAGTTTTTAGTTGTTTTTAACTACAAAGTCAGTTGTTTTTGTAAGAAAATAATCAAACAACTATTTCTGTTAGTTATTTTAAGTCGTTTTTTTTTTTTTTTGAACAACTAACAAAAAAAAGTACTGTAATGTAGTAACAGTTATTTAAAGTAGTTAATTTTATTTTTTTTTATCTCTGAAAAATTTTCAAAGTTTTTTTTCTAAAAAATAAAAATAAATTTTCGTTTTTTTTATTTTTCACAACTTTAAAAAAAAAAAAACAGAAAATAAATTTGGTCTTCGATTTTTATCTGAAAATTTGTTTGAAATTTTTTTATTTTTACTACATGTTATTTGTTTTGACTACAAATGTAAGTACACGCAAAAAAAAACTTGTGTCGGAGTGAGCAAAAATCTGGCATAATTTTACCAAAAATATGCTAAAACTACAACCGACGAAGTAGTTTTCGTAATTTAGCCAAAACACTTATGTAAAAAATTTTGAAGAAAATGCTAATGCTATTTAAGTAAAAACTTGGTAAAATATACAAAAAGAGATATGGTGAAATATACCTAAATTATTAGAAAAGATGACTAAAAATAATGCTAAAAATTACTACATTTATGCTAAAATAAATTTTCAATAATTTTTTGTAAAAATTTGTATATTTGTTGAATTTAAAATTTTCACAGAATAAATCCATATTAATATAATAAATGTTGTGTAGGATTTAATTTATCACCGACCAACTGACCCTTTTTGTACAATTTTCTCGAGTGACTGCTGCCTACGCTTCTTCTTGAAGTAAAGGATCCGCTATAGCTTCACGAATTTATTTAAAAGCATCCTGTAAAAATAGAAAATTATTACAAAACATAAATTTTTAATTTAAAAAATTGGTTAACCCCATTGGTCTCTTAATAAGGAGGAACACTTACTTTGTCATTCCATTTGTAACTCATCAAAACAGGTCTGGACTCCCTTGGCTTTGGGTTTTTAGGTTTTAATTTTATAATTAAAGGCAGGATTGGTGTCCACGCTCTTTATTGTAGTGAAGGATTCCCATAGCTTCAAACATTTATTTAGCAGTACCCTGTAAAAATAGAAAATTATTACCAAACACAAATTTTTAACTAAAAATCTATTAAACCTTATTGGTGTCTTCGGAATGCGGGTATACTCACTTTATCATTCGATTTGTTATTCATCGAAACATACGTCTGGGACTCCATTGGTTTTTCTTAATGAATGGTGTTTTAAGTTATGACAGCAAAATTAACTTTAGCTTTTTTTATCTTACATTTATTTATCTTTTAAAAAACTAATTATTTATATTTATTTATTAATTTATTTAAATTTTATTTATCAATTTCCTTTTTACGTTTTACAACACAAAAAATAAACGAAGCACGCACACAAAAATACAAAATGAATATGGCGGTCTGTATTTGTTTTTTTTTTTTTTGTTGTTTTCTTTCGATAAATTTTTGTGCAAGTAATTTGCGTTATTGTGCAAGCTACTTGGTTATTTTACATAAAAAATGAATTATGTTACTTTAACATCGACAAGCATAATTTTAGCAAAAATTTGTTAAAAAAAAGTTTTTGGTATGAAAAAAGTTTTACCAAGTAGGTTTGCTCAATCTTACACAGATTTTTTTTTTGCGTGTAGTAACTTACATAATTTTCTGAGTGTACATAATTACAATTAGAGCCTATTTATGCCATTTACATATACCTCGAAATCCAAAAAAAAAGGGATTTGAATGAAAATCCAAGTAAATCCAATTACTTTTTTGGATTTCAAATGTCAAATCCCATACAAAAAAAACTTAGATTTTGGGAAAATCGTAAAATCGCAATTTAAAATCCCAAAAAATTTCTACTACTTAATTGTACAACTGTGGGTTTTCCCAAAATAATCATCCCTAATGCTTTTTTTACAATGCTGCACACGATTTTTTATCAGCTGTTGTTGTTTTTTATAAAGTAAAAAAACAATTAAAATTTATTTTTTTAAAACTATTAAAAGATTAATTAAAACAATGTTTAACAATGTTTCATTTAAAATTTACCATTGCAAATGGTAAACGCACAATTTAGTTGACCAATTTGATCTTCCTAACAAAGAAAAACACTCAATGGTGGCGGCGCCAAACTTGGCAAAAATTTTAATTTTCTTGCATTTAAAGAAGCAGCTCTACATAAAAACACATTTTTTGATATTGTGGTCCCAACATATACTAGTAGGATTGAAAATATTGGCTCCGGCAAAGAAAAATCATTGTTTTTAGAAATATTTATAAAATTGGGTAATTTTCCAACTAACAACCCTGTACACAAATCAAAAGAAAATACAGAGTTAGTACAAACAAAATCCCGCTAAATGTCAAAAAAGCATATGTAAACGGTATAGATTTTAATTGGATTTGAAATCCAAATTTATATGGATTTCGGGGTATATGTAAATAGCATATGAGCTCAATTGTCTTTACAGAAAAACAAAAAAATAAATTTTATTTTTTTTTTATTTTTACAACTTTTACAAAAAAAAAAAAATTTGGTCTTCAATTTTTTTCTGAAAAATATTTTAAAAATTAATATATATTGATTATTTATTTTTACTACATGTTAGTTGTTTTGACTACAAATGTAAGTAGTTTTTACTACATAAGTCAGTTGTTTTTTTGTCAGTTATAATAACTAACATTGTTAGTTGATTTAACTGAAAAAGGAGTTGACCCCAAAACTACTTACAAAGTAGTTATTTTAACTGACATTTTCAGTTGATTTTACTAACATAATTTTTTGAGTGCCCTCAGAAAATTATGTAAGTTACTACATGTTAGTTGTTTGTATATTTTACAGTTTTTAGTTGTTTTTAACTACGAAGTCAGTTGTTTTTGTATGAAAATTATCAAACAACTATTTCTGTTAGTTATTTTAAGTCGTTTTTTTGAACAACTAACAAAAAAGTACTGTAATGTAGTAACAGTTATTTAAAGTAGTTAATTTTATTTTTTTTTTATTTCTGAAAAATTTTCAAAGCTTTTTTTCCAAAAAATAAAAATAAATTTTCGTTTTTTTATTTTTCACAACTTAAAAAAAATTAGGTCTTTGATTTTTATCTAAAAATTTTTTGGAATTTTTTTTATTTTTGCTACATGTTAGTTGTTTTGACTACAAATGTAAGTAGTTTTTACTACATAGGTCAGTTGGTTTTTGTCAGTTAAAATAACTAACATTGTTAGTTGATTTAACTGAAAAAGTAGTTAACCCCAAAACAACTTACAAAGTAGTTATTTTAACTGACATTTACAGTTGATTTTACTAACATGATTTATTGAGTGTAGGTGTTTTCTCTTTTGTCTAATCGCCCCTTACAGATAAACATTTTATACATCCTTGTTTTTGCGCTTCCTGAATTGTTCGAATTGTCGTTTGGTATTATCAAATTTTGTTTTGTTTGAGAAAAGTTATGATTTTCATTGGCCTTTAGTATGAACTAGATAAGGGCACCATGAGCATTTCATTAAAAACTTGATTAAGTTTTACATATAGAGATGAGATCGTGAGTGACTTTTTAATCACGATCACGCTCGCTCACGAAAAAAACATTAATACACGCACGATTACGCACTAACATTTTTTTTGTGCTCACGCTCACTTGAGCAAAAAAAAATTTAATCACGCTCACGATGTAATCACGAATTAAAATATGCAAAAACATGTATGTCATATTTTTTTAAGCATTAATGCTTAAAAATGTTTTTAATATTATACAAAAAATTGTTAAATTTATAAATTGTTTTGAAAGACCATAAATAATCAAGAAAACCTAACCGAACAAAAAAAAAAAAAAAACAATGGGGGAAAAAATTAAAATCATGAAAAATATACGCAACAATTTTACTCACGCACAAACTTTTTTTGTTACTCAGGCTCACGTGACTAGAAAAAAATTTACTCACGAATCGTGCTATTCACATGATTCACGATAATCACGTGATTCGTGCGCATCTCTAATTCTCATACTAAAAATATTTACAAAATCTAGTTCTCATTTTAAATAAAAAGAATTCCCAATCATATTTGAGACCTCATAAATATGATTAAATAAAACTCTGATTCATATAAAATTGTCAAAGCCAAAGAAGTAAAAAAAAAACAAATATAAACCGCACTTTATGAAATATTATCGGAAGGTCTACCAACTGAAAAGCTATAATTTTTGTTAAACTAACTATTTAAAAAAGGAAAAAGTGCCAAAATCAAAAAAATAAAATAAAGAGTCAACCATGTAATAAAGGTATTTTTAAATTCTTATTTTACTGGTCGTCAATTATTCATGATTGGTGGATACCTTCCCCTTTACTTCCTTTAATTTTATTTAAAAAACCGCAAAAAAAAATCTTAACAAATTACATATGAAATTTAATAACTCAAACGAAAGTAAACTTAGTAATTATTTTGCATTCAACATGATCGGACTTATTAAAATTGTTTCAATTAGTATTTTTGTGAGTTTAGCTTTAGCTCAAACTACTGAAAAATATTTTAATTCGGATAAGAATAATCAATTTTTTATAGAACCGGATAATAAGGTATTATACATTTTTTTATAAAAGCTCTGTAGAAAATGCGGTGTGCAAAAATTGTGAATAGAAATGAAGTTAAGAATTTAAATATTTGAATAATTCTTGTGATAAAAATTTCATTATTAAGAAAACGCATATGAAATTTAGAAGCCAAAAAAATAAATAATATTTAGAAAAGTTTGGTAGAAATATGTCTAGCAGTCCTTTAAACTCATTAATACGCCAAATCGATTAAAATGGAAATATTTTTCAAGGATGATCGAGCTCTATATAGGAAGAGCAGAAACTCGAAGTGGAAACATCAAATGATTATACTGCAAAAAAAATAATTATGCTGCAAAAAAATGATGCTGAATTTTTTGCTTAAAAAATCCAAGAAATTAAAAAAAATGGGAAAAATTAAAGAATTTTGAGAAAAAAATTACAAAAATAAACTTGTCAAATTCTAGCAAAAGTCTTGTTACCAATTTAACAAATATTTGACAGTTTTCCTTGTTTTTTAACAATAAATTTTCGATCGAAATTTAATTTTTTTTTGTAATTTTACAAATTTCTAAGGTATTTTTCCAAAAAAAAATCTATTAAATTCACGAGAATTCCTTGTAAGTTTTATTGCGCCAAAAAATTTGTAAATTTGCAATTTTATTGGTAAAAAGCTTGTAAAATTCTAAAAAGCTCGTAATTTTACTATAAATTCTCGTAAAATAGGAGGTAGCAAAAATCTAGTAAAGTTAAGAAACCTACTTGTAAGTTTTATAGCGTCAAAAAAATTGTAAATTTACAATTTAATTGGTAATAAAATTACAAAATTTTTGGTAAAAAACTTGTAAAATTGCAATGAATTCTTGTCAAGTAGCAGGTAGCAAAAAAAATTACAAACTTTTCTTGTCGTTTTACACACGCAAAATAATTATTCTGTTAAATACTCTGTAAAATGACTGTAATCTCAATTCGACAGATATTTGACAAAGTTATCTGTCGAAATACAGATTTTAAACAAAATACTTTGTATTTTCTTGCGACCGAAAAATAAAATTTTGTAAAATTGGAGTTACTCGTTAAAAACTCGTAATTTTCAATTTACAATTTGGAAGCATTAAAGAATTTTTTAAACCATTTTTCATTAATTTCAATTTTTAGGAATTATTTGAAAAAAGTGCAGCATAATAAAATAAAAATGCAGCATAATTTTTTATTTTTTTTGCAGCATAATTTTTTTTTTTTTTTTCCAGCATAATCATTTGATTTCCCCACAGCGGTTTATTGGCAACAAATGTCCTATTTCATTAAAGATTTAACAAAAGGAATATCTAATCGGTCCATGTTTGAACTTAGCACCCATTTTCCAGGAAACACTATTGTAGGGTATTATATAAATAATTCTTATATAAATAATCTTAATTAATTTTAGTACACTTGGAATGAATCTATTGAAGAATGTAAAAGTCAAAAAATGGAGCTTTTAACTATTGAAACATTAGAAAAATCGAATGAAATTAATGATCTATTACAAAAAGTTTTTTCAGGTAAAAAAACTTTTAAAATTTTTGTTTAATTAATTTTTTGTTTTAAAAAAATTTTATGCATTTACGTTTTTTTATTTTCCTGTAGGCAAAAAAATTCCTAAATTCTATATTGGAGCCAATGATTTAACAGAATTTCGTAAATTTGTTTGGATCGATGGCAAACCATTTGAATTTACAAATTGGGAACAAGATGAACCAAATAATTACAACAAATTAAATGAACGTTGTGTCAATATCGGTTTTCATGGAACTATTGAATGGAATGATATCAGATGCGATCGTAAATTAGGGTTTATATGTCAAAATCCTAGTCCTGAAACTTTAATGGAACAAAAGACTATATACTAAATTTTATTAAAAAAAATGTTTAAAACATAAAAAAGCAGAATGCATTTATTCGTATTTTAAAAAATAAATCAATATTTTTTTCATAAAATTTTTGACTTCGTTAAAAATTTAGACAACATTTTTAAAAGTTCATATAGAACAAACAGAAAAAATGTATTTTAATCTTATTAACAGTTAAATAAAATAGTTGTAAAGGCGCATTTAAGCGGGAGACAAAATAGCTAGATTTATAACAAAACACAACTCTGTATGTCTCTTTAGAAAATATAGATTTCTCTTTTATCAGAATCTGAGATTAGAAGCTGTAAAAAGTCTAAAATTCTGAGATTTTTAATGAAGAAAAAATTTAATAGAAATTAAGACTTTCTATATCTGAGACCTTTTCCATACGACAAATGCCTCAGAATCTGAGATTTTTTATGTAGGAAACATTTCTATGAGTTTGAGACTTTTTATGTCTCAGAATTTGCAAACTTTTCCTTTACGAAAAATGTCTCAGAATCTGATACATTTTTTTAGGAATTTGAGACGTATGTAGGATGAATTTCCCATATAGAAAAACTCTCAGACTTAGACTTTTTTCTATGAAAAATGTGATAAAATCTGAGACTTTTACCATACGAAAATGTAAAATGTTCTTTAAAAACAAAATTAATAAAAATTTTGTCTAAAATTTTCTTTATGGGCTTGAAAAAAAATCCATTGTTTGTGTAGGCAGTTTGTGTAGGTTATTGGCCTTTCAGGTCACTGGGCACGTTCCCCGTGTGCTCTAATGGTTAAAAGGTACTGTGCGACCGATTTGACTGAAACTTAAGATTATTTTGCTCCAAGGACGAAGCCTATTAAAATTGAGAAATTGGTACATGTTAAGAATTAGCCCCCATAAAATCGTCCCCTTTGATTTTGACTCAAGTGACTCTTATTACCGTATTATAAATATATGGTCTCTTTTTGAAATTTGGCTGGTAATTTGTGTTCAGAAATCAGCATTCCAAACATGAAAGGAATCGAACCAGTACTTCTTGTAGTCAACATACAAACCACCCTCCCGATATTCACATGAATCTCTATTCGTATTTTGTACTCATATATTAGCATTTCAAACTTTAAAGGAATCGAACCAGTACTTCTTGTAGTCCCCATACAAACCACCCTACCGATATTCGCATAAATCTCTTACAATTCATGAAATTTGGAAATATTTGATTAAAATTTAGTTTTTAGGTGTTAAAGGTATACTTTGGTTACTTTATTTTATCGAAATATATTTAGATCATTTTTAGACTTTAAATATATTTAGATCATTTTTAATTTAATTTTTAGACCCATTTAAAAATTTCGACCGATATTTAGTTAAATCGGTCTATTAACAACAAATAAAGCCTATATACCTAAAATTTGGTCTCTATTTGTTTTCTACATGAATTAAAGATCTAAAAAGAGATAGATCCATTCGGTCCATGTTTGGACTTGGGACCCATTTTCCGGAAAACAGTGGTTTAGAGTATCATATGGTCGGTCTTGACCAACTATAACTTTTTTAGTTGTTTTTTTTATCTTTTTAATAGATAATAAACAAAATCACGTTAACATTTTTTGTCGTCAAAACTCGATTTTTTATGGCTAATGGTCTTTATCATTCGTAAAAACCTCCAAGTCAGATTTGACTTCACAGCCAAAAATAAATATTTTAAATTAGCAACGGTGTTTTCAAAACTGTTCGCTGCCGTTATTACATTGTTAAAAGCCGTTTTTACAGAATTTGAACATTTAATGACCAGCGTTGCCAGGTATTCTTTACCGCTGACCCGACGAAAAAATCAAAATATACCTAAAAATCTCTTAAGAATAAAAATGTATTGTGTTTTTAAAACTCCTATTCCCTGTAGAGTTGTGCGCGTGACACGATTTTTTGTGATTCACGTTAATCACGCGTGATCGTGAGTGAAATTTATTTTTCCTCACGTGAATGCTCGTGATTATAAAAAATATTTTTGTGCTGTTTAAAAAAAAAAAACGAGTAATATGGAGTTCACACTAGCGACTTTAAACAAGTTGTTTAACAAAACACCAGTAACAGAATAAAAACGTAATGGATACAGAACAAAGACTTTTTTAAACATCTCACTCTTAAACACTTCAAAACAGCAAGTGTGAACGCCGTATAAACACAAGTGAGTAAATTTCTATATGGGGAACAAGGAAGGTCTTTCAGAGGCCACCCATTGGTAATCCTAAAACTTGCATAAGGGAATGAGGGGAGAAAAATAAATGGTACCTGGAGGCTAATTATGTAACTTGATAATCGTCATCGTTGGCTCATTATTCTATTACCATAAAATGACACTATATGATAATGGAATAACGATGGAAACGATACGATTGACGACTATCAAGTTACATAATTACCCCCCCCCCCCTGTTTTTTTAGCTGCCCAATCTCAAATTTAAAAAAAAAAGTTGCCATCTTATGAAAAAATGCGGTCTTTGGGAAAATGCGAATAAAATCCGAACTAGCAGGAATTTAGCCAAACGCAAAAATACGGGTCTGCTTAATGTTAATATATGTATATTATTATATGTGATTGTGGTGGTCGTACATATATACCTCTTCATATAAACTAACCCAATTTACTTACGCTCCCATCCCTGTAAGGTACAGGCTGTACCACAGAGCGGTGTAGGGTATAAAAATAGCATTCATTTTAAAAGTGGAGAAAAAAATATAAAAAAAGACAAATGAAACAAATAAAATTAGAGCCCGTGCTCGATCTGTACTAACAAAAAAAAAAGGCAAAAAAAAAATTTTTTTTTTTTGTGGCTGAGGGTTTTTGGGAATATTTGAGTATTTTTTTTTTTGGCGGGGTAATCGGTTAAAAGTATATGGCATCACTGTATGTGAGAAAACTTTATTTTTGTTGTACGAAAGAGAAATCATTTTGTGTTTCTTTCTAATTCGTTTTTAGAGAATTTTTATTTATGTCAATAAATGAGTAGTGTCCGACCGAACGCACTTTTTCAGACCGAACCCGAACTTCGGGCAATTTTGCAAAGTTCGGTTTGGAGACCAATAAAAAAAATGTGGCTTAAAGCATAGTACGCTGCTCGATTTCACGGGAAAAAATCTGCCAAACTCCAAATAAAAAAGTTTTCATGTATTTTTATTATACAAGAAAATTTAATGTACGACATCTTCATATAATTTTTAAAAATGTCCCCAATGACATGTCAGCAGTGTCCACCAGTATCGGTGACCACCAACAATTCGTTTAAACAACCGCTGACCACTAAACAAAGATGTCAGCAATTTTATAAAGGGAGGGTCAGCAGTATGTCAGGGGTGACTTTTTTGCCGACTGGGGTTTTCCCGTGAAAATTTTTGAAACTATTAAAGACAAAAACTTTAATATTTTAAAAGACGTTAAACAACAGTATACAAAAATGCGGTGTTCGGTAACGTTCGTCCAAAATTTGGAAGGTCACCGAACTGTGGCGGCCGAACATCAATTTTTGCCGAACTGAACTCCGTAACCGGACCCAAACATTCGGTCGAACACTGTAAATGAGTAATTTTTAACATAACATGTTCAGTTTTTAATATTTTTTCAACGCGATAGGACGGGTTTCTTTTTGTCACGCAAGCAAAAATTATAATAAAACAAGTAAAGAGAAAAATAAAAAAAAAATAATTTAATTAAAAAACAAAAAATTAAAGAAATTTAAACAAAAATCTAAAAAGATTACAAAATAAATAAGTGTATGTTATTCAATTCATAACAAATATTTTAAATAACAAGTGTATTTTAAGGTGGAAAAAATTTAATTAGAAAATAAAAAAAAATATACACCAAAAAGCAAAATAAAATTTATACAAAAACACCCCTCTATCTACTACAAGTACAAGTGCGAATAAAGAAACGAAACAAAAACAAAAAGGGGGTTGTTAAAGAAAGAAAGCAAAAATAGTGCAAAGTGAAAAAAATATAATAAAATTACACAGTAAATGATAAAATTTATATAAATACTAAATTTTAAACAAATCACTAAAGTTGATAACGATTAGAAAAGCAGCAATTAACCTTCCTAGGGTGAAACAAATTTCGTTTTATCTGTCTGTGTGTTAGGCCATGCGTGACCTCGGTTCAAAAATGGCCGAGCTTAAATTTGAGGCTCCATTGGCAAAACTTGATGAAACCGATGATTGGGCCGGTTGTGATTTTATATCCAATCAAAATCAACTAAATGACACTTTAAATTTAAATCTCAAAGATCCCATTGTGGTACAAGAAAACAAGATCCGTATGTTGGAAGAAGCCGTACGGGATGCTCATGTCAGCAAGAATGGTGGTTATACGGGCAACATTAGTCCCAATTGCAATAGTTTAATGTCGGATGATATGTCTGCTTTTGATACTACAATGGAGCCCAGGTATTGTGCTACTACAGGCGAATCCACGGATAATTTTGGGGAAACCTTTGGCGGCAGTTTGGAGGATTTGGTCAATACATTCGATGAAAAGATTACAAAATGTTTTGGCAACTACGAGGAAAATGTGGAGGCGCTGGCGCCAGTACAAGTTCGTAGTCAAGAGGAAATCATGAATGAATGCCAGTAAGTACAAACATATTTTTTAAACTATGAAGATAAAGGAAAATTCCTGTAAACTATATAAAAATTTCTATAGAAACATTTTTCCAATGTTTTATATACGCACTTGACTCTATTAAATTTATCTTTTTGTTCTATGGCCCAATATTAGTTTATGTCTTCAATAGCGTAGTGGGAAATTTTTTTAGGTAGGGTATTTGAAAATCTAAAACTTATGATAATTGTTTATTATTTACATAAAAGTTTTAAATTTTGAAAAAAGTCTCAGATTCTGAGACATTTTTTCTATATAAAAAAAGTCTCAGATTCTGAGACATTTTTTCTATATAAAAAAAGTCTCAGATTCTGAGACATTTTTTCTTTATAAAAAAAAATCTCAGATTCTGAGACATTTTTTCTATATAAAAAAAGTTTCAGATTCTGAGACATTTTTTCTATATAAAAAAAGTCTCAGATTCTGAGACATTTTTTCTATATAAAAAAAGTCTCAGATTCTGAGACATTTTTTCTATATAAAAAAAGTCTCAGATTCTGAGACATTTTTTCTATATAAAAAAAGTCTCAGATTCTGAAACATTTTTTTTATATAAAAAAAGTCTCAGATTCTGAGACATTTTTTCTATATAAAAAAAGACTCAGATTCTGAGACATTTTTTCTATATAAAAAAAGTCTCAGATTCTGAGACATTTTTGCTATATAAAAAAAGTCTCAGATTCTGAGACATTTTTTCTATATAAAAAAAGTCTCAGATTCTGAGACATTTTTTCTATATAAAAAAAGTCTCAGATTCTGAGACATTTTTTCTATATAAAAAAAGTCTCAGATTCTGAAACATTTTTTCTATATAAAAAAAGTCTCAGATTCTGAAACATTTTTTCTATATAAAAAAAGTCTCAGATTCTGAAACATTTTTTTTATATAAAAAAAGTCTCAGATTCTGAGACATTTTTTCTATATAAAAAAAGTCTCAGATTCTGAGACATTTTTTCTATATAAAAAAAGTCTCAGATTCTGAGACATTTTTTCTATATAAAAAAAGTCTCAGATTCTGAGACATTTTTTCTATATAAAAAAAGTCTCAGATTCTGAGACATTTTTTCTATATAAAAAAAGTCTCAGATTCTGAGACATTTTTTCTATATAAAAAAAGTCTCAGATTCTGAGACATTTTTTCTATATAAAAAAAGTCTCAGATTCTGAGACATTTTTTCTATATAAAAAAAGTCTCAGATTCTGAGACATTTTTTCTATATAAAAAAAGTCTCAGATTCTGAGACATTTTTTCTATATAAAAAAAGTCTCAGATTCTGAGACATTTTTTCTATATAAAAAAAGTCTCAGATTCTGAGACATTTTTTCTATATAAAAAAAGTCTCAGATTCTGAGACATTTTTTCTATATAAAAAAAGTCTCAGATTCTGAGACATTTTTTCTATATAAAAAAAGTCTCAGATTCTGAGACATTTTTTCTATATAAAAAAAGTCTCAGATTCTGAGACATTTTTTCTATATAAAAAAAGTCTCAGATTCTGAGACATTTTTTCTATATAAAAAAAGTCTCAGATTCTGAGACATTTTTTCTATATAAAAAAAGTCTCAGATTCTGAGACATTTTTTCTATATAAAAAAAGTCTCAGATTCTGAGACATTTTTTCTATATAAAAAAAGTCTCAGATTCTGAGACATTTTTTCTATATAAAAAAAGTCTCAGATTCTGAGACATTTTTTCTATATAAAAAAAGTCTCAGATTCTGAGACATTTTTTCTATATAAAAAAAGTCTCAGATTCTGAGACATTTTTTCTATATAAAAAAGTCTCAGATTCTGAGACATTTTTTCTATATAAAAAAAGTCTCAGATTCTGAGACATTTTTTCTATATAAAAAAAGTCTCAGATTCTGAGAAATTTTTTTGTATATAAAAAAAGTCTCAGAATCTGAGACATTTTTTCTATATAAAAAAAGTCTCAGATTCTGAGACATTTTTTCTATATAAAAAAAGTCTCAGATTCTGAGACATTTTTTCTATATAAAAAAAGTCTCAGATTCTGAGACATTTTTTCTATATAAAAAAAGTCTCAGATTCTGAGACATTTTTTCTATATAAAAAAAGTCTCAGATTCTGAGACATTTTTTCTATATAAAAAAAGTCTCAGATTCTGAGACATTTTTTCTATATAAAAAAGTCTCAGATTCTGAGACATTTTTTCTATATAAAAAAAGTCTCAGATTCTGAGACATTTTTTCTATATAAAAAAAGTCTCAGATTCTGAGACATTTTTTCTATATAAAAAAAGTCTCAGATTCTGAGACATTTTTCCTAACAATTCTTCAGACTTTTTTCATTACTCTGATTCTGCGATATTCCAAATTCTGTGAGAGAACCAGCCTCTTTTCCTCACGTTTTCTACGCCACAGCTCGTTATAATAAGATTTTTTAGCGCCTGCGCTTTATTGGCCTAAATGGAAAATTGTTCTGTTGTATTAAAAGGACAACGACGTAATCTTTTTCTGTTTTGTATATGTCATACATTATTTCTCCCCCCTCTTGCACCAAATAAAAAAACCCTGCCCATTTTTCAATAAACGTAATAAAAATAGTTTTATTACCATTTTTGGATCGATTAAAAATAGATGGAATTTTTAATAACAGAAATTAAAAAAGAAAAAAAATATTTATAAACAAAAATTTAAAACGAAACTTTTAAATGTTAATAAAAAAACTCAGGACAGGACTTTAAAATTCAAATCTGGAGCCCCCATTTCCTGGTTTTTTGAATTTCCAGAAATACCAGTATTCTCGGTTCTGGTACAGGTTGTACAGTTTTTTATATATTCCCTGGAATACCGCTATTCCCGTTTCTGATACCGGCTCATGAAAAATCAAAAAATACCAAACAAGTCAGAGTATTAAATTCGGCTATGCCGATTTTTTTTTAAATAAAGGGACACCTTTCCCTTGAGATAGATGTTATCAAATGGATTTATTATGATTCTTGCAATTATTTAATCCAATTTATCTTTATTAAAATACATTTTTTTTATCCACGCAACAAAAGTTGCGGGTCAAACCTTTTTTTCATTTTTTTTTATCCGCTGGGTCCACATTCAGGGTTTTGAGCTTCCTCTGACATAAAAATGTTTCTTTTGCTCAACAAATGTACAAAAAACCCGTGAAAAAATTACATTTTTTCAAAGGTATGTTTAGTTCTCCAGGGGGGAACTTTTTGCCCTTGGTCCGATTATACCCATTTCCGAACTTGACCAGCGTATGACCATAAGACATTTCCGTGCCAAACTTCGGAAGTCTAGCTCTTTTATTTTAGACTGTATCATGTCCTCTACAGACGGACGGACATCGCTAGAAAGTCTTAGAATCGATCATTGATCAATAATATATAAATACTTTATGGGATATTTCGATGTGTTACACTCGGAATGACAAAGAGAGTGTACCCCCATTCTGTGGTTGGAGGGTATAAAAATAGTGTTTTTGTAGGCGTGGCACCTTTTATTTATCAAGAACTTTAAACTATTTAAGTCGGTTGCTGGAAACAAAATTATTTCACCTTTTCTGAACTGGTCCGAGATTGAACAAAGCAGTGACACCCTGCCATATAACTGAAAACTGTTACATTTTTAAGCTGTCCGGAAAAAAATTGACTTTTTTGACCTAAATTTCTAATCACAACTTAAATAAAACTGATGATTTCAGTAACTTTTTAATTTTTTACCGAAACATTTAACTAAAATTTAGTTTAGTTTTCTTACCTGAGGCAAATTATAAAATGTTTTCGTAAACTTTTCATATCCAAAATAGGTATAATTAGCAAAAAAAAAATTTCTGTCCCAAATTTCTAGTTAAAATTAAAACTGATGATGTCAGTCACTCTTTAATATTTTGTAGAAAATTTCAAGAATCAAAAAAAAACAACCAGGAAAACTTTAAAGTTAAATCAAGTGGCTTTTAATTTAATATGCATAGTGGCATTAAATATTTAAAATAAAATTTATACTAGACAGTTATGATAACAGATTGTTGTATTTGTCATTACAGTAAATAAAAGGGCTAGAGGAAGTTGAATTATCGTTACTATATATGGTCGTCCCACAAAAGAATAGCAGAAATTCTACGCGTGGACTATAAACTTTTAAATAATATAATGAAATGATTACAAAAAAATGAATTGAAATGATTACAAAAAATGTCAAGTATTATTAACATTATAAAATTTATTATGATGAGGAGGATGATGTTGAAAGAAAACAAGATGAATTTATGTAATTGTAAAGAATTGAAAAGTATTTATAGGAGTAGATGATGAACCAGAGATGATAATGTGGTTCCAGTTGTACCTTTTTTTATAACTTGCACTTTAAGGAAGAGATTATATAAAATTTTGTCGTTTCGGTTGTAATTCATCGATGTATAGATCGGGGATCTTTGATTTTTTTTTAAGTCTGCATTCAAGACAAAATGAAATTGTATCGGAAAATTTACTATTTTTTAAGAAAATTAATAATTTACTTGCTGAAGGGAACTAACTGAAATATATATATATATATGTCCTTTATTTAATTAAATATTAATAGAAATAGAAATACATATCGATTTTTAATTAATACTTACACACAAAAAAATAATCGAGGTAATAATGCCTTAGCTGGCATAGGTATTTATTTTTTCTATGAAATTTAAAATATAAGGTTTATTACCTTAGCACTACGTAATTAGTATACCATATTGGCTATGCAACTTTTACTATTCAATTTAGGTAAAAATTCGAAATTAGAAATTGTTGACAATTATTTAAAATTCAATAAAAAATAAAACATCAATATTTTCTTTATTTGTGAATTTATTTTTTTATAATTGTGCAAAACAATGAAAATAGCTGAAAATTAACAAATATTAAGAAATAGGATCAGTAAGGTATATTTTTTAGTTTTTTGCGAAAAAGTTTGTATATTTTATTGTCTTTTCGTTTGTTTAGATAACGCGAATAACGCAATGGAGAAAACAAGTCTTCAAAATTTGTATGCAGATTCAAAAATTTCGTGTGGAGAAAAGACTATCAAGATTTTTATGGGATCCATCAAGGTTTTATTCGGTACATCAAGATTTATATATATATTGAAGATGAATCAACATTTATACATAAGAATATTTTTTAAAATTTCTATAGAAAAAATGTATCAAATTTAGAGAATTTTTCTCAAGAAATTCTAAAGAAAAAATGTCACAGAATCTGCGAAGTATTCTATAGAAAAAATAACACAGAATCTGAGAATTTTTCTACAAAAAAATGTCACAGAATCTGAGAAATTTTCTATTGAAAAAATGTCTTAGTTTCTGAATACTTTTGAAAAGCAAAAAATGTCTCAGACATTTATAGAAAAATGTCTTAGAAGCTGAGAATTTTTCGATAGAAAAAATGTCTTGGAATCTTAGAATTTCTTCTATAGAAAAATGTTTTAGAATCTTGGAATTTTTCTACAGAAAAAATGTTACAGAATCTGGGATTTTTTCTATAGAAAAAATGTCCCAAAATCTGAGAATTTTTCTATAGAAAAAAGGTCTCAGAATCTGAGAATTTTTTTTATAGAAAAAGGTCTCAGAATCTGAGATTTTTTTTTATAGAAAAAAGGTCTCAGAATCTGAGAATTTTTCTATAGAAAAAATGTATCAGAATCTGAGAATTTTTCTATAGAAAAAATGTCCCAGAATCTGAGAATTTTTCTATAGAAAAAATGTCTCAGAATCTGAGAATTTTTGTAAAAAAAAAAAATCTCAGAATGTGAGAATTTTTCTAAAGAAAAAATGTTTCAGAATCTGAGAATTTTTCTATAGAAAAAATATCTTTTCTATAGAAAACTTTTCAGATTCTAAGACATTTTTTCTATAGAAAAATTGTCAGATTCTAAGTCTCAGATTCTTAAATATTTTTTCTACAGAAATATTCTCAGATTCTAAAACAATTGTTCTATACAAAAATTCTCAGATTCTGAGAAATTTTTTCTATAGAAAAAATGTCAGATTCTGAGACATTTTTTCTATAGAAAAAATCTCAGATTCTGAGACATTTTTTCTTTAGAAAAATTCTCAGATTCTGAGACATTTTTTCTATAGAAAAATTCTCAGATTCCGATACATTATTTCTATAAAAAAAAAATTCTCAGATTCTGAGACATTTTTTCTATAGAAAATTTCTAAGATTCTGAGCCATTTTTTCTACAGAAAAATTCTCAGATTTATGGACAGTTTTTCTATAGAAAAATTCTCAGATTCTGAGACATTTTTTCTATAGAAAATTTCTCAGTTTTTGAGACAGTTTTTCTATAGAAAAATTCTCAGATTCTGAGACATTTTTTCTTTATAAAAATTCTCAGATTCTTTCTGAGACATTTTTTCTTCAGAAAAATTCTCAGATTCTGAGACAATTTTTTCTATGGAAAAATTCTCAGATTTTGAGACATTTTTTCTTTAGAAAAATTCTCAGATCCTGAGACATTTTATCTATAGAAAATTCTTAGATTCTGAGACATTTTTTCTATATAAAAATTCTCATATCCTGAGACATTTTTTTTTTATAAAAATTCTTAGATTCTGAGACTTTTTTTCTATACAAAAACTCTCAGATTCTGAGAAATTTTTTCTATAGAAAATTTTTTAAATTCTGAGAAATTTTTTCTATAGAAAAATTTTTAGATTCTTTCTGAGACAGTTTTTCCTTAGACAAATTCTCAGATTCTGAGACATTTTTTCTATAGAAAAATTCTTAAATTCTGAGACATTTATTCTCTAGAAAAACTCTCAGATTCTGAGAAGTTTTTTCTATAGAAAAACTCTCAGATTCTGAGACATTTTTTCTAAGAAAAATTCTTTGATTCTGGACATTTTTCCTATAGAAAATTTTCAGATATTGACACATTTTTCTATAGAAAAGTTCTCATATTCTGAATTGTGAGCATTTTTCTATATAAAAATTTTCAGATTCTGAGATTTCAGATTTTGTAAAAGAAAAAATATCCAGAAACTGAGTATTTTCTGTAGAAAAGTCTAAGAATCTGAGAGTATTTCTATTGAAAAAATGTTTAATAACAGACAAATTTTTAGATTTTGAATCCTTTATAAAATTCTGAGACATTTTTCTTATTATCAATTTTTCTTTAAAATTTGTAAACATTCAAAAAATAAAATTAATTAAAAATAATAAACTTTTCGTAGTTTTTATTTAAATTTTAAAAGGAAATGGTGTAAAAATGCCAGTACTAATACAAGGTAATACTACCAAATTATTTACGTAATATCACCTATTTATCAATGCTATTTTACCTAAAAAGCAAAGGTATTTTTCTGTCAACCATAAATAATAAATTTTCGAACATAGGAATTACCTTAGCTTTTAAGTAACATTACCTTTAAACTTAGCAAATGCCCCGTTTGCCTGGCGCTAAGGTATTTTTATACTATAATTTTAGGTAATATTACCTCGATTTTTTTTTGTGTGTAAATAAAAGTTCAAAGTGAACATAGGGCGTCAACAAATTCTCTCCATCTTTGTCTATCTCTGGCAATCGCCTTAGCTTGATTCCATGAAACTCGAGCAAGTTCACATTCCTGTTTCAGGTAGCGCACCCAGGTGTTTCGGGGTCTACCAGGTCTGCGCTGTCCTTGTGGGTTCCAATCTAAGGCTATTCTTGCTATTTCTGATTGTGGTCTTCGCAATATATGACCTACCCACGTCCATTTGCGTTTGCGAATTTCGATTTCTACCGGCTTAGAGTTTGCCATCTGCAGCAGCGCTTCATTTGTAATCCAATTAGGCCAAAAGATGTGAAGAATTTGCCTTAAGCATTTGTTTATAAATGTTTGGATTTTACGAATGGATTCTTTTGTTAAGCTCCAGGTAGAACAGCCATACAATAACACAGACTTAACACTGCAGTTGAAAATGCGTAGTTTAGTTTTTCGCGAGATATTGTTTCTACGCCAAATTTTGTAAAGCGATAAAAAAGAGCTGCGTGCTTTATTGATACGATCAGCAATATCGGCTTGAGACCCTCCATCTTTGGTTATCTTACTACCAAGATAACAAAAAGAATCTACGTCTTCAATAGTAACATCATTTACCACCAATGGAGTTGTTACAACTGAAATATAGGAAGACTTTTTCTGGGCTTTTGGATGAAGAACCCTTATCTAAACCGCATAGTTTGTCGAAAATTGACTGTCTGGTTGACCATATATCAAATGTTTGTAATAGTTCGCTGTATATGTCTTGCCCTTTTGCAAAACCTAGGATCAAAACAAAGCCACCTTTGTGGTCAAAATAATTGCAGAAAGCTCTTTTATAAGGTAAAACCTTCCAGAGCTGACAAGGACTGGTCTTTATATAGACTGCAACTTAAGATTTATAAGAAGATGATAAGAATTGCCAAACATGATTCTTGGAAAAACTTTTATGGAAACCTAAAAGACGTTTCTGAGGCATTCAGGCTGCGCAAAGTTCTGGCTTCTTCTCATTTCACCCTGGGATAGCTAAAGGTTCCTAATGGTTTATGGTCTACCTCCAGTGGGAAGTCGCTGGATCTCTTTCTAAACACTCATTATCCGGGCAATTCCATGAAGCCGTTTCCAATTTTATAACGTTCTGACACCCAAGAATCTGAAATTGCTTGGGAAAAAATAAATACGCCAACATTAATTTGGGCGATTAAAAGCTTCAGGCCCTATAAATCCCCTGGACCTGGTAATATAATGTCAGTTGAGATGCAGCAATGGTTGGAGTATATAGTCCCTTGGCTTATAATCTCTACACAACATGTATAGACAGGTCGTACATTCCTTTAAATTGGTGGGATACCAGTGTAATTTTTATCCCGAAGGCTGGAATAAAAAAACGTAGAGTGACTGACCCGCGGTTGCTTTCGGCTAGGCAACATGCATACAGCAACACATCAACGAAAACAGTTCTTCATTAGCTCTTGGTACCATCAAGAGATCGCTTTCGGTAAAGTAGTACACTATAGTGGACTTTATTGATATAGAGGGGGCTTATAACAATGTCATCTTAGACTCGATAGTTGTAACATTGTCTGGTCTGGGAGTAAAGCGTGAAATCGTTTTAAAGATGGAAAATCTACTTGCCAACAGACGTATAACATCTGAACTGGGAGCGTCTATCATATCTCGATTTGTCAATAGGGAAACACCATATGGATGAAACTTGGATGGATTGGAACCTGCCACTGAACTCAATGCTTCTCTCTCCAGAAGCACGTTGTTTTAATGTTGTCGTATACGCTGACGATGTCGCGACAGCGGTAAAGGGAAAGCTCCTGCCAACATTGGGGGACATTCTTCAGGCTTCTCTGAACGATCTTCTAAACAGGCAAGAGACTGTAATCTGGGAGTTAATCCAAAAACAGAGCTTGACTTAAAAAAAAGATTCCTGCTTTTGATCCTATTTCTCTGGACTGCACTGAAATCGCCTTCTCAGATGGAGCCAAGTATCTTGGAGTTTTTCTAGACAACTTCCTGTTGAATTTCAGGCGTATTATTGAAAAGCAACAATTGCTGGTGGAAAAGCAACAATTGCTTTATATTCCTATAAAACGACCATTGGAAAACGATAGAGCTTTAGTCGTAAAGCCATTTATTGGATCTATACAGCAGTGGTGCGTCCAATTCTGCTGTATGGAATCATTGTCTGGTGACCTGCTTTAGAGACAAAGGGAATGGCGTCAATTTGTATCACTGGCGCTCTTCGTACTATACCTACGGCTGCATTAGAAATCCTTCTTCACCTTATACCATTAGACGTATTAGGTAGGCAGTATGCGGCTACGTCGGCAATTCGACTGAATAGCACACTGATATAGAAGAAGATAATACCACAAAATGTGGAATGTGCTCCCTCTATGAACCTTTTGCTTGTGTTGAGAATAGACATAATCTATTCTGACAGTCAAGCCGCGTTCAAGTCCCATGTCTTTAAATGACATGGCCAAGCAGTTTGACATACGAATCATTTGGGTCCCATAGCATAGAGACATTCCAGGGAATTTCAAAGCCGGTGAGCTTGCAAGACTGAGAACTACATTACTGGTTCCAGCAGAATTGGAATGTGTTGGTATGCCACTAGAAACTTGCAAGCAAAATTTACGGATTTGTTTCGCAACGGGGACTAATAAGAGATATGAACTTGGACGGACGTGTGAGACTACACGACAGTTTTGGCCTTCTCTTAATCAGAAGCGCACAAGTGAGCTAATATCGTTTCCAAGAGAAGAGCATTCAACAAATGTTGCTGTCTTACAGGAAAGCAGGCAAAGCGGTTAAATGTGCCTTCAAATGCATAGATGAGTAGAAATTGGAAACTATCCAACACTTTATCTGCCATTGCCCGGCACTTTCTGGTCAGAGATATCAATATCTTAATGTTGTCAAAGTTGAATATCTTAGGAGTTTCATAAGGAGCTCAAATTGGGTTTACAGCTGCGACTAGTAGGGGAACCCCATTACCGTCCCGTGGTATCACAGCGGACCTCAGTTGAAACCTCGTCTAAGTCAAAACCGATCCAACAATGGGATTAATGCTAAATATTTTCACTGTGACTCCAAAAAAGTAAATTTAATTTATCATCCCTGTTATGACCTATGTGGAACTGTAAATTGTCAACGACTGTCACACAAAACAATCATAATAGATGTATGAAATATTAATAATTCTAATTGATATAAAAAAATTACTGTATGAGTAATATCAACATTTTAAGATCTTGTTTTTTTTTTTGTTATATTTTTAAACTCATTGTCAGTGATGTCATATTAATTACAAGATATTTAAATAAATATAAAATTTGTTAATAAATACAGAAAATTAGATTTATAATTATATTAAGGGGGTTAGCTACTTTAAAACAGTTTTAAATAATAAAGATCAGCAAACCGTTTAAAAAATTATTAGACCTAGACTGATCTGTAAGGATCGTTTATCAAGATTTAATGATTAGATTTATAAGATGTGAGATTAGTTCTAATCAGATCTTGTATCTGAATAGATTTTAATAATTAAGACAAATCGCAAATCTAAAATGTCTGATCAGATACAATTATTAATCAATATTCATTAAATAAGTTTGTAAACCACTGCTTACAAGTAAAAAAAATTGATTAGTATTAATTAAAGTTCTCTCAGTTAATGTTCTCAATTAAGAAAAAAGTTCTCTCACGACAAAAGCTCTTGATATTTAAAAACAGGGTTGTTCTAAGTCGAAAGATTTCAAAATAGTTCTGAATTAACTCTATGCTAACAATCTGCTAAGGTTAAAACACGTTCTACTTACAAGGAAGGTATTTCACAGAGCACCCACCGATTGTCCTGAAACTTTATTAATATGGGAATGAGGGGGAAAAATAAGATGTACCTGTTTTTTTAGCTGCCCAATGCCCAAACCTTTCGACCTGTATAAAATGTTCATATAGTTTCTTTTGAAGAAATGGGAAAAGTCCTCCAAAAACGAAAAAAATCCGTTTTTCCCCTTCCCTTCCCCTTTGACCCGCTAAATGTGAGATTGGGCCGCTATAAAAAACAGGTAACTCTTATTTTGCTCCCCTCTTTTCTATATGCAAGTTCAGGACAATCGGCTGGTGCCCTGTGAAAGACCTTCCTTGTTAGTAAGCAGCTCGTTGTTTGCGAAGTATAAGCAATTGCTAATTTTTCCTTATTAATACATAAGTCAACTTTTATTTAAGGTTGCTGACCCCCTTAACAGTTTTTTTTTTAAATCATAGCTGCATGATTTTGAATGTAACCATTTACATTTGTTACTTTTGACATATGATTAAGCTGTCACTTTAATAAACAGTTTGAAACCATTTGGATGTTCTTGACAGCTTCTGTCAATAACATATCTTGTTATAGAAATTTCCAATTGGGGTTTAAATTGATTTTTGTTGCTGTTTATTTATACACCATTTTAAATAAATAAATATATATTTTTTCTTCAAAAAGATAACCTTTTATTTAAAGTACTGATGACCTTTATTTTGTGAAAAAAATAAAATTTTTTGCTAATAAACCATTTTTTCGATATTTTTTTCTTTAATACGATACGTATAATATTCAAAGTATTTATAAATCTTGTTTATTATGATGGCATGCAATGTGTTATTTGAAAAATATTCATTGTTTTTTTGTATATTTTTTTATATTTTTTTTTAATTTTTATTTTATATTTATATAAACAATCCATGTTATTTCATGTTTCTTGGCATCACTTCAAACACATACCACTCACAAATCTTTCACGGAGAAATCAAATAACATGATTTTGGAAGACACAAAAAAATAAATTAAATCATGCAAATATTTCAAATAAATAATAAAAAATTATAATTTTGACTTTAATTTGATATAATCATGTTGAAAATTTATACCTGAACACAACATGCGGCGTGTAAAATAGTCATCACTACTAATGTAGTAATTTATTATTATTTTTCTATCAACACCTACATAGAAAATTTAAGTAATAATAAATTAACAAAAAATTTAAAATAAATTTGTATAGGAAAATATTTGAAAAATTATAAATAATGAAGTGTTTTTTTACAAAGCATTAAACAAATGTCAAACAGACAAAAATATTTAAAAATAAATTGTACATAACTTTTAATACTAATTCGGGACAACAAAGTTGGCTAGAAAGCTCTAACTTTGTTGAAATGTGTTCCCTTTTGTGCTATCGATCTAGAAGATTACCGTTCTCAACACAATAGATAAGGTTTATAGTGGCTCCTAACGCAGTGATACTAAGGGAACGATGGAATCCCTACTAACCCCTGCCGTTAAACCAATGTGAGGTCAATATGAAACTCCTTAGATATTGAACTTATGAAATCTGACAAATTCGAAAGTTCATGCAAATGCCTAGATCCCAATGAAGCATGTCTAGAAAGCGCCGGCTAATGGTAGATAAAGTGTTTGATAGTTTTCTTCTTCTTCTTATTCAACAGACGACATTGGACCACTCAGGCCATCAGCATTTTTCTTGGTAATAACAGCAGCCACTATCGAATTCCCTCCTTAAGATCGCGATAGCTCCTCCCTAGTACGTATTTGGTTAAGAAAAGCCTTAATCTCTTGTGAAGTCTCACAGGTCCATCCATGTTCCCATCTCTGTCCTGCAAGTTTCTAGAGACATACCGACACATTGGTTACAAGAACTTGCAGACGTTGTGTCAACACAACCAGTTTAATTTATTATGGGTACCAGGATACAACAGAATACAGAGAAATAAAAGGACAGACGAACTCTCGAAACTTGGAGCTGATGGTGTAGGTACGTACCACAGTGCTAGTTTTACCCCCGCTCCAACACTTCAAACAAAGACGAAATTTCATAAATGTGGCAATAGCGAACAGGAAGTGGAGAGAACTAACAACATGCAAAATCAGCAGAACTTTATGGCCAACTTATGATCAAGGGAAAACTAAATACTTTTTATCACTTACTAGAAGGGGATGTCGAGCTCTGACGGGAAATAATAACTGGTCACTGTCTCATCGGCATTCATGCTAAGAACATTAGACTCATCTCAGACGCCAGTTGTAAAAGATGCGCCTCACCAGGAGTGGATGAAACTATAGAACACGTAAATTTGTCCTTGTCCAGCGGTGGCAAGGAGTCGCCGATCGATTACTGGTCAGATAAGTTTTAATACTTTGAATGACATAACGCGAATGGATCTTAGAATATTAAAAAGATTCGCAATGACTTTGAACTTGTTTAACTTGCGCCGCTAGCGAAAAAATCGTAAAAACTCATTAGTCGTGAGAGGTGTAAATCGTACACCGCCACCCTAACCTAACCTACCGACACATTATAGTCACGTAAGAACCTGTAAGATAGTTTCCAATCTTGCAAACTCATCGGCTTTAAAATTCCCTGGAATATACCTGTGTCTTGGGATTCATATCAGTCGTATGTAAAACTGATTGGCCATCTCATTTAATGGCGTGTAACAGTTAAGCTTAGATCTTGTTTACAAAAACATTTACTCCATCGACTTGATCTTGGATTTTAGAAAATATGTTGACTGCGGTTGCAGACAAGATATTGCAGCTCTACCTGATAAATACTGCAATATTTCTGCAATTTCGAGCCAGTCTCAGATCAAGCTCTCCAGAATAGTCTTATATACCCACTTGTTTGTGTAGCTTCGAACCGTCTGTGCAACAATTTATGGAAGCTCGGAATGACACCTATCCAAGTATTTCTGGATAGGACTATAGTAGATAGTAGTGCTCAAAACGGATCATAGAAGTAGCCCACCCTACTCTATGGCTCCTTTTAATTTGAATTAACTCCAAGATTGCATCTCTGCCTGATAAACACTGCAATGGTCTGGAAATCTTCGAGCCAGTCTCAACCCAAGTTCTCTACAATAGACATATAAACACACTTGTTCGTGTAGCTTCGATCCGTCTGTGCAACAATTTATGGAAGCTCGGAATGCCACCTATTCAAGTATTTCTGGATAGTACTATAGTAGATAGTAGTGCTCAAAACGGCTCATAGAAGTAGCCCATCCTACTCTATGGCTCCTTTTAATTTGAATTGACTCCAAGACAAGAGCAAAACACCAATTTGATCAGATCTTTAAGTTACTTCTGCAGGATGTCTCTTAAAGTAAGCAGACACAGGAATGCTACCTATCAAAGTCTCTCTGGATGGTACTATAGAGGTATAGTGGCTATCAAAACGGCTCAAGCAAGGAGTCCCTACTGTGTTTCCGTTTAATCTTGACAAGACAAGAGAAAAGCACCCAATTGAACAGTTCTTTCAGTTCATTCCGCTGGATGTCTCTTAAAGTAAACAGACATTCTTTTAAAAGCTATCGCAACGTCATTTAGTACCTCTTAGGTTGTAAGTGGATGCTGACGTTTTACGTCAACACACGTAGACTCTGAGGTCCATTGTGATAACACGGGACCGTAATAGGTTTCCCTACTAGTCCCTGTCGTTAAACCAGTTTGAGCTTCTTAGTACCTCTTTAAAGAACAGCTTTGAATTGAGAACCGGGCTCCAAAGTATTGAAAGACCACCTCCTTGCGGTGTATCAATATTTAAGGATGGGAATACAACAAATGTTGCCAACTAAGATGTTGTACGTCTGTTCGTAAGCAGATTGTCAATCATTGATATATACATGGATCCACTCAGGGGACCTCAGTAGGTTAGCGTTTAGCTAACCTACGTGGGGTCGTGGTGTCGATTCCCACCAGAACCTACAACAAGACCACGGTCATTGTTGCAAGCTCTCGGTTAGGTTGAAATTATTAAAAATTAGTTATAATTACATAGAAATAAAAAAATTAAACTATTATTACTACTTGGATCCACTCCAAGTTTATTTAAAACCACAGTTGTCGCCTTCGCCTTTTTATACAAAACATCAACATAGTTTGTTTGTTAATGTTATCCACTAGCTCATGAAGAGCTGTTTCCACTGACCTTTCATTGTTGTTCTCGTATCACTTTTCGACAGCATTTTGAAATCATTGGTTTCAGAATCTTTCCTGCGTTCCAATGTTTTAAATAAGGCAGATGTTTAACTATCTTAGGAATTTCATAAGGAGCTCAAATTGGTTAAACGGTAGAGATCAGTAGAGAAACCCCATTACCGTCCTGTGGTATCTCAACGGACTTCAGAGTATGTAAACTGACGTAAAGCTTTAGCAGCCGGTTCACGCAGAGAAGAAACATGATAACAAAAACCAAAACATAGTGTGATTGATAACTTTATCATAACATGGTTGAAGCGATCATTCTATGATCTTCGCTGATCATAGTATGATAAAAAAATCATTTTATAATTGTTGATGATCATAGTATGATTGTAACAATCATATATATGATCAACTGGATCAACCATACTATGTTGCCCCTCTATTATAGGTAATTTGTTGTGCTGTAGTCATGTTCCAAACTCGTTTTTTCTCTGTGTGTTACAACCTAACCTTTCCAATGGATCTAAAGTTTTCCGGGACAGTTTCTAGTGACAGTTCCAAGCCCTACGAATCGATTTTCTAAGAAATGAGAACAACATATGCAAGTTTCAAGAAAATCGGAGTTTTTGGGTAGAATGACCTTGTAAGTTTAATCAAATACGATATTTTCATTTATTGTACCTATTATTATTTCCACCATTGCACTATAGGGAATTTTCTGGTATTTTCTGGCCAAAACTCCAAAAGTTGGGATATTGCCTCAAAATTTGGCAAGTTTATTTGGCGGTAAGTTTTAAGGCTCTGTATTAAAAATTGGCATGATCTGGCCTAATAAATCGTGTTTTTAATGCAATTTTGTAATATAATTTTGTCAATAATTTTTACATCCACGCCCACAAAAGGGGGCGGGCAAAAAAATAATTTTCCTAGTGCCTTTGGTCCAAGTGCAGGGCTTTGAACTTCTTGTGGCGTATTTTTTTTTTTAATTTTTAAGCAAATGTACAAAAAAAATGTAAAATATGGGATTTTGCGTAGCTAGACTAAGTTATTTAAGGGGGAGCTTTTTTTCACATGTTCCAATTTTGCCCATTTACGAACTTGAATATCGTAAGTTTATAAGACATATTCGTGGCAAACATCAGGTGTCTAGCTCTTTTGGTTTGGACAGCATCGTGCATTCCCCAGACAGTCAGACCGACAGACGGTCGGACGGACATCACAAAATTTTTTTTCTTCATGGAGCCGCATGGCTTAGCGGATGAATACATCTTACTCACAAAGAGTTTCCCAATATCTCATAGAGATATGGGAGTATGCAATTATATGCAAAAAAAGTAGCAGTCCACAAATATATTTGGTTTAAAAAAGAAAAAAATAATTAAATAGAAAAATTAAAAAAATATATAAATCAACATTTTAAACCTGTACTTTGTACAAAATATATTTATTTGCTCTATTGATAATTGAAATTAATTTCAAAAGATTTTAATACAGGATTTTAAGTATGTTAATTTTGTAATAAGTTATGTTCTCCAAAATTAAAAAAAAATAATTAAAAATTAAATTTTGTTTTTGACGCCTCCGTACTAGCGGTAAAAGAGTTTGGTGTACAAAAATATGTGTGCTAGCTTACTTTAATATAGTTTACTGTATAATGGCATCCGAAAAAAGTTTTTTTGAACATATCAAAAATGGACTTTTGGCCAACAATTCCTTATAAATTCCCTATAGTGCATTGTTTGCTTTTGACTAATTTATATATTTTAGTATTCAACACATTTTTTTTTTAACATTGCATAGCAGTCTAAGCACGGCTACAGAATTCTAGTGTTACAAAAAGTTTTACAAGTTTAAATTTAAATCTACTACATTTATCTAATTATATTATTCTTTCAAATCCTTAAGTAAAACCTTTTTGTCTTGGCCTATAAAGAAGTCATTGCCGTTTTATAATCTTTTTTTTTAAGAAAATTGGCAAGAACTATAGACAATTTTATGTAATCCTTTTTATTTTTTTTATTTGATATATTATTGATCAATCAATCACCTTAAACCCCATATATAAAGTACAGTTGGTATATATTATAGTACCCTCAAATTCCAAATAATAATATATTCAACTGGTAGTCAAGGAAACCGTCATAACAACACAATAATTTATAACATCCATATAAAGTCTAAACATCCCTCTCCTACTACAGACCCCCATAATAAAAAAGCTCACCCTTACTTGCCTTTTGTAAATTTCAAAGTGTTCCATGGGTCATTATGAAACAAGCCGGTAGTTTGTTTTTCTAACAAGAAATTGTAAACTACTTTGTACTTGTACTATGTTTCGACATGTATGTTATATGAGATATGTCATAGCGAATGTCCGGAATAAGTTAGACTAATGTGAAATTTGTATGATTTGTATTAGAGAAATGATATGAAATTTTTTTTTTGTTAGTAGTTTTTTTTGGTTATCCTACAGTATTAGTCAAAAAAATTGTCTGTGAAACAATTGTTTTATCACTAAAAAACAACTTTACGAAAAACTTTTTAGATAAAATTATATGCTACAATTTTGTTGATGTTTCTTAACATTTTAACATTTTACCATTTTAAATATAATATATTTTGTGTAGACCACTACACATGGATGTGTATATTAGGGTTATAACTTTTTGTAATTTTTGCAAATATTAAATCTCTCACGGTAAAATCGTATTGGTCATGGAAAAATATTAAGAACTAAGTCTTTAGTTTCTCGCGATCGTTAAAAAAATACTTTTTTTACCAAATTAAATTTGTTTTTATCATTTACACAATATTACCCAAAAGATAGACCCTTGGGAAAATGACGTTCAAAAAAAGTTATACCCCTAGTGTATATGTTTAGGACACATACAATATAATAACTGCACCCCCAATATAGTGTGGGGTTATGCTTTCAATTGCAAACAACCCTGTATTTTATAATACGTTGACGATGATGACAACATCATTCGGTATAGAAAAAGGGGGAGATTGTTGATCCAAAAACAAAAAGTTAGAAAAAAAAAATTGCTATTAAAACAATTTTGACATTATTTTTGTATGTTAAGGGTTGTTGTTTATAACAAAATGTATTTTTTTTTTTTTTGCTAAAAGAAAAACTAAAATATTAAAACATTTTATGTTTTTGAAGTGTACTAAAAACGTCATTTTGTTGTAGAGTGCTAAAGAATTTTGTATTTAAAAACGGAATAACTTATAGGCTATTACACAGAGAGTTAAAGTTTTAATTCACAATGCAAATCTAGGTTTAACTAGATTACGATGGCAATCTTGTAGATTTTTGGGGAGATACTTAGGCAATTTGACTAAATAGCACGCTGCAATGGAAGTGGCCATAGCGCGATCTTGAAGAAGATAACTAGTGTCCGACCGAATATTCGGCTTCGGCCTCGGCTTCGGCCAAAAAGCACTATTCGGCCACTATTCGGCTTCGGCCACAATTTTCGCCGAATAGGCCGAATACCGAATAATTGTATAATATTTGTGCTCACGTGTTGAAAAACATACTAAACTAACTTTGAATCACATTAGTAAGCCACAAAAACATTTAAATAAGTGTTTTTGCAACTAAAAACATTTTTTACATTCAAAAAAAATTTTCGATTGAAAAAAATTTACACTCTAAAATATATTTTTTTACAAAAATGTCCAAAAAAATTTTTTGCTTAAAATAAAATCATTCTAGACAGCATTCTCATGCATTTGAGTATCCCGCCGAGCCGACTTTTATTTTTTTCTTGTTTTTACTACATAAATATTTTTTTTTTTTAATATTCGGCTTCGGCTTCGGTTTGGCCGAATAGTGCAAATTTGGCCGAATATTCGGCTTCGGCTTCGGCCAACAAAGGTGTATTCGGTCGGACACTAAAGATAACAATACCACAAAATGCGAACTGCACTCCCTCTATGATCCTTTTTTAACGCCACTTTACATTTAGGGAGTCTCCACCACTCCACCACCACATAAATTTTTAATCAAATGGTTCGAAGCTTCACGAACAAGTAGGTTTTGGAGTCTATTCGGGAGAGCATGGGTTGAGACTGGCTCGAAGATTGCCGGATCATTGCAGTGTTTACCAGGCAGAGATGCTGGCAATAAAGGAAGTTTCTGACTGGTTACCACGTCAAGTCCATGGAGTCAGTGTTTCTGAAAACAAGTTCTGCCCTTAACTACTGAACGTCTTTAAATGAGAAGGGCAAACAGTTTGACATACGACTCATATGGTTCCTAGGGCACAGAGACATTCCAGCCAATCAGCTTGCAAGACTGGGAATTACTTAACAGGGTCCAACAGAATTGGACTGTGTTGGTATTCCTCTAGAAACTTGAAAGCAATATATACGGCTTTGTTTCGCGACGGAGACTAATCTGATATGTACACATGGATGGAAGTGTGATACTTCGCGACAGATTTGGTCTTCTCTTAATCAGAAGTGCACACGAGAGATGATATCTCTTCTAAGATGACAGATTACGACAGTAGTTGGTGTGTTTACCGGACTCTGTCTTAAATCAAAGCAAGCAGAGCGGTTAAATGTGCCGTCTAATGACTTTTGTCAAAGTTGCATGGCTGAGGAGGAGTTGGGAACTATCGAACACTTTATCTGCCATTGCCCGACACTTGCTGGTGAGACTTGCTTCACTGGGACTTAAGTAGTTGCAGGATCGTTCTGATTTGTCGGATCTCAAAATTCATTATGTTAGAAGTTTCATAAGGAGCTTAAGTTGGTTTAACAGCAGGGACTAGTAGAAAAACTCCTTACCGTCCCGTGGTATCACAACGAACTTAAGAGTCTATGTGTGCTGACTTAAAGCATCAGCAGCCAATTCCAACCAAACCTTACCTAACCTTCCCTCTCTAATTTTACGAATTACATCTGGAAATGGTGTAGCTCTTAAAGATTTAGATATTCTAAATTTTTAATTAAGTATTTGCATTTATATTTTATATTTGTGATCCTCAATCGATTTTTAGCAGTGTTGGCTACCGTTACCCTTTCAATACCGTTACCGATTACAAACCCTTTAATATTGACTACCGTTACCGTTACCAATACCGAAATAAAAAATGTTAAATACCGTTACCGATAAAAAACCGTTACCTTTATTCGGTTTTTTACCGGTATTATAACGGTTTTGTTTCGGTTGCATTAATATTACGTATTTTTATTTTTTTTTTTAAGAAGCAACACTCAGGCAATGCTGCCTATCAATTACTAATGTAACCATGATGCTTCTTTCGGAAAAGGGATGGAGGAGAGATGAAAGATTTGAAAGATAGAAAAAGTAATATTCGGCCGAAACCGAACCGAAACCGAAACTTAAAAAAAATGACCGCCTGGCATGAATAAAATTATTAAAAAGTTGTTAAAGATTAATAAACAGCATAAATGCTTTTAAGCCGTAGGAATTGTTGTATTTTTGAAAAAAAAAATGTTTTTTAAAAAACTTACAAAAAAATTGTACATTTCATTGCAGATTAATAGAAAATAATTTTTGAACTGAAACAGTTTTACATTTATTGCATAAACTTGTAACATTTTCTTAAATTGAACTGAAATAAGTGTAATGAAATACGAAATCAAAAAATTCACTGACTTTTTTACATATTTTTTAAAATACCAAAAAGTTTCGGTTTCGGCTAACATTCGGCCAAAATTTTGCCGAATACCAAATAGAGGACGAAACCCCATTATTCGGCCGAAACCGAGACCGAAACCGAATATTCGGTCGGACTCTACAATCCAACCAATGATTACACTCTCAATTAACAAAATTCGAATATAGGTCTTGGACCTCATAAATATTTTATATTATTAATCGGTGATCGATTGTATGCGATGTTTGTCTTTCCGTCTGTAGAAGATACGATACGATCCAAAATAAACGTGCTACTCTTCTGGTACGAATACGTCTTATGGTCATAGGCTGGTTAAGTTCCGAAATGGGAAAATCGGAACAGATGAAAAAAGTTCCCCCTTGAAAAACTTACAAAACCCCAGAA
The DNA here is from genome assembly GCA_963921195.1 of Pegoplata infirma. Lineage (NCBI taxonomy): Eukaryota > Metazoa > Arthropoda > Insecta > Diptera > Anthomyiidae > Pegoplata > Pegoplata infirma. The sequence continues at coordinate 219,196,068 of OY992540.1, forward strand.
AACATATTTTATTTAATTTTTTTGTCTATTGTTTAGAAAATGAAAAATTTTTATGCCGTGTGAAGTTCATTGACCAAGATTAAACCTCCTCGTTAAAAACATCTCCTGTAACATCCTTGCCAATTTTTTTTTTATCCCTGCCGATTTTTTTTAACAACAGAACAAACAATTTTGATCACATCCTGAACTGTTTATTTGAAATCAGCAGATTTCTCTATTAAAATCAGCAGATTTGTCTGCTGTCTTGACGGTTTTTTTAGCAGATTCTACCTGGATTATCCAGACAGAAATTTAGCAAACCGCGTCTGCTATAATCAGCAGATTTCTCAACTGGCTTAAAATGCAGATTTCTCATATGGCGTAAAATACAGATTTTTTTGGTTATTGGACAAAGGTGTCTCTATGAACATGAGTTCGTATTTGTTGAATTACATTATTGCGTGAATGTTTTATTTTAATTCTGAATGAATTCATAGTATTTAATATTAGTACATATATAATTATGTATAGAAAAGGTAAAGAATTTAACAGTTTTTTTTAAATTTTTTTTTTCGGATTTTTAACAAATTTGTGACTTGTTAACATTTTATTTATAATACCGGTACGAAACCGGTATTGATGTTTCGGTAACGGTTCACCGTTTTTTAGTCAATCCTACAAAACTACAAAATGCTTACCTTTGTTTCTGGTAAACGTATCCGTGCCGTAAACGTATCGTTTTCGAGGTATTTGATGATGAAAAATCAATAAAAACTGTAATTGAAGCTCCACTGTAACATATTCTCATGTTACTTCCACTAATAAGTACTCGATTTTCTAAGTTTTTCTAGCACGTTCCGTTTTCGTGATATTTGTTTTAAAAAATTTAATTTTAAATGAAATGAAGTCCCACTGTGTGGCACTGACACACAAATACGTTACAGTGGAGTTTGAATTTTCAAACGCAAAGATCTCAAAAACGGTACACGTTACTAAAATGTTGATGGCAGATTTGGAATATAGAGGTTTATTTCATACATAATCAAGTTATATTGGGGTCATCACTGCACATTTACGAAAACGGAATGTGCGTAACAGTGGAGACCTAAAAAGTTATATATTGGCAGCTTCAAACGCAAATATCTTTTAAAACAGTTCGTGATAGACAAAAAATTAAAAAGACAGACTTGAATTCAGGAGTTCAAAATATGTCTTCATGTTTTCTGAAGTATGGGAGTGTGAATTCCTCTGAGTTTGTTAAAACAGTGAAACTATGTCTGTACTTTGTGAAGGGTATTCAAAGATACAGCATGACCGACTAAAATTGTCTACCTTGTTTCTTCTGTAAATCAATTAACTATTCGTTTAAATTTTAAATTAGTCAATTTACTAACTGTTTACTAATTTTATGACAACTTTTTTGATTAGTGTAGGAGGTTTTGAATATCACGCCAAACACTATATTTAAGACACCAAACGAATTTTGTTTGCTTTTTTTATAATTTTTTTCTTTAAATTATAAAAAAAAAAACATTAATAAATCTCAGCAAACAATAAAATAATGTTATATGAAACGTGATGCTGCAATATACTTAAAGACAAATTATAATAAATATGAATATAAAAAAGAAAATGAAATAAATAAAAATCACGTTAAAAATTTATGAAAAAATAAACAAACAGAAATCTTAAGAGGTAGCGAACCGGTGAAGAAACACACCGGTATTGTGTACATTAGGTACATTGAAAATATTACAGTGCCTGCTAACATAATTATGATTAAAGAAATTTCCGTTTAAAAGATTTCATAAATCTTGTGGTGTAAAGGAACCAAGCTGGTTCTGCTAACACTTTGACGTTTTTTTGGGCGAATATCTATAAGACATTCTAGCGATGTCCGTCTGTCTGTGGAAATGGTGATCACGACCAAAATACTACACGAATATGACTAAAACTTAACATATTTATTGGAAGCTCTCCCGAGAAGTTTGGTATTGCATTTGAGAGATATCGGTTCAGCGGTTCAAAAGTTATGAACGAAAATGTTTTAGTACATTCAACTCAACCTCAAAAATTTTAGTACATTCAACATAAGCTAAAAATACAAAATGCTTTAATTCGGCTGCTGGTTGACATATGTGAACATAATTTAACACCAAATGGTATTTAAACAAATACGAACATATTCTTTAACAAAAAAAAAATCGCGGATTTTTTTTTACCAAAATTTTTTTTTTTCGCGGAAATTTTTTTTTTTTAATTTTTTTTTTTTCAAACTTAATTTCCTTTTAAAAAAAGTTTTTTGGAATAATCTTTTTGAAATTTTAAATCACTACATAAGGCCGAATTTAACTTTTTTGCTTGTTTACCCTAATTTTGCTTACAAGTAGATTTATATTTCACAAACTTTGAGGACTTACAGTAAAAAAGTGGATCCAATTAGTGACTTAGATGAACAATTGACCTTTGAGCACATTTCCCTTATATTTTACCTATACAAAAATCATGTCAATAACGCTTTGGCACGTATAATTGCCTGTGGTCGATTTGTTTGATCTTCCGAAAATTTGTGACACTTCTCTGGAACTATCAAAGGAAACAAAGTACTAAAATTTTATTCCGGGCTCTAAAAATAAGCTCTTTTAGAACAGGAACGCGAAGGAAGGCACAGAAAGAACCTACAAAAATAGTTGGGATTATCCCTTGTATGTATAATACCATAATCATACCTTAATGAAATATAACAGTTTGGTGGCACGCTTTGGTTTCAAAAACCAACCTTGGTCACAGTCTGAGATTTCAGTGTGCACTGCACGTACGCTTCATAGATGCAATGGTGACCGGATATATCGTTTGTTCTGAGAACCTCAATATTTTGCTATTGCGTAGACTTCCAGCCGTCGGTAGTGAGCCATATGTAGACGTGTCTCATTTAAGGGTAGATCTTATTTAACTTCAGAATAAATGTTGACTGTGGTTGTAGAAAAAGATTGCATCTAAAGTAATTTCTTAACTTAATTGCCGAGAAGGCAGATCTTAAAGGTCTCTGTTTAAGATTTCTACAGCAGCTGTAAATGTTTTATTGCTTTTGTGCTTTCCAGATAGATATAAAGATCCCTTTTATCCATGCTGATGTATGATCTTTCCGATCTCCTTAATTTCCAAATCCTAAATCTGAAAAGCTTCAGTACAGGAAAGGAACTACCTTGGGTTTTTTGGGACCTTTGACAGTCTCTCCCAACCTAATGCCAGAGGTAACCGATGTCTTTATGTTTATAATTAACATTTAAAGATTGACCTACTTGCGATCGGACTTTGCTGTGGTCGTTCAAACTTTTATTTGCACTATTCGTGTTTAAGATTTTCCTCCGCATCAGTTTTCGAATAGTTTCCAAAATAAATAAAAGTGAAATATGAGAGACTATAGAGATTTTAATACCCTGGTGAGAGTTAATACCAAAGGTAACAAAAGTCTTCATACTCGTGTTTAAGGAGACATTTAGAAATTGACCAAATTCGTGAACGGGATTCGTTCACCGTTGGAGTATTACATTTCCTGGAAGAACGAATCTTTCGAATGAGTTTTCGATCATATGGTCTGTATCATTTTATTCACATCCATATGATCGGAATATCGTTCGAACGAAATTTCACCTTTGGTGTAACTTGGGTATAACTCTATTTGCGATCGAACTTTGCTGTGATAAGTTTAGCTTTTATTTGCACCATTCGTGATAAATATTTTTCTCCGCATAAGTTTTCGAATAGTTTTTAAAATGATAGTTTAATATGCGATACCATGATCTCTTAATCCCCTGGGGAGAGTTCATACTAAAGGTAACATACGTCTTCATACTTGTGTCTTAGGAGACATTTAGGGATTGACCAAATTCGTGAACGGGATTAATTAATCGTTGAAATTTCTGGAAGAAAGTAACTCTTAAAGAACAGCAACGCGAAGGAAAGGGTAAAGAAGGAATCTGGAAGTAAAGTTGGGGTTATCCCCTGGATGTATACTACCATAATCAGATGTTTAGTGGGACGCTTTGGATTCCTATACCAACTTTGGTCACAGCCTAAGATTTCAGTGTACATGAATACTTCATAGATGCAATGGTGACCGAAACGCTGCTTCATTCTGAGACCCACAATATTTTGCTATCACGCAGACTTCCGTTCATCTCCAGTGTCCTCCCAACAGAGATATTGTAATAATCGATATCGTTTATAATCGTGAAAACGTACTGTAAGTTCCACATACAAAAATTGAAGGTTAGGTGACTGTTATATGATTGTTAACAAAAAGCCGTCAAAGATTTGATATTTGTTTTTTTCATAACAAAAATATTATTTATTCGCTCAATGGGATATGTATCCCTCATTTTTAATCCAAGGGAATTTCTAGATTTAAAAAATTTATTATGTTTTTGTCTCAAGCCGAAAAATAACAAAACATAATTCAAAAAAATACCTATACACTTAGGAATATTTACCAAGAGTTTGTCTATCTTCAGCTATCTTTAGCTGCTGCTAAGTTGTTTTTAGGTTTCAATATTTTTTTGTGTATGGGATTTGTATAGACAGGTAGTTGTTTGAGTGTTTAAATTTAGCTCGGGAGTACATTCTGCTTTCGTTTTTATTTTTGTTTATTTAGACCTCATGTTGTGTTAATTGTAGGCGAGTGTTATTGAAAAAGGGGACATGTTTTGTAATAAAGGCAACATACGAACTTAGGCATGCATGTCTTTTGAAAGAAAACAAAAATCTATTCAAAGATTTAAAATGCTGCATTCAAGTATATTATATTAATGTTGTCTGAAGTAATTAACGTGAAAATGAGGTGTAAATTTGAAGACATTTTCTTCTTCCTAAGGTTCTTTTTCACCGTAGGTAATGATTTGAATAGATAAGGTTAGAAATTCTTTTTAATGTGACTTATTATTTGTTGGCAATGAATGGTTGAACTTTTCTGGTTGTGTTTCTTGAAATTGTATGTATCTACATAATTTTGTAAAGATTTGTTGTGGTCGATAATGTCAAGTTTTTTTTACTTATACGTGTAGGGAGGGTTTATCGAAAACACTAATGAGCTATTTAGGAAAAATATTTATGGGAATTATATCAGAGAGTTGGTTTTTGATCTTCGGTAGAAATTAGAGATAACGTAAAATAGATATAAAAGGGGTTTGCCATGATTTGAAGGTATTGGTATACAAGGAAAACCAATTTGTTGTGAATCTGTTAACGGGTCTGCCAACGTTAGATTAACAGTACTGTATACATTGCCAGACCCTCTTATGCCGACGAGGGAAAATTGTATAGGAAGAATTCCGAGATGAAAATACTCGAAAACTTGTACACTGACGTTTCAAAATTTAACTACGAAATTGATTTTGAAATACACTCTACCACATCAGAAACTAATAGGAAGATGTGATTGCAATTAAGAAAGTTGAGAAATGGTTGAGACTCAAAGTTATGCGTAATACCGTATTAACCGTACTGTTAAGACCTTGTCAGATTTTGAAGTTATTGTTCCAACAAAAGCATTTCAGAATTCGACTCATATGGGACATTCCAAGAAACTGTGATGCCGATAATATTTCTTGACTAGAAGTTAACGTACAGGTTCCTATGTTTGTAAGTGGCCGACCGAACACTTTTTTCTGTTTAAGTGACAACTAAAGGTACCTACAGACGACGCAATATTATGCACAATATGTTGACGTTTTCCCACAAAAGCCATACATAAAAATACTGTATAAAATATTGGACAGAAAAAAATACATGCAGATTGTAAATTATATTGAATCGTCTTTAGAGGTCTTAACGCTTTACGTCTACACACATAGACTCTGGATCCATTGCAACGCCATGGAACGGTAATAGATTTCCGCTTCTAATCCCTGCCATTATACCAATGTGAACTTCCAAACGTAAAAGATTTTGAATTTTGACATCCAAAAAATAAGAGAGTTGTGAATGTGAGAGAGTGATGCATGTCTTTGGCTGATAAAGGGTTTGATAGTTTCCAACTCTTCCTCATCAACTCTGGCAGAAGTAATTTTAAGGGTACCTTTAGCCGCTCAACGTGCTTTCTAATAAGGTAGAGTTCAGTAATTTCAGCAATTACTGTCAAAATCTAATCTCTGCTAAGCGATGTTAGCTCACTTGTTCGCTGTTGATGAAGAGAAAGCCAAATCTGTCGTGTAGTCTCACACGTTCAGCCAACTGCCCATCTTTGATTAGTTGCCCTCTCGGAGCAAAGCCAAAGATGTTGTTTTTTAGGTTAGGTTTTAAGTGGCTGCTGACACTTTACATAAACACACCTGGACTTTGGATCCATTGTAAAACCACAGGAGCTTCTAATGAAACTTCTAAGATATTGAGTTTTGTCATCCGGCAAATGAATTTAGACATCCGACCAATAAGAGAGGTGTGAATGTGATAGAGTGAAGGATGTCTTTGGCTGATAAAGGGTTTAATATTTTTCAACTTTTATTCATCCATGCAACTGTGGCAGAGCGGCCAAGGCACATTTAGCCGATCAACGCGCTTTCCAATAAGGCAGTGTCCGGTAATTAAAGCAACCACTATCGAAATCTCACCTCTTTAAAGCGACATCAGCTCACTTGTTCGCTGTTTATTAAGAAACAGCCAAATCTGTCGTGTAGTCTCACACGTCCATCTAACTGTCCATCTCTGATTAGGTTCCCTCGCTGAGCAAAGCTGTAGATTTGGCATGCAAGTTTCTAAAAGCATACCAAACTATTCGAAATCCGTAGAAACCTGTAAGGTAGTTCCCAGTTTTGTAAGCTCATCGGATTTGCAATTCCCCAAAATTTGCCTGGGATCTATATAAGTCCTTTGTTACACTTTTGGTCTTTTAAAGTATTCAACTTATTGCCGCTAGGATGACAAAAAATTTATAATCTCTAGACATAATTAGCGTGGTTCAACCAAAAGCGCCCATATGCGCTTCTATCGCTGCCCATAGGGAGATCTTAATGTGTTGGTGTAGTGCTACCAAAAAATATTCTAAACTGTGATATCGCCAACAGGAATAATGCATAAATCCAGTTAGTTTGGATGCGCTCTTTGAATCTTGATTCCTTTCTAAAAGCTGCTTCCAGTTCAACAAAATTACTGCAGGACGGTAACTGCATCCACAATAGATTGTGATTTCCATATAGACTTCAATCCTTGCTGATATATGATCTTATCGATCTCTTTCACGGATGTCGAAATCTCACAAAGATTTAGTATAGGAAGAAACCAAACGAACTACTTTTTGACCGTGTAGTCTTTGAGACCTTTGACAGCCTCTCCAATTCTTTTTATACCCTCCAACCACAGTATGGGGGTATACTCATTTTGTCATTCCGTGTGTAACGCATCGAAATATTGGTCGGGGACCTCATAATGTATATATATTATTGATCAGTGATCAATTCTAAGACATTCTAGCGATGTCCGTCTGTCTGTCCGTCTGCGGAGGACACGATACAGTCCAAAACAAAAGAGCTAGACACCTGAAATTTGGCACGAATATGTCAAACGGTCATAGGCTGGTTAAGTTCGGAGATGGGCAAAATCAGACCACGTTTAGTCTTTAAGCACTAAACTAACGTCTGAAAAAACGCCATTTTTTATAGATTTTTTGTGCTTCGAAACATTTTTTATGTCAGAAGAAGTTCAAAGTCATGCTGTTGGATCCAGGAAGGTTGTCATTAAGAGATATACCATATTTGTAAATGGGGGTCATTGATCGTTGAAGTATGACATTTCTCCAAGGAAAAGAAATACTTATAAACCATATTCAATGCTTTCTTAAGCTTCTTCAAAACATTTCGTGTTCAATCTCTTTCTCTCTACATCAGACTTCAAGTGGTTTTGATTTTCATAATAAGGTCAACTAGGATTATACAATCACCGAACCCAACATTTTATTAACAAATACAAAAATTCTTAAATATTAAAACATTTAAAGAAATCTTTGTAATTTTCTTGATAAACCACGTTCTTAAAACATTTTGTTTCATTACAAAATTTCAAACATTTAATACTTGAATCTTGTGAAAACGTGATTTACGTATGAATACAAAAGCTTATGTTGATTGTTGGCTGAAATGGCTGGCTGGCTGACTGGTTGGTTGATTCGTTGGAGTGTGGAAGTGATTGTGTTTAATTTTCCCACTACAGTACTTTAACGGACAGCTAAAGTTACAAAAAAAAAGAACAAGTTTCTAAGATGTAGTATTTGAGAGGGAACCGCAAGTAAAAGGTAACTTCAGCTAAATCCTGATCCCACAAGTAATGCAAGTGGTAAAACATCTTCTTCATGTTCTGGTTTTATACACTTCTTCTTTTCCGTACTTACAAAAGGTACTCTTTTCACTTCAGCTGCTGCTGCGATGCTGTTGTTTGGTATGGTTAGTTGAGGTTGGGCTCCAAACCAAATATGGTAATATTTTATGTTGCAGTTATTGGATGGTTTTGTTTGTTATGTTTTTTTTCGTGCAATTTCATTTTCTTTAATCTTTTTTATTTTCTATACAAAAATATTAATGAGAGAAAGAAAGAAAGACGAGGAAATAAAATCCATAAAGTAATGATGATGATGGTGATGTAGCAAATGACAAGTTAAAACATGCAGCTGGGAATCTTTGGAATAATGTTAAGTAACGGTTATAGTTTAGTTTGTTTTTTTTTTTTGAGAATTTTTATTAATGGTATTGAAATAAGAGGAGTTGTATGTTTATTTAACGTTTTTATATTGACAAAATTATTATACTCTCCAGCGAGTAATACCAATAACTCAATTCTAAGGCTTTAGTTCCCCGAAAACTTACTGTTCTTTACGAGTTTCTAAGTCTTTATTCCATTATATACCAGCAGACATTTTGCTGAATTAGAATCAGCTTTTGGAAAGGAATCAAGAGTCAAGGAGAACATCAAAACCTCCTGAATTCATGCATGACTTCTGTGAGCAATATCACAGTTTAGAGCAATCTTTGGAATAATGTTAAGTAACGGTTATAGTTTAGTTTGTTTTTTTTGAGAATTTTTATTAATGGTATTGAAATAAGAGGAGTTGTATGTTTATTTAACGTTTTTATATTAACAAAACTATAAACTCGCCAGCGAGTAATACAATTCTATAACATTGGTTCCCTGAAAATTTCCTGTTCTTTACGAGATTCTAAGTCTTTATTTTGTTATATACCACCAGAAACTTTGCTGAACTAGAAGCAGCTTTTGAAAAAGAATCACAAGTCAAGGAGAACATTTAAACCACCTAAATTCATGCATGACTTCTACTTAGTCTAAGTAAAGAGACTGTCGCAGACTTACAGGACACAAAGTATGTGCTGCAGCTGAGGTCTTATCAGACCCCTTGTGTGCAGATTGTCTTGAGGATGAGGACACAACAGAACACTACGTCTATTGTTGTCCAGCATTCTTAAGAGCTAGACTGCGGACAATGGGTTCTGATAATCTGTCAATGGGCATGGTACATGGACTTCCCTTGTCTGATTTTCTTAAGTTTGTGAAAGCTACTGAGAAGTTCTGAGCAAGAACTCTTCACTCTGTTTTTTGTAAACTCTCTTCTGACCCTTTAGACTAACGTCTGAGCCCCTATTTCTCTCGTAAAGGCATTTAAATCCCACCCTCAACTCAAATCACATAAAGATGCGCTGAAATCACATTCAATAAATGCTAAAATTGAACTAACCGAAAAAAATTGTTCAGACAAACAATCGAAATGTCTTAAAGAATTCGTTACAAGTCTGATTTCAGAAAAACTACCGAATGTCTAAACGAAATCTTAACGACAAGTCTGATTTCTAAAGCTGATGTGCTTGCAAGACAGGGAACTACCCTTCAGGTTTCAACAGAATTGAACTGTGTTGGTATACCTCTGGAAACTTGGAAACTAAATCTACGTCTTTGTTTCGCGACGGAGACTAATCAGAGACGGGCAAATGAATGGACGTGTAAAACTACACGACATATTTGGCCTTCTCTTAGTCTGAAGCGCACAATTGAGCTGATATCGCTTCCAAGAGGAGAGACTTCAGCGGTAGCTGCTGTGATTACCGGACACTCTCTTATAGGAAAGCACACAGAGCTGTTAAATGTGCCCTCAAATGACTTTTGCCGGAGTTGCATGAATGAGGAGGAGTTGAAAACTATTGAACACACGCCATTTCCCGGCACTTTCTGGTCAGAGACTTGTTTCTAGGGAGCTGCACATTCTTTCTGATTTATCGGATGTCAAAATTCAATACCCTAGGAGTTTCATAAGATGCTCAAATTGGTTTAACGGCAGGGACTAGTAGGGGAACCTATTACAGTCCGGTATTATTACAACGGACCTCAAAGTCTATGTGTGCTGACGTTAAACATCAGCAGCCACTTAAAACCTTACCTGATTATAGAATCTAGGAACCTGTAGGAATCTTTGAATTACAATTGATAATTTTCAAATTACAATTGATCTTTTTCGAATTACAATTAAAATTTTTCGAACAACAATTCATCTTTTTCGAATTTATATTTATCTTTTAAGAATTACAATCACTATTTTTTTTAAACGCTCCAAACACAGTATGGCGGTATACTCACTTTGTCATTCCATGTATAACGCATCGAAATATATGTAGGTCTAGGATCCCATAAAGTATATATAATTTTGATCAGTAAGACATTCTAGCGATGTCCGTCCGTCCGTCAGTCTTTGAAAGACATGATACAGTCCAAAGTAAAAGATATAGGCACGAATATATCTTATGGTCTTGGAAATGGGCAAAATCGGATCAAGGGGAAAAAAGATCCCCTTTAAAGCATAGTACTCTGTTCGATTTTCGGAAATGGACAAAATCGAAACAAGGGGAAAAAGTTCCCCTTTAAAGCATAGTACTCTGTTCGATTTCACGGGAAAAAAATTGTTAAAAAAGTTTTCACGAATTCTTATTATACAAAACAATTCAAATTGCCGTGAAAAAGTGACATTTCAGTTTTGTTATGATCGTTTCTTTCTTATAATTGTCAAAAGTTGTCAATTTTTAAATGTTTTATTGCGATTTGATGCGTTTAAAGTTTAAGTGAAATTTTCACCGAGTACTAAAGTGTAGTACTCTGTTTTTTTTTACTGTGAAAATTTCATTTAAACTTTAATCGCCTCAAATCGCAATAAAACATTAAAAAATCAACAACTTTTGACAATTATAAGAAAGAAACGATCATAACAAAACTGAAATGTCCCTTTTTCATGGCAATTTAAATTGTCTTGTATAATTAAAGACAGATTTTTTCCATGGTTGGTTACCGTTACCCTTATTATACCGTTACCGATTCAAAACCCTTTCAAATCGAATACCGTTACCGATACCGCTAAAAATATTTTTAAAATACCGTTACCCTTACCGTTACCGTTATAATTATTAGAAGTTACCGGTATTCAAAATTTTACCTGTTTTAATGGATTGTACCGGTATTCAAAATTGTACCGGTATTCAAAATTTTACCTGTTTTAATGGATTTTAACGAACAAAAAAATAAAATCAAATTGCTAACATAATTTTAAATTTATAATTTGCAAATTATCATAAAATAAATGACAAAAATAATAATCATATCAAATCATACTGGTTTTTGGGTCTATAAAATATTTTTAGCTTTCAGTTCTATCTTTTTTCAAATTTTTAACTAAATTAATAATACCGGTACGTACCGGTTTGGTTGGTTCGGTACCGGTACATCAGTGGCGGGTACAGCTTTTGGGTTTGGGGGGGGAAAATTTTTTTTACTTCGAAAAAAAAATCATAAATTCACCTTTGTTGACGAGCAAAAAAAGGATACGTTTTTTTTACAAAAATAAAAAATGATGGGAAAGCTATAAAATCATCAAATTTATTAGTTTTTGCCGAAGGAGGTTTGTTTTTAATGATCATATTTCGTTTTGATCAGTTTTTTTTTAATTTGTTTAAAAAGAAAATTGTATATTTTTCGTATACATAAGAAGACATTTTTTAATAGAAGAATTTTTCCCTACACAGAAAACATCAGATGTTGAGACATTTTTCGTGAAAAAAATATTTTTATAGGGAAAATGTCTCAGAATATAAGACTTTATAATAGTCTCAGATTCTGAGACATTTTTCGTATAGAAAAATTTTCAAATTTTTAAAAGAAATTTAAAAGAAAATTGTATACTTTTCGTATACATAAGAAGAACCTAAATCTGAGAATTTTTTAATAGAAGAAATTCTTTCTAAATAGAAAATGTCAGATTTTGAGAAATTGTTCGTGATTTTTTTTAAAGGGAAAATGTCTCAGAATATAAGACTTCTTCTTTACGAAAATGTCTAAGAATCTGAGACTTTTTTCGTATAGAAAAATTTCAGATTCTAAGATTTTTTTCCACAGAAAAAGTCTCAGATTCTGAGACATTTTAGAAAAAGTCTGACATCTTAAAGCATTATTGAGACATTTTTCCGATAGAGAGGTCTCTCATTATTAGATTTCTTTCGTACTGAAAAAATTTTAGATTCTGAGACATTTTTCTATAGAAAAAGAGTTAGATTCTTCGACATTTTTCCAATAGAAAGTCTTAGATTCTACGACCATTTTTCCTAAAGAAAATGTTTTAAATTCTGAGATAGTTATTCCTAAAGCAAAATGTTCAGATTCTCACACCTTTTTCCTAAAGAAAAAGTCTCAGATTCTGAGAGCTTTTTCTAATATAGAAAAAGTATAAAATTGTGGCACTTTTTCTCTAAAGAAGAAGTGACAGATTCTGAGACCTTTTTCTGATTCTGAAATCTTTTCCGATTCTAAGCATTTTTCCTATATAAAAAGTCGGAGATTCTCTGACCCTTTCCTAAATAAAAAGCCCTAGATTCGGAAATGATTTTGCTATAGAAAATGTCTAAGACTTTCAGACCTTTTTCCTATAGAAAGGTCATAGATTCTGAGACCTGTTTTCTATAGAAAAAGTCTGAGATTCTGAGACATTTTTCTGAGACCATATTCCTATAAAAAATCTTAGATTCTAAGACCTTTTTCCCGTTGAAAAAGTCTCAGATTCGTCGAACTGCTACTAATTCAATAAGTTTCAACTTCTGAGACTATTTTTCAACAATAAAAAGTCTTAGACTTTCAGACCTTTTTCTTTTTAAAATAAACTCAGATTCTGAGACCTTTTTCCTTAAAATAAGTCTCAAATTCAGAAATTCTGAGACTTTTTTCTATAAATAAGTTTTGAGACCTTTTTCACATAAAAAAAGTCTCAGATTCTGAGAATTTTTTCTTTAGAAAAAATTTGTTCTTTAGAAAAAAAAAAATTAAAATAGTTTTACATATGTAAGTTCGACTATCAAAATTTTTAAGATTTCAAGATATTTTTCCTATTGCTACACTGAAAAAAAAGTGCGAACTAATTTTAAGGAAAAATTGACTTTAAATTAAAGACATGAATTTTTCTTTAATTTTAGTAAAATTTTCTTAAGAAATAGAAAATTTCATAGACTTAAAGAAAAACTTACTTGACTTGAAAACATCCAAAAATTTTGCTTCTTTAAAATGTTAAATTTTTTTTCTTTAACTTTTATTTCTTGAATCAAATAAAAAAATTCTTTAAAAATATTACACAAGTGTCCAAAAAAAAACATTAAAGACATAATTCTTGAAAACTATTATCACATACTTTAATATTAATATACTATAATAGTTTTAAATAAGTATATAATAGTTTTAAGGAAGGCATTCTTGTTTATATGCACCCAGAAATTTGTTTCGAAGGTTGAGAGAAATACCAATTTCATCTTTTAATTCTCAACTAGTAAAAAGTTGATAAGGTTTAAATATCTTAGTTTGGACACCAACGATTGGCGATTGTCATTCAAATTCACTATGCTACTTGTAGTGTAGATTTTTTAATTTTTTGGTTAAAAGACTGATAAAGTTTTTTTAAAACAGATAAATGATAAAATATTAATAGCATATAAAATTAAAATAAAGAAGATTTTTTCTTTGGAGCTAAATTATTCCCATTTTTTCGTAATTTAAAGAAATTTTTCTTTAATTTTAATATGCTTGCAAATTTAAATTAAGTACATGTATACTTAATTTTATTAAATAAATGCACAATTTTCACACTAAATTTAAAGAAAGATGTTTTATAACAATAAGGAAATTTTTCTTTGGAGCCAAATTATGTGCAGTTTTTCTTTAATTTTAATAAAATTTCTTTAATTTTAAGAAACTTTTTTTTCAGTGTATGTAGAAGACAAACATTTTTTATATAAACCAAATTAAGATCCTGTAACATTTTTCTATAAAAAAGCATATTCTAAGTAATTTGTTTATGCCAAAATTTATAATAAGATTGACAATTATTTTTCACAGAAAATTTTCAGATTAATTTACTTTTTCCTCAAAAAATTAAAAAATTTTATTAAAATTTTCAGATTTTTTTCTATGAAAAATTTTTGGACTTCGAGATTGTTTTAGAAAATTTCCTTTGTTCTTTTTTTTCTTTTTCTTTCCTTTTCTTTTTTTTTTTCTTTTTTCTTTTCTTCTTTTTTTTCTTTTTTCTTCTTTTTTTTCCTTTTTTTTTTTCTTTTCGAAATTTGGTCTGGGGGGGGAAATTTCCCCTTTTTCCCCCCCCTTGTACCCGCGCATGGGTACATACCGTTACCGAAACGATTTGAAAACACTTACCGTTACCTTTACCGAAATAAATAAAAATTAGATACCGTTACCGTTACCCTTACCGTTATTCGTTTCGGTAACCAACCTTGATTTTTTCCCAGGAAATCGAACAGAGTTTTATGCTTTAGGAACTAAATCAACCTCTAAAAAAAACGCAATTTTTCACAATTTTTATCAGAAGAAGTTCATAGTCCTGAAGTTCGATCCAGGGGACAAGAAAATGCCATTTGCTTTTGTCCGCCTCCCTTTTGTGGGCGTGGATAAACAAAAATAATTTAATAATAATAATAATAAATTTGGTTTTTATTTTGCATTTTAAAAATATTAATACAATTCACCTTAAAAATTACATATTTTAAGAATATTTTAAATACAAAATAAAAAATATAAGAGGGGGTTTTAAATGACAATGACTTAAAAAGATTCATTTATTACATTTTTTCTATATTTTAAAGCACTGGTAACATATTTGTAAATATTATTCCATGCATCATTAGATTCTCCAACAAACAAAAATAATTAAAATAATGATAAAATTGTAAAACTACACAGAAAAAATTTGAAACGAATTTCAATCAACAAAATCGCGGATTCATTAAATTCTTTGATTGAAATTCCTCCAATTAAAAAAATTGTTATACCAATCATCAAATTGTAGGTAATTTATTAAAAATTGTTTCAATTAAACATTTTTTTGATTTTGATCAAAAATTTTATAAATTTTTTATTTATAGTCAATTAAAATAATGATTGCTTTAACAAATAAATTGTAAGCTTATGACAAAATTATCAAAAAAGTCATCTTTTTTGCTTTCAAATATGTTGCCAACAATAAAAAAAAGTAAAACCCGATTATTTTGTATATTTTTGAATTAATCTATTCAAAAAAATTAAAGCGAAAAAAATTTGGTATGTTTAAAATTTGTAATACGACAGTTAAAGAAAATAACAAAAATTGTAATTAAAACATTGATTGACTCATTTAAATTTAGTTGAGTAATAGATTTAATTGAAATTTTTAGCATAATTTTTTGTGTGTATGGTGAAAAAAGCATAATAAATGAATTAGTAAACATTTATCGCAGGGGAAAGGTGTCCCCACCTACTACGACGACCCCCCCCCCCAAAAAAAACAGCGCCCATGACATTTTTTTTAATTTTTTGGAGTCTTCGATTTACAAATGGAATCTTCGGTTTACAAAAGGAATCTTCGATTTACAAACGGAATCTTCGATTTACAAATGCAATTTTCGAATTACATAAGGAATCTTAAAATAACAAGTGGAATCTTTGATTTAAAATTAATATCTTTTTTAAATTAAATTTGTAAATGTAAATACAAGCATAAAATGCTTGTTTTTGTATTTGTTTATTACCAAGTGTAAACGCACTTTAAGAGTATTAAAACTTTCCTTTTTAAAAAACATAAATTTGTTTATCATTTTCTGGCAAATTGTGCAATTGTTTTCAAACAAAAAAAAAAACGTTAACCAACCAACAATTATTAAAACCTTGCCAAATTGAAACTATTATTTAAAATTAGAAAGTTTTTATTTATGTAAAAGGTGCGGATGTTGTATGAAAGGTTTCTTGTATCAATATATGGGAAAACACTTAAAAAAATTGTGTATTTGTGACCAAAATAAATGTAAGATAATAAATGTAACAAAGTTTTTGTGCAAGTATAAATTTGTCAAATTTTAAAGTTTAATAAGACTTTGTTTCTAGTCCCATGAAACAATTTAAAAATTTAATTTAAACAAGTGTCCTCTAACTTTTTCTGCTCTCCCGGTGTTAAATAAATATTGAGTTAAAATTTGCTAATTTACCTAACAAAATTAGTAAAATTAGTCGAACTTCAAAAAAAAAAAAAAAATCCCATTGCTATATTCTTCCCCATTTTACGGAAAAATATAATTTTTGCAGTAAATTATTAAATTTTAACTTTACGGATTTTTAACAACTGGTAAATAGATAACCATAATCACTGAAATAAGTAGAGAATCTTTATTAACTAACATTTTTGTTAAGTGTATAAACAATAAATCGCACGTGCTTAACAGATACCATTACTACCACATTTTTTCAATTAGTATTAGCGTGAATAATACTAATTTTTCAAACTGCATGTTTGAAACGTCAAAAGTTGACACATCTCTATAAAGTGGGCGATTTTTTTTTTGTATTATTAAACAAAATTAAAAGAATGACATATGCTGTTTGACCACAACAAAAACGAAAATTTAAATGCAAATGAATCATGAACATATGTTCAACACAATTTACTGGCATATTATCCAAAACAATTAATATTAATTAGAAAATTTATAGCATTTTTTTAAGAATTTTATTCATTAATTACAGAAGACTTTAAAAATAATATATATGTCACAATTTTTTTGCATAAATATCATTAAAAAGGGGATTCATATTTGATTTTGAAAAGATTTAAGCTTTAAGCCGCATTCACAAGGTTGGAGTACTCAAATCTGTGGAAAATTTTATACTTTTTTGGAAAAAATCAAATTTAACTGTTCAAAAATATTTTTTCAAATACAAATTTAAAATAACAGTTTGAAATGATTTATATAAATATCTGTTCAAAATAACAGAAATAAAAAACTTTTATTTTTTATAACTGTTATTAAAAACTCTTTAAGCCCTAAAAAACTCGAGTTATTAAAATAAAACAACAGTTAACGCATGCAGAAGAATCCTATTGATATCTAATACTTCAATCATTGATTTAAAGATATAAAATTTGATTGATTTTTTTAAAAATAACTGTTATAACAGTTATTTACTCAAATAAATATAAAATAAAAGTTATTTTAGATTGTTTGAACAAAAAGTTTTTAATAACTGTTATTTTTTACTGTTATTGAAAAAATCAAAAAAAATAAATGTTATAGCAAATTTTAACACGGGACATCTTTAGAAGCCTTTTCATATATAAAATACTAAGTTTGGACAACATTCGTTTCATGATTTTTTTAAAACAAAAATACACATAAAACTGTTATATTTGGTCTCTGGTTTTTATAAATTTATATTAAACAAATCAGTGCGGATAATTTACTTGCATAAAATCAAGAAATTATTAAACATGTAAGTAAAATGACAAAGATAATGCGACTCTACTCTACCTTTGGCACAGTTAACATTTCAATCTGTGCTGTGGATGGGAGTGACTCCAACATTGTGAACGTAGCTTTAAAGTTGATGCATTTTTGTTTTACTCCCCCCAACATTTTGTCCGAACTTACCTACACCTTATCTATTTATTATTATTATTTTCCGATTTTCGGCGACGATTTGAACAAACATATTTATTCCTCCTCGTTACGATACAACACGTTGTTGAAGTTCCTATTTTAATTTTGCACCTCTTTCGGCCGCATTGTCGACAACATGTGTACTCAAAAAAAACCTTGTAAAATGACAAGAAAAGTTTGTAACTTTTTTTGCTACCTCCTAGAAGACAAGAATTCCTTGTTATTTTACAAGCTTTTTACAAATAATTTTGTAATTTTACAAGCTTTTTGCCAATAAAATTGTAAATTTACAATTTTTTTGACGCAATAAAACTTACAAGGAGGTTTTTTGACTTTTTTTGCTACCTCCGAGAATTCCTAGTAAAAATTACGAGCTTTTTTGTAATTTTACAAGATTTTTACCAATAAAATTGTAAATTTTGGCTAAATAAAACTAACAAGGAATTTTCATTAATTTTCTAGATTTTTTTTGTGAAAAACCTTGGAAATTTGTAAAATTATAAGGAAAACTGTAAAATTACCAAAAAAAATTTAAATTTCTATAGAAAATTTATTGTTAAAATACAAGGAAAACTGGTAAAATGGGATTACAAAACTTTTTTTTAGTAATGTGACAGGTTTTTTTTTAGTGTAGTTTGCATAATATCTGTAGCATTTGCTCTTAGTTTTCACGCTCTTCCCAGGTTTTTGGACCGGTAACAATGAAATTTGTTGTCAATCCGTTGCTCACAAATGTATCTGCCTCAGCTGTGACATAATGGTTCAAATTAGAGAGCACATGAGCAGATTAGAGCATGATTTACGTAATCACGCGTGAGTGTGACTGCATTCAATTTTACTCACGTGATTGTGAGTGAGTGTGAATGGAGAAAAAAGTTGCGTGAGTGAGTAAGATTTTTGCGTGAGTGAGTGTGCGTGAGTCGATTTTTTTGCATGATTTATTTTCTGTTCATAATTCCATTAGTACCAAAAAAAGCATCAAAAAAATTGTAAAATTTGGCTTAACTTAAGATTTCGTCCCAAAAAAGAGCAAAAAAAAGATGTAAAATTATGCTGAACTTTAAATTTTGCTGAAACTTTTGAGAGAAATAAGAGTTTCGTGAGTTTGAGTCAACGTGTTTGTGAGTAAAACTTGCGTGAGTGTGAGTTGTATTAAATTTACTCACGTGATTGTGAGTGAGTGTGAGTAGAAAAATATGCTCGTGAGTGAGTGTGCGTGATTCAAAAATTCCTGTCGTGAGCGTGAGTGAGTGTGAGTCAAAAATCACTCTCGTGACCCATCTCTAGTTCAAGTCATTCTTCATTATTGATTCTCTTTTTTCGATTCATACGTTGATTCCCTTATTTCGATTCATACCTTCGAAGGCAACAACATTCACTGGACGAGCACGATCTTGGTTACCATTGCCACCGCTATCCTCAAAATCATTTTCATCTTTCTCGATATTATTGTCTTCTTCCGTGTTTGAACACACGCTTATAAATTCTTAAGAAAATACAAAACATGGACAAATATTAAGCAGATTAGAGCAGATTAGAGCATGATTCACGTAATCACGCGTGAGTGTGACTGCATTCAATTTTACTCACGTGATTGTGAAGGAGTGTGAGTGGAGAAAAAAGTTGCGTGAGTGAGTAAGATTTTTGCGTGAGTGAGTGCGCGTGAGTCGATTTTTTTGCGTGATTTATTTTCTGTTCATAATTCCATTAGTACCAAAAAAAAGCATCAAAAAAATTGTAAAATTTGACCTTAACTTTAGATTTCGTCCCAAAAAAAAAAGATGTAAAATTATGCTGAACTTTAAATTTTGCTGAAACTTTTGACAGATTTTTAAATTTTTTTTTTTGTTTAAATAGGAGTTTCGTGAGTGTGAGTAAAGCTTGCGTGAGTGCACGTGAGTGTGAGTTGTATTAAATTTACTCACGTGCTTGTGAGTGAGTTTGAGTAGAAAAAATATGCTCGTGAGTGTGAGTGAGTCTTAGTCAAAAATCACTCTCGCGACCATCTCTAGTTCAAGTCATTCTTCATTACACACACAAAACAAATTTGCTAATTTCCAATTGAAATTTACTTATTGCAACAAAAATTCGGTTGATGCATTTTTATTAAGGTTGTAACAACTGAATATCGGTAGTTACAACTAACTTTTGTTGATACAACTGTGTTTTAACATTGAAACAACTACAAAATTCGTTTGTTACAGCAAAATGAATTAGTGGCGACCGAATTTTGAGTTGATACAACTGAAAAATTCAGTTGGAAATTTATTTTTCTCTGTGTATTGATTATTGATTCCCTTTTTTCGATTCATACCTTGATTCCCTTTTTTCGATTCATACCTTCGAAGGCAACAACATTCACTGGACGAGCACTATCTTGGTTACCATTGCCACCGCTATCCTCAAAATCATCTTCATCTTTCTCGATATCATATTTTTCTTCCGTGTTTGAACTCACGCATATAATTTCTTAAGAAAATACAAAATATGGATCAATATTAATAAATAATTAAATTTGTTGGGTGTTTTATTAAATTTTGGTCTTTTAAAATTACACCAGCTCGCCCTTTACAAAAAAAAGATGAGCAGATCCAAAAAAAAATCGTCAAATTTAAGCGTTTAAATGTCCAGTTATTAATCACAAGGGAACGAAAAAAAGTCGTTCTTTAAATTGTTTGTACGAAATGGGTTAAGGTTGAAGATAGAGGGTTGGTATGTTCTGATAAAATGTTGGAGCTTGAAAATTAATGGGAGTCGGTCATACATTTCACTCCTCTAGGGGCACTTTTGGGACAGTTAGAGAGGTAGGAGCACATTTTTTAAAAAATGTACTTTTGTATGGTAGCCCCCCTTAAAAAGTGGGTAAAAGGTTTGTATATGTTCAGGAAAAATGTTGGGGGTGAAAATTTAGATGGGTTTGTTCTTAACTTGCATCCCTCCAGAGGCGACTCTAGGGCAGTTGTGGGGCTTTTTGTCAAATTTTACCCCTTCACGCTCAACTTTGACCCCAATGAGGAGCCATATGACACTATAAAAAACTGCTGTTTTTTCAAGTTAAATTCCTATCAAATTTTAATACCCTTACTATATTTCTATTACGAATTCTTTAAATATTCACAATTAAATCTATGGCAATGATCATGAAATTTGAACTGAAAATTGTAGCAAAAATAAATAAAGAGTTGTTGTGTAGTATGTTTAAAACGCAAAACATATATATAAAATTATAGTACTCGACAGACTATTAAATTGAAAAAAAAAGAAAAAAAAAATTAAACAATTAAAAACTACTTTACAAACTTAGAGGCGGCATCATATATAAACGGCCCCACCGAGTGTGAAATGAGCCATATTACACTAACTGACTGATGGAATACATATCAAGGCAAAAACACTTGAAGACATCAAACATAGAAAAATGTAAATTGAATTAAAAATATGATTATAGATTTAAAAAAAATACTTCAAAGATGCCATAATTAGAGGAGGGAGAGAAAAAACTGACAATGATGTTATAATGTTTGATTATAAGTCAAAAACTGATTAAAAAACATGTGCGGATGTCAACAATAAGATGATGTAGAATTTTATGAAAAACACATATCCAACCTTGAATTACATCGCTCGATTTGTCAAAAATTATTAAATTATAACTTGTAAACCTAGTCTTAAACAAATTACTACTCTTTTACATATCAATCAATTTTGAAATGTAATAAACTGACACATTCTACATCTTTCAATGAGTACTTACTTGATTGTTTTAAAACACTATTTCCAATATGTGTTTTGAAATTATTTTTTGTCTTACCCCCAAAAAACAGGAAAAATATTGCGGAGTTTAGAAAACGTGGCAACTCTTTCTAATTATTTTACCTTTCTACCACAAAAGGTAGAACAAAATGAAAAAATTAAACATATGGTTCAAAATTACTTTTTTGACATCTGTCATAAGTGTCGCGTCTGTTTAGTCTGTACTTTGTGGGTACACTTTGTCATTCGAGTGTATCACATCGAAATATGGGTTACGATCTCATAAAGTTTATATATATTATTGATCAGTGATCAATACTGTGGTTGTCAGTTTGTGTGTGACAAGGAGATCGAAACCTTAAATTTGGTAAAAAATATGGTCATACGATGGCGGTACGAAATGTACTTAGCCTGACAGAGATGGCGGTATAAACACCAAAAAGTTTTGTTTATTGGAATCTTACGAACACTTTATCTGTCATTGCCCGGCACTTTTCGGTTAGAGACTTGCTTCACTGGGATCTAGGGGGCTGTACGATCTTTCTGATTTGTCGGATGTCAAAATTCAATATCTTAGGAGTTTTATAAGGAGATCAAATTGATTTAACGACAGGGACGATTAGGGGAACCTCGTTACCTTCCCGTGGTATCACAACGGACCTCAGACTCTATGTGTACAAACACTTACAGCCAAACCTAACTGTGCACAGTTGTGGTAGTTACACATAAAGTGGCAACACTGGTATCACATCGAAATATGGGTTAGGATCTCATACAAAATATATATTAAAAATCAGTGATCGATACTGTGCTCGTCAGTTTGTGGGTGACATGATATACAGTCCAATCCAAAAGCGTTTAAAACCTGAAGTTTGGTACGAATATGTTAGTAGAACAGTTTTAAAATTAAACCGAAAAATTTTAAAATTATTTCTACACAATTTCAAATACATTTGGAAATGGTTTAGCTTCTACAGAATTATTGCTTTTTATCCACTTGCATTTTCGTGTTTCTTCTTCTAGAATTCATTTGAAAAACTCATTGTGTTTTTTTTTTTCTAAATAATTTATCATTGATTACATGCTCGAGCACTATATTTCCATGATAACAAATCAAGTCGTCACTTTATAAACAGAATAAAGAAAAAAACTCTATTATACAGCAGCATACAAACATGTGTTAATGGCAAGTAGTGCCTGAAAAGACAGAAATTTTATTGGATTGAGTAATTTCCTCTTCGATTCTTTAGTATATAGTTAGAATTTACGAATACCCTTCACTTAGTGATTGGGGATACATATAAGTTTGCCATTCCGTTTATAACACCTCGAAATAGCGATTAAAAACCTATTAAGTGTATTCCTGAATCTCGATCGATTTGAAGACGATCTAGCAATGTCCGCCCGTCTGTCTATTAAAAACACGCTAACTGCAACTCTGAGACTGCTTGGGCTTGGCAGTAACCTTTGTAGGTTTGTTGGTAGAATGCTAGCATATGAAACAGGGGGTTCGTGGGTTCGATTCCCACCAAATCCCTTGGTCGAATTCAAGACAACGAGACAATAGTCGTTGTTACCAGTTCTAGGTTAGGTTAAAATTATTACAAATTATAATAAAAATAAAAAAAAATTGTATTTATAACCCCATGATTTTTATTTAATTACAACACATTTTTAATAATTTCAACCGTAACGAGTACTGGTAACAATAACTGTCTTCTCGTTGTAGCGAAACAGAAAGGGCTCTGGTGAGAATCTAATTTGGCATTGTGGAGGGTATTAATTAGAGTTGTCAGTCGATTAAGAATAATTCGATTAATCGATCAAACAAAACCCAACTCTTGTTCGAATAATTCAAAAATGACGATTTTCGAATAACGAATAAATCGATTAATTAATGTCGATTAATCGAACAATTTTTTTTTTAATTTAAAAATTAAATAAATGCTTAGAATTTGATTTATTCTCATAAATTTTTAAAGATTTTATACAAAATGTAGGAAAGTTAAAATATATTGTAGCCATAGCCCTGGATAGCACATTCATTATAGAATTAGAGGGAGTTATCAAGTTTTTATTAAATAATTTAGAAAAAATTAATAATTCTTTTGCATCAGACTTACTAAAACGTATTAAAATAAGAATTAATGAGAGACGTATAAAAGTGTTAAATACGTTAATAATTTTTCTAAATTCCGGAAATTTTTTGAGCAATGAAAGTTTCTTAAAATATTCTACAAAAAGCGAAACAATAGAATACGCAAATAAATTATACTCCAGATAAAAGTATTGAAATAGAGGAAGTTATTAGTAATGAAAATAATAATCTTTTATGCGAGTTAAATAATTCAATTCAAAGTATTAAAAATTCAGAAAATAAAAAGGACTTCAGCGATATATCAGACGATATGGTATATTTAGGAAAATCTGAAAAAAGAACAGAAAAATTAGATAAACTTTTGTATGCTCTTCTTACTATATCACCTACTTCAACAATTAGCGAAAGAGTGTTTTCGAAATCTAATTTAATAAAAATAAAAATCGTTTGAAAGCAAAAAAATTGAGTCAACTTTTATTTTTAAAAGATTATGTTCTTATCTTAAATTGTCTTATTTGACAAAAATTAAAATCATTTATGATATATTTTGTCTGAATACTTCAAATAATAATTTGTATTTGAATTATTTCTCAACAAGTATTAAAATCGACATCCATTAATCAATCTCTGTTATTCAATTTTTAAGTTTTTATAACTTTTAAATATTTTATTTTTAAGTTTTTTATGCATTTTTTCGTTAATAAAAATTTTAACTTTCTTATTTTAAGTTTTTTATATGAATTGTTTATTTTTTTTTTGTTAATACAAATATTTTTTAAAATAATTTTTTTATTCGTTATTCTCTTCGATTAATCGAATAAATTTTGATCTTTAATCGTTTGATCGAACGAGGAAAAACAATTATTTGAATTATTCGAACAAAGTTGAAAGTCGAATAATTGACAACTCTAGTATTAATGGATTCGTCCAAATCGAATTTATTTTTTTTTTAACTTGCTTTTATTATCTATCGTACTTTATATTGTATGATTTTATATTGTATGATTGCAGTTTATTAGAGTTGAATACAATATTTTTTTGTTTGGATTATTGTTGATAAGTTGCATCACATTAAAAACAATTGCTCTGATCATGCCACACAATATAAAATTACTAACATCTTAAGTGTTGAGTGAGTTGATTGATCGATTGTTAAATGTTGTAAATGAAAAATTGTGGAAAATTATGAGTGTCCACAAGTTTTCAAAATAAAACCAAAGAAAAATATGCGTATAATTTATTTAAAAACTAAAATATTGCTTAATTTTTACCAATCATTTCGGGCAGAACATGCAAGAAACGGTTGCTGTTGTTGACAGTTAGGCTTGATGAAGCTATAAAATCCAGTGAAACTTGACGCGACAACAAAATGTTTGCAAAAAATATGACAATGTTATAAACTATAAAATGGCGCCCAAGCAGGGGCCAGAATCCAAATCGAAAACATCCGGTTCTTGTATGGTGTCATTAAACAAACTATAATCATAGATTCTAGAACATATAATAAAACAGGTTGTGTGTAAGCTTAAGCTGTCCCATTTCTAGTTATTTGCATCGAGCTCATCACATTTTTAACATATTTTTTTGTATCTTAACCTCACACAAAATAGGCCTCCAATACATTGGAGGTACACCTTAATACGTAAAGTTTTTTTAAAATCTAAAAAGTTGATTGTTTTTTGCAAAGCATTGTCCGGCAGAACAATTAAGGAGTTTTTGCGGTTGACACTAAGGTTTAATGGTTCTGCTAACACTTTACGTCAGCAGACACAGGCTTTAAGATCCGTTGTGACATTTGACGCGACGACAAAATGTTTGCAAGAATATGACAATGTTAGGAAACATAAAATGGCGCCCAAGCAGGGGCGCCATTTTATGTTTCATGGTACAACATGTTCTGAGTAAGCAAAAGCTGTGCCATTTCCAATTTTTTGCATTAAGCTCATCACATTTTTGACAATTTTTTTTGTATCTTAACCTTACACAAAATAGGTTTATTTAAAAACTAAAATATTGCTTGTTTTTGCCAAGCATTGTCGCACACAAAAAATTATTGGCTAAAAATTTTCAATTAAATCTATTGATCAACAAAATTTAAATGAGTCTATCAATGTTTTGATTAAAATTTTTGTTATTTTCTTTAACTGTCGAATTACAAATTTTTAATATACCAGATTTTTTTTCGCTTTAATTTATTTGAATGAATTTATTCAAAAATATACAAAATAACCGTGATTTAATTTTTTTTATTATTGGCAATTCTAACAATTTTGTCATAAGCTTACAATTCATTTGTTAAATCAATCATTATTTTGATTGACTATAAATAAAAAATTTATCAAATTTTTTATCAAAATCGAAAAAATGTTTGATTGAAAAAAATTTCAATCAATCTCCTACAATTTGATGATTGGTACAACAATTTTTTTAATTGAAGGAATTTCAATCAAAAAATTGATTGAATCCGCGTTTTTGTTGATTGAAATTATTTTCTAATTTTTTCTGTGTGGATTGAACATGCAAGAATCGGTTGCTGCTGACACTTAGGTTCGATGAAGCTGCGAACACTTTACGTCAGCACACACAGGCTACGAAATCCGTTGTGACACTTGACGCGACGACAAAATGTTTGCAAAAAATATGAAAATGTTATAAAATATAAAATGGCGCCCAAGCAGGGGCCAGATTCCAAATCGAAAACAACCAGATTCAGAATCGATAACAACCGCTGTCATTAAACAAACTTAAATCATTGTAGGTTGAGTTATAACTTATAACTTATAAGTGACTGCTTAAATTTAAATCCTTTTATATATTTGTATACAATTATTTTTTTTAAATCTAATAATTTTTTTTCTTTTTCTCTTTTTAGGTAAGTTTCTAATGTGTATTCTAAAAAAAAATAAAATTTAAGGTATTTATCATTTTTTTAACTGGAAGACAGATTTTTAATATTTGGGCGCTGAACTTTGTTGTAACTTGACTATTAAAAAAATCCAGTTATCATATTTTTTTTTAAATGCTTTGCGAAAGAATTTGTTGATTAAATGAAGAAAGATCTCTTTCTGTCAAATAGATAAACTTTTATTTTTTACTGTCAAATAGTATTAAAAATTACGTGCTGTGATTGTTCTGTTTAAGTTTTAATGCTGTTTTTAAAAGATTGCCAGAACGCGGTTAATCTAACTGTCACTTTTAAAACCTCTATACACAATAATATGTCAAGAGAACTCTTAACATTTATTTGACAACATCTTTACAAAAGATATTATCATGTCAAGTAAATAAAATAACTTTTTTGCTGTGCCTTTCGGTCAGTTTTAAACTGTCAAATAGCATTTAAAATTCCGTGCCGTGATTGTTCTGTTCAGATTAGAAAACTGTTTTAAAATGATTGTCAGAATGCGGTTAATGTAACTGTCACTTTTAAAACCACTATACACAATTACATATATGATTCTCTTGTCATCTCTTGTCATTCACTTGACAACATCTTTAAAAAAAGACCTGGTTTTTCCGACTGGGTATGAAAACTAAAAATATTTGAATATTATTTTCTAAAAAAAAAACAAAGCACCCCAAAAAAAACAGTAAATATACATAAATCAGCTGTCAAAATGTGTGCCACTTTTCGCTCCCAAAAAAGAAAAACAATAACACCCACCTGTCTGCTCATTCCATGAAAACTACAAAAAAAAAACACAAACAATAAAAAAATGTTGTAAAAACAAAAACACTCAAAAGTTGTTAGAAAAATTACACCAAAATTATCTTCATTTCTGCAATTAATTATGGTATAAAATGCAACTAACACAACAACCTGCAAGGTGTGTAAATTATAGCGTAATTCCGGTTGTCTAAAATAGTGTAAAAAGTATTTGGGAAAAAATATATTTGAAAAAAAAAAACAAGTGAGAGTGTTAAATTCGGCTGTGCCGAATCTTTGATACCCTCCAACATGTTAAAATATATTTAAAAAAATTCAGAGGCGTTTTTTTGGGGAGGGGGGCTATGTGGGGGTGGTTGGGGATACCTTCCCCATCGCGATAAATGTTAACTAATTTATTTGTTATGCTTTTTTAACTTTAGTAATACCATTTACTCATAATTTTTATGATTTTTTTAAATCCACGCCCACAAAAGGGGGCGGGCCAAAAAAAAAACTTAATTTTGTAGCCCCCGGGGTCTAAGTGCAGGACTTTGAACACCTTCTGACATAAAAAGATTTCATTTGTTTAACAACAATGCAAAAAAAGCTGTAAAAAATTGCGTTTTTGAGACTTTTTTTAAGTTCTTTAAGGGGGAACTTTTTTCCCCCTGATCCGATTTTACCCATTTCCGAACTTAACCGGACTATGACCAAGAGACACATTCGTGCCAATTTTCAGGAGTCTAGCTCTATTATTTTGGACTGAATCGTGTTTTATACAGACGGACGGACGGACGAACATTCATAGAATGACTTAAAATCGATCATAGATCAATAATATATATACTTTATGGGGTCCTTGACCGATATTTTTATGCGTTACAAACGGAATGACAAAGTGAGTATACCCCCATACTGTGGTTGGAGGGTATAATAAATAAAATGTAATTAATTTTAAATGTTTTATAAAGTGATTCAAATTTGTATGAAAAGTTTGTCTATTTTGAATAAGAAATTTAAATTTTTATTTAATTTGGAGTTTTTCAATCGAAATAAAAGATTTTAATTGCTTTTTTAAGTTTTCCTTATTTCAAATATAATTTTTTTTCAAATATTTTTTAATAAATCATTTAAAATTATCGAATTTTTTTATTTGAAAATTTTCTTCACTTTATCATTAAGTTTCTATTCAATTTTACAAAAACACTTAGTAATTGTAGATTACACAAGTGTAAACTTTGTTAAATTATAAACTAATTTTAGTAGAATTTAATTAACATTTATTTTTTTATTTACTAAAAAGTGCAAATAATTTTAATAAGAGATTCCGTTATAACACAGAAAAAAAACAAAGTTTTATTTCGACAAGTTTTTCTGTAAATTTTTGCCTAAGTTAATTTATGTTGTATTTAAACAAAACTTGGCTAAATATGCCCTAGTATTTTTTTTTTTTGTGTATATTATTAACTATTCAACTATTTTACAATCTTTGATTTTTTCTATTCCATTATCTATTTTCTTTCACATATCGTCGGTGCGCCGACCAGAACACCTATGTGTAATTTTTTTATTTTTTTTTTATTGGCCCATTAGGAAGCCTATCAGGTAATGCATTTATCCCCCAGAGCGTTTCCCGTTATCTCAAATGGTTTCAAAGTTAGCTTAAACTCCTATGTGTTACCTATAATAGAAATTCTCCGGCAAAAACACTTATGTGTTATTAGTACACATAACTGTTTTTGATTTAAACGTAAAAACATTGCGTCTGCCTTTGGTTTTTTTATAAATTGATATTTTAAAAGTTTTCTGAACATTTTTTTTTTGTAATATTCCGAAACTTTATTGCATAACACTGTGCAACACGATTTAAAAAAAAATAATTTCCAAATTTTTTTTAAATGCGTTTTGAACAAGCTAAAAAAAGTATAAAGTATAATTCTGAGGTAAATAATATCAAAAGATGTCCTTAGTGAAATTTTAAGGCGGTTCGTTTCTAAGAACATACATTTACATACATTAACCCTGTGTGTTCCATTTTTACGTGTCGTTTTGGTACTTTTTTTTAAATATCCTCGTTGAACGCCATTAAAACGTGCGGTTAAAGGATTAAAATGTTCTACAAAAAAATTAGTTTTACATCAAATTTTACTAGGGGTTGTCACAGGTCAAAATTTTGTGCGAAAAGTGCAAAATGCTTAAATAAATTTAATTGTAAATTATCACAAACTGTTAAATTGTTTTTCACCAAAGTCGTGTAAAATAAGTAAAAAAAAAATATAAATCTTTGTCTGAGCTAAATGATGATGTCTTAAGTGAAATTTGATGGCGGTTCTTTTCTTGGAACACATTATCTTCCATTTTTGGGAGTAATCTTGGTCCTTTTGCCAAATACCCTCATAGAACTTCACTTAAACGTGCGTTAAAAGGGTTAAAATGTTCTACAAAAAATTTTGCAGCAAATTTTACTAGGGGTTCTCAAAGGCCAAAAGTTCGTGCGAAAAGTGCTTAAAAAAGTAAAATTGTAAAGTATCTTGCTAAGACACAATTTAACAAATTATGATAATTTAAAATTTTCCTTTTTTAAACCTTTTGCTTACATCGCACGAACTTTTGGCCTTTGACAACCCCTAGTAAAATTTGATGCAGAAAATGTTTGTAAAATTGTTTAACCCTTTATACGTATGCCTTAGTAGTGGACTATGATGATATTTAAAAAAAGCACCAAAATGAGGATAAAGGGTTAACATGTTCTAAGAAAAGAACCGCCATCAATTTTCACTGAATTATCTCTTAACTTTATTTAGTTCAAAAGCAGATTTATATTTTTTTTCGACTTATTTCACTCGACTTTTGCAAAAAAAAAGTTTAACAGTATTTGATAATTTACAATTTTACTTTTTTAACCATTTTGCACTTTGCAGGAACTTTTGGACTTTGACAATCCCTAGTAAAATTTGATGCAGAAAATCTTTGTAGAAGATTTTAACCCGTTAATGTACGTTTTTGTGGTGTAGGTGGTGTTGTATGAGGATATTTAAAAAAAGGACAAAAATGACCCCTAAAAATGGCAGATAGAGGGTTAATATGTTCTACGAAAAGATTCGCCATTTCATTTCACTGAAGATACATTTTGCCATTTTTTGCATCAGAATTATATTTAATACTTTTTTTGACTTATTACTTATTATTATTTTGGTTTTCCTGATAATCACTTTCTGCATTTGTAAAGTTTTTCCGTCTCTTTGTGATAACAAAATTCACATCAGAAGTTTTCAGCATTGCAAAGTACGAAATGAAAAACTTTTTACAACAAACACATGGGATGAAAAAAACACCAAAATAATTTTACGTGTGTTTTTTGTAGTAAATGTTGCATTTCGCACATTGCAAAGATAAAAATTCTAACGTGAATACCATCAATATTTCGCTACAAGTCCATGCGGATATATAACTTGCAAAATTTTTACTTTTGAACAACAAATAAAAATTTTTTTAAAATAAATTTAAGAACAAAAACACCTATGTGTATTATATATTTTTTATAAACATGTAAAAAGTCCGAAACAAAATCACCTATGTGTAGTTTTTTGTTAAAATCTTGTACCACTTCAGATTAAAAAAAGATTTTGTATGTTTTTTAACGCGTAATATTTTTAAATGGGTTTAGGAAAAATAAAAAAAATTTACTTTAAAAAAATGTTGCGAATTGGCAAAATAAAACGGTTTTTTTGCTCTCCTGAACAATTCATAAAAAACACATAGGTGTTCTGGTCGGCGCACCGACGATATGCTTTTTAAAACATCACTAATATTTTTTGTGTAAATATCGTTACCCTTGAACCATTTCAAAATCGTTTGTACTGTAATTATTACAGATAATTTCTTTTGATTTGTTTTTGGTTCCTCGCTATTTAGAATAGTTTAGTTTTGTACTTGTTGTACACACTCGTACTATGTTTAAAAAAAAATCATCAGGCATAGAGGAAACGCATAAATTCATTTCGCACTTCGACAACATTGCCCCCATTAGCAGCCATAAAAATACATACGACATCGCTATAAAATTTGTGTAGACTTTGTTGAAAAAAAAATGAAAAATGTTTTAAAAAAGTGATGACAAAACATCAAGGTTGGCAATCGTTTCGATTTCAATATCATTATCGATTTAAAATCCTAGCCTCCACAACCGGCAATATAAAGGGCTGGTTATTCAACTGGTAAAGTAAACAAGAAACAATAAGAATAAAGCTTTATTTTTTTGTGTTATGTGGCAACGCCACCACAGACTAAACAAACGCGCCACTTATGACAGATGTCAAAAAAGTAATCTTGAACCATATATGTAAAAAGTAAACAAATATATGCCAAATTTGTTTTTATTGTTTCGATCATTCATAAAAAGTTAGAAAGAGCTGGCATGTTTATGGTAGCGGTTCATATTTATTGATTTAGTCGTTTGACCGTTACCAAATAGAACTAATGCAATAACCAAATTTTATTCATTATGGTTTCCAACTTTGAATATAGGGAGAAATAATACTGAGAGAAAAAGTTCTAAATATTTGTTGGTCAATTTAAAATACGATTTAAACCGAGCTGTCACTTTTCTATGAGTGTTTTTAGAACAGAGGAGAACAATTCTCTTTCGGTTAAAATAGTAATCGAAACCCCAGTGTTTAAAACCGAACCCGATATTGACCAAATTTTCGCTTCTTGAGTTCGGTTTCAAAATGGTGTTACTTTGATTGCCAACTTTGATAATAGGGTTAACAGGTACTGGATGAAAAAGATTATAAGTGCTAAAACAATTACAAATATAATTTAAAACGAGTTATAACTTTTCTCCGAGTGTATTAATAAAAGTTATTTTAGGAGAAAACAGAGTGGTTTTTAGCATGGCAACACTTTCTACTAATTAGTAGTGAGTGAAACAATAAAAACCGATCTGGCATCTGTTTTTCTTATGGCGCTTTATACAAGTCTTGCATCTCTGAAGGCCTTAGAAATCAAACTCTGTAAAATCGGGAATTGTTAGGAATTGTATACGATCCCTTTATCGAATCAGTCAGCACACAGTCAAGATAATAAAGGATAGGTGGATATCACTGACTCGCGAACCCTGTGGCCACTGCCAAATCCTAAGAGGACAAAAATTCTTCTAACTTTTGGTAAATGGACGTTTAGCCTATTAGTGGAAGTACTGACACTGTATAATCGGCCAAATGGCCGTACGAATGGATATTTCTGATAGGAACTATTGTAGAAGTTGTGGGGAAGTGGAGTCAGTGAAGCACTTGTTGTGTGAATGTCCGGATCTGATGAAGCGCCGCCGGTGTTTCATTTGCATCTTTAGCACACACAAAAAATTATTGGCAAAATTTAAATGAGTCAATCAATGTTTTGATTAAAATTTGTTTTATTATCTTTAACTATCGAATTACAAATTTTCAACATGTAAGATTTTTTTCGCTTTTATTTCTTTGAATAGATTAATTCACAAATATTCAAAATAATCGAGTTTTACTTTTTTATTGTTGGCAACATATTGGAAAGCAAAAAATATGTTTTTTTGATGATTTTGTCATAAGCTTGCAATTCTTTTGTTAAATCAATCATTATTTTGATTGACTATAAATTAAAAATTGATCAATCTTTTGATCAAAATTGAAAAAATGTTTGATTGAAAAAATGTTCAATCAATCACCTACAATTTGATGATTGGTATAACATTTTTTTTAATTGGAGGAATTTCAATCAAAAAATTGATTAAATCCGCGTTTTTGTTGATTGAAATTCGTTTCAAATTTTTTTCTGTGTTATAAGATTACAAAAAACCCCAAAGAAAGAATTTAGATTTTTTTCTCTATTTGGTTTACAAATTTCAAAGAAATGTGGAATGGTTCCTTTCCTTGTAAGATGACAGGAAAACCCAACGATAGCTTTTTTATGGTAGATTCAGAGGATCGAAATACTTTGTTTGATTTACTATAGATACTTTGTTTGATTGACTATAGATAAAAAATTGATAAAATTTTTGATCAAAATCGAAAAAATGTTTGATTGAAAAAATTTTCAATCAATCACCTACAATTTGATGATTGGTATAACAATTTTTTTAATTGGAGGACTTCAATCAAAAAATTGATTGAATCCGCGTTTTTGTTGATTTAAATTCGTTTCAAATTTTTTCTGTGTTATAAGATTACAAGAAACCCCAAAGAAAGAATTTAGATTTTTTTCTCTATTTGGTTTACAAATTTTAAAGAAATCTGGAATGGTTCCTCTGGGGACTTTCCTTGTAAGATTACAGGAAACCCCCTTTTTTATGGTAGATTCAGAGGATCGAAATACTTTGTTTGGCTGTCAGAAATTTTTTTTGCGGGGATATGTAATTTTTGCAAATTTTAGGAAACCGCAGTTTTTGGATATTGTTGTGGAAAATTTTGTGAAAGTATAACTCCTTACGCAAAAAAGTAGAATAATTTACGGGAGTGATTTTTTAAGAAAAGGGCGCAGTCAAACCAGAAGCAAAATCAATTTAAAACACCATTAATGTACACTAGGGTGGAGAACACTATAGTGTCCTATAGGGTGGAACTATTATTTTAAACTAAGAAAAATATTTTTTTTTTTTTTTTGATTTTTAAGTCAAAATAGGAATACAAAGACGTTGCCCTACAGGTCCAATATTTTGTGTGGTAATATTTATCCTAAAAGGCAACTTTTCCTAACCCAATGATTTTGAAATTCGAAAAATAGCTAAATTTGCTCCACCCTAATGTACACTCAAATAAAAAATATTGTTAAAATACAATATTTTGTCTTAAATTATTTGTTTATTTATCTTTCTTTCAGTGTATTTTCTTTAGTCATATTTGACTTTATATTTAGAATTTAGACTTTTTCGCCAAATGAAAAAAAAACAAAAATTTGTTTGTTGCTTTAATGTCAACTCTTTAGCAAAATGTTTGTTGACAATACAATATAAGCACTCCACTTTTTATAGACTTCTGTCAAATAAAATTACTTTTAATTGCTTAAACAAAATGACTTCCTTTCAGACGACAAGACAAAAAAATCAAATGTTTTATTAAAGTTCTTTCCATCAGAAAAAAAATTGTTTATAGTGCATAAATCATTAAATTTTTCGCCAACATTTCTTTCATTTAATTTTTTTTTTTAGTTCCTTTCATTACAAATTATTGTGTGAACAAGAAATCTTTTTTTGCATTATACCACAGATTTAAAATAAAAAAAAAATATTTATAATTTTAATATTTTTCCCCCATCTTATTCATTATTTCTGAGTGTATATTATTTGTAAGATGGCACACATCCAAAAAAATGCTAAAATACAATAAAAGTATAAAAATTTTAAATGGAAAAAAATATTTTCTCTATTTACAATATATGAGAAATGTAAAATATTTCGTTTTTCCATTTAAAAGAAATTTCATTGTCGTCATAATTTTTTTATTTATAGCAGATTTTTGAAAAAAAAAAATATTTTTATGTGTAGATTTTTTTGAAATGTGTATTTTTATCGTTTGTACTTTATTTTTATAAAAATTGTGGGGACCAAAATGGAATTTCCTGCTACTTCTTCAGATTTTTAAGTCATGTAGGGCGTTTAGATTGACCTATACTCTAGTTTGAATTGGATGTTTTTTTATAAAAAACATCAAATGAAAACTCAATTTATTTGGAAAACGTTAATATAAATATAAAAATAAAATAAAAATAGAATTTTCTACACAAATACCTGTTAAGATTTAAAAAATCTTAATTAAAATTAAAAGCCCCGAATTTAAATTCATAAAATTTCAGTTGAAATTAAGAAATAATGCTCAATTAAAATTTACGAAGATAAATTGAAATTCAACAAGTAAAAAAGTTAAATTGGCCTTGCCGAATGTAGTGATACCCTCCAAAATTTCTACAAGATTATTGCAAAAACTTTATTTAAAAGGAATTTACTTATGAAAAAAAAAAAAATTAAAAAAAAAAATTTCCGCGAAAAAAAAAATTTGGTAAAAAAAATCCGCGATTTTTTCTTTTTTTGTCAAAAAATATGTTTGTACTTGTTTAAATACCATTTAGTGTTCAATTATGTTCACATAAGTCATCCAGCAGCTGAATTAAAGCATTTTGTATTTTTAGGTTATGTTGAATGTACTAAAATTTTTGAAGTGTCCTTACATTTTCGTTCATAATTTTTGAACCGCTGAACCGATATCGCTCAAATGCAATACAAAACTTCTCGGGAGAACTTCCAATAAATATGTTAAGTTTCAGTCATCTCCGTGTAATATTTTGGCCGTGATCACCATTTCCACAGACAGACAGACGGACAGACGGACATCGCTAGAATGTCTTAAAATCGATCAGGGATCATGAATATATTTATTTTATGGGGTCCCAGACCGATATTTCGATGAGTTACAAACGGAATGACAAACTTATACACTCCGCATCATAACTATAGCCGCATTGCATTTTTCGGTTTGTTTAATGTTCAAGAAGTATTTTTATGAAACCTATTATGGTATATTACAGTGTTATAACAGTTCTCTTGTTTTTGTAAATTTGAGCCATCAGCTGTTTGAATTCAGAAAACGGCGAACAATTCCTGTATTTGTCAGTGTTTCATAACTATAGCCGCATTTCAATAAAATCAGTTGAAATGAGTTCAAGTCAAAGTTTCGTGGCCAAATTAATTTTTTTTTTTGGTAAAATTCGTTCCTCTATTAATTTTTTAACAAAATGCCACGTGGTAAATTTTTAAATGAAGTCGAACAAGTGAGAATGTTACATTCGGCTGTGCCGAATCTTTTGTGCCCTCCGAAATGTAAAAAAAAATCCAGGGGCGTTTTTTTGGGAGGGGGGTTCATGGGAGACGTTAGGGGGCACCTTCCCCTTACGATTTTGAACTTCTTCTGAGATAAGAATGTTGCATTTGCTTACCAAAAGTACAAAAAACTCTGCAAAAAATGCGATTTTTCTTGGGTTGGTTTAGTTCTCCAAGGGGGAACTTTTTTCCCCTTGGTCCGATTTTTCCCATTTCCGAACTTAACCTGCCTAGGAATATAAGATATATTCGTGCCAAACTTCGGAAGTCTAGCTCTTTTAGTTTGGACTGTATCGTGTCCTCTACACACGGACAGACGGAAAGACGAACAGACGGACGGACGGACGTCGCTAGAATGTCTTAGAATCGATCACTGATCAATAAAATATATACTTTATGGGGCCTAGACCGATATTTCGATGCGTTACACACGGAATGACAAAGTGAGTGTACCCCCATACTGTGATTGGAGGGTATAAAAAGTCAAAATTTTAGCCTTTTTAGAAAGTGGTTTAAGTTATCGCGAAATTGGACGAAAAATTAAGCGATCTGACAAAGTTATCCGAAATTTTGTAAAAAATAAAAGTGGATACGGGATGAACAAAACAGGGGGTCGAAAAAAATGCTATCTGAGAGAGATCAACGCCGTATTATTAACGCTGCTAGCAATTCTATGAAAACTCTTTCGCAGATTGGTAATGAATGCGGCTTGAATGTGTCCAATTCTACAAAAAGTAGAGTCTTAAAGGAGTTTGGAACGATAACAAGACTTTTATTTTTTACAAAATTTCGGATAACTTTGTCAGATCGCTTAATTTTTTGCCTAATTTCGCGATAAATTAAACCACTTTCTAAAAAGGCTAAAATTTTGCCTTTTTCGACTTCATTTAAAAATTTACCATGTGGCATTTTATTTAAAAATTAATAGAGGAACGAATTTTACCAAAAAAAAAAATTTATTTGGCCACGAAACTTTGACTTGAACTAATTTCAACTGATTTTATTGAAATGCGGCTATAGTTATGAAACACTGAGAAATACAGTTATAGGTCGCCGTTTTCTCAATTCAAACAGCTGATGGCTCAAATTTACAAAAACAAGAGAACTGTTATAACACTGTAATATACCATAATAGGTTTCATAAAAATACTTCTTGAACATTAAATAAACCGAAAAATGCAATGCGGCTATAGTTATGATGCGGATTGTATATACCCTCTATCACTAGAGTGGAGGGTATAAAAAAGCCCAATTGAAATTTAATAAAGCCAAATTAAAATTCGGTACGTTTAATTTTAATTCAGTTATTGGAATTCAGAAAAACTTCACTCAGACTCAGAAAATACCATTAAATTAAAAAAAAAACACTATTTAATTCGATTAGGGCTTTTCTGAATTTAAATTGCGCTCTTTAAAATTTTAAATAAATTTTTATAAATTTCAGTTTAAATTTTCTAGATTTTTAGTGAGAAATGTTTAGAAACGATTATATTTCTTTGAGATTGTTTTTAACAATTACACAGACCCAAAAAAATGGCTATGACCCAGAAACAAGACCAACAAATCTTAATTTACTTCGACCCCCTATTCTCGAATCTGCCATTCAAAAAAACTATCATTGGGGTTTCCTGTAATCTTGCAAGAAAGTTCCCCAAAGTGGGCATTCCAGATTTCTTTTAAATTAATACACAAGATAAAGAAAAAATCTAAATCGGATCTTTATGTATTTTGACCTCTTGAACTGAATTCGATTCCTCTCAGACAGGTCGATCTTAAAATTTGTTTCTCTATCTTGTGTATAAATTTTAAAGAAATCAGGTAGTTTCACTTTGCGGACTTTCCTTGTAAGATTGATTACAAGAAAACACAACGATAAAATTCAATTCTGGTAGCGAAATCGAGTTCAGGAGATCAAAATACTAGAGATTGGACACACAGAAAGAACTTGAAACGAATTTCAATCAACAAAAACGCGGATTCAATCAATTTTTGGTTTGAGATTCCTTCAATAAAGAAAATTGTTATACCAGCCATCAAATTGTAGGTGATTAAGTGAATATTTTTTCAATCAAACATTTTTTCGATTTTGATCACAAATTTTATAATTTTTTTTATTAATAGTCAATCAAAATCATGATTGATTTAACGAATGAATACTAAGTTTATGACGAAATTATAAAAAAAATCATCTTTTTTGATTTACAATATGTTGCCAACAATAAAAAAGTAAAACCCGATTATTTTGTATATTTTTGAATTTATGTATTCAAATAAAGTAAAGCGAATAAAATCTGGTATGGTGAAAATTTGTAATTCGACAGTTAAAGAAAATAACAAAAATTTTAATCAAAACATTGATTGACTCATTTAAATTTGATCGATCAACAGATTTAATTGAAAATTTTTAGCCAATAATTTTTTGTATGTATAGATTTTTTTTTTTAAATTCTAAAGAAATCTGGAATGGTCTATTTGATCACAAATTTGATAAATTTTTTTATTAATAGTCAATCAAAATAATGATTGATTTGACGAATGAATACTCAGTTTATGACAAAATTATAAAAAAAATTCATCTTTTTGATTTCCAATATGTTGCCAACAATAAAAAAAGAAAAACCCGATTATTTTGTATATTTTTGAATTAATGTATTCAAATAAAGTAAAGCGAACAAAACCTGGTATGTTGAAAATTTGTAATTTGACAGTTAAAGAAAATAACAAAAACTTTAATCAAAACATTGATTGACTCATTTAAATTTGATTGATCAATAGATTTAATTTAAAATTTTTAGCCAATAATTTTTTGTGTGTATAGATTTTTTTAAATTCCAAAGAAATCTGGAATGGTCTATTTGGGGACTTTCCTTGCAAGATTACAGGAAAACCCAACGATAGATTTTTTTACAGCAGATTCAAATTTAGTTGGCTAAAATATATTCTATTTGTGGGTCTAGTTTCTGGGTCAGAACAAGCCAAAAATTAAAAAAGTTTTAACCAAAGATCTCAGAAATGGATTTAATTGTTCGCAGTTGTAATTCTCTTAAAACTTAGGTTTCTAAAAACTTAGGTAATTTTTTACCCAAGTTTTGTTTAAATTTACATTTTAAAAATCTTATAAATTTTACAGACAACCTAAACGTGTCAGGAAATGCGCTATAAATTTTTCTTGCACTTCTTTTTATAATACAATTTTTTTTTCTTCGTCACATTTTTATTTTCAGAATTATTTTCTTTCCAT
Organism: Pegoplata infirma; assembly: GCA_963921195.1. Classification (NCBI taxonomy): domain Eukaryota; kingdom Metazoa; phylum Arthropoda; class Insecta; order Diptera; family Anthomyiidae; genus Pegoplata; species Pegoplata infirma. Next base: position 219,235,629 of record OY992540.1, read on the forward strand.
ATTTCGTGTGAAATTATTAATCATACATTTTTCTTTGTTATGATATAATAAAACAAACAAATATGAAATAATTCATATTTTTATTTCTTCTATAAGAAAATTTTTTAATTTAATCAATTTAAAAATTGTATACTCTTAAAAAAATTTAATTACTTTTAGATATTATCAAAATTGTTTACATTTTTCTTTACTTTTATTAATAATTCATTATTAGATCGTGTTACAAAGATCATTAATGTTATCTTTAGTGTTTTTTTTTTTTCATAAGCATGAGAACTTTTTTATTATTTGTTGATTTTTTAAAAAATTAAAAAAAAATCTCTAACCTTGAGTTCAAATATGTTTGTTTTAAGTTTATATTTTTTCCAATTTTTGTAAAATGTTTGTTTTTTTTTAAATAACAGAAAAAAAATTATAGCTAGAGATGGGCACGTGAGTGATTTTTGACTCACACTCACTCACGCTCACGACAGGAATTTTTGAATCACGCATACTCACTCACGAGCATATTTTTTCTACTCACACTCACTCACAATCACAAATTTCAAAAACTAAAATCACAATTACAAATTTCAAAAACTAAAATTTCAAAAATCATTCAAAATTTTCAGCAAAATTTAAATTAAATTTTTTTTGCTTTTTTCGGGACGAAATATGAATTTAAGCCATATTTTACAATTGCTGTGTTTTTCAAAAAGTGGATTTATTTTCAGATAAATCTTATTTTGTTTAAAATAAATATTTTGACATGCCAAAACAAATTTGGAATATTTTTTTCCGTAATCTATGATAAATTAGCAATTATAATCCGAAAACATGATAAAAAAATTTGGAAAATTAAAAAAGTTATAAATAAATCAAAATTAATCCAATTAAATTTTAGGATTTAATAAGTCCACTTTGGATTAATTTTGATTTATTTATAACTTTTTTCATTTTCCAAATTTTTTTATCATTTTTTCGGATTATAATTGCTAATTTATCGTAGATTACGGAAAAAATATTTCAAATTTGTTTTGGCATGTTAAAATATTTATTTTAAACTAAATAAGATTAATCCGGAAATAAATCCACTTATTGAAAAACACAGCAAATATTTTGCTTTTTTTGATACAAAAGGAATTATGAAGAGAAAAAAAATCACGCAAACTCACGCAAAAAAATCGACTCACGCACACTCACTCACGAAAAAATCTTACTCACGCACACTCACTCACGCAATTTTTTTCTCCACTCACACTCACTCACTCACTCACTCACAATAATCTGCTCATGTGCCCATCTCTAATTATAACTGATTAATAGATTTATTTATAGATTATAAAATATTTGAAAACTGCAAAAATAACAAACAAACCCAAAACACACTTCGTTGGAACCGACTTTAAATTCAAGTTGCGAACACTGTAAAAGTCTTACTTGATTATAAATATGGGGTGCCCTACTATATTCCGATAAAAAATCAAAATCTTCGCCAAAAATGGGTCAAAAATGAGTTGCGGGGACACCACTCTTTTCGCGATAAATGTTTTAAATTAATTTTTTACGCTTTTTGTACTTTGATAATACAATTTTATTATTATTTAAAGTATTTTTCTATATCCACGCCCACAAAAGGAGGCGTGCTAAAAAAGACGTTATTTTCTGATCCCCTAAGTTTAATCGCTTTCAACAAATGACATAAAATTGTTTCATTTACTTATCAAAATTGCAAAAAACTTTTAAAAAATGCCGATTTTGAGAAGATGCTTTAGTTCTTCAGGGGGAAATTTTCCTCCCCCTTGGGCCGATTTTTACTATTTACAAACTTAAGCTGCTGACGACCATTTGACATATTCGTATAATAAAAATATCTTCATTATATTCAGTCAATTAATATGAATGGGTGCATTAAAAGTCACAATATTTTTTGTTTCTTTCTTATTCGCAGCTAAAAGGTCCTTTAAAGACTATCTAAGGACAAAATGGTCGTATGTGACTTATGCGTTCTTATTACGCTACCATTCCATAAAGTTATTTTTTGGATTGCAAATTAATTTTAGATTTCTTCCTTCCATCGTCGTAGGGTGCTGAAATTGTGCGCAAAAAATTCATTAAGATGACATCTTTCACTTTTGAGGTACTTTGCCCTATAACGAAGCAAAAGGAATTTTGGGACACCCTACCCCTTACTGTAGTTGGAGGGTGTAAAAATCAATTGAATTCAAAAAGCGCAATTTTTATTCAAAAAGATCTATTGAAGGTCTTATTGTAAAAACTTGATAAGCCACATTGAAGTATAAGAAAAAGTCCTCCAAAAGTCATATTTTCTACATTATTTTTTAACCTAAAAGTCAAAAAGCACTAAAAAAAATAAAAATGTGGCTTATCAAGTTTTTGCAATAATCCCTTCAATTCACTTAAAAAATTATGTTAGTAAAATCAACTGAAAATGTCAGTTAAAATAACTACTTTGTAAGTTGTTTTGGGGTCAACTACTTTTTCAGTTAAATCAACTAACAATGTTAGTTATTTTAACTGACAAAAAACAACTGACTTATGTAGTAAAAACTACTTACATTTGTAGTCAAAACAACTAAAATGTAGTAATAATAAAATAAGAAAAAAGTTTGAAGAACTAATTTTTTCAATTTTTTTTTTTTTTTTTTTAAGTTGTGAAAAATAAAAAAAACGAAAATTTATTTTTATTTTTTGGAAAAAAACTTTGAAAATTTTTCAGAGATAAAAAAAATAAAATTAACTACTTTAAATAACTGTTACTACATCACAGTACTTTTTTGTTAGTTATTCAAAAAAAACTACTTAAAATAAGTAACAGAAATAGTTGTTTGATATTTTTCATACAAAAACAACTGACTTTGTAGTTGAAAACTACTAACTACTATAAAATATACAAACAACTAACATGTAGTAACTTACATAATTTTCTGAGTGTTGTAATTCGAAAGAGATCAATTGGAATTCGAAAAATATAAATTGTAATTTACAAAAGATCAATTGTAATTCGAAAATTTATTTCTTTTTTTTTACAAAAAAAAAAAAAAATACTTAAAAAATTTTCTTTTAAATCAAACTTGAAAATTTAAAGATTCCAAATATTTTTTATTAGAAATATGTTTGTATTCCCCAATAATTCTGTTTTCCTTTTAACAAATATTTATGACTAATATATCCTGGCATATGTTGTGACTGTTAAGAAGAAATAAAAAAGAAAAATCAATAAAATTTTTCATTTCAATGCTTCCAAAAATTCATTTTTATTCCTTAACCGTACAAGTCATAAAATTTTATCATTTATGCATTTGAGTATTTACTAAAAATTAAGTAGCACAAATGACGTCGTGTTGTCTTCCAAAAACAAGCTCTAATAATGCGACACTAAAATGTTCAACTATTTGTCATAAATATTTAGATGCAATAAAATCGAAAGAAAAAAAAAACACTGGTGGGCAAACATTTTAGACATAATAATGAAAATATTAATAAATAAAAAAATTGTAAAACAAATTGAAATTGTGGCGACAGACTGTCAAACATATATTTTTTTTAAATCTATATTAGCAACTACCATTGTCATCATATGTCAAAATCGATTGTAAACGTTAACATTGCTAGTGTAGACAGTATTTTATTATTGTATACAATGATGGTTTATGATTGATGGTGTAGCACTTGTCTACCATAGATTGCTTGCAATCAAGTGTCAAAATGAAATTGCAAACCATTGTATGCCATCGAGTTTAACATTTTTAAACGTCAAATGTGACATTGAATTGCCATAGTAATGGTAGTTGCTAATATAGACACGGTGTTAGTTTTATATTTTTTACCGTTCTCCGCTAGAGGTCGCTCTAAATGAACATAATTAAAGTTTAAACTTTGACATTATCGACTAAACTTTGACAGTTTTTACTCATTCCCATTTGCATTACTTGGCAATGAGCTTTGCTAATGCTAATTACTATCAGCATTACTTTGCATCCCAAAAGGTAAAAAGTGGTTACCTTCAATGACATCGCCATGGTAGAGTAATGCACATTGGGGTATGTAACTGGGTAAGTTACAAATTATTGACAACTTTTTAACTATAAATACTGAAAAAGTGGAAAAAAATATTTTTTTTATTCCGCTTTGCAGTCTGTGTCGCTGCAATTGTAACTTTAATAAAATACCACTACTGTTTTCCCAGTATAGTGTTGACAAAAAGTTGTTAGCAGTTGGAAAAAGTGGTTATTACTATTTATGGGAAAATTCGTTTTTTTTTTTTGTAATATTTTTATGTGGTTGTAATTTATTTTAGCTGCAAAATGCAACTTTAATGTTGTTGAGATTTTATGCATGCACAAACTAATATGGTTATTTGTAAAATGGCTAAATGTTAAAACTAATTGATTTCATTTTAGTACAGCAATGTCTACTCAATTAATGACGCAATTTCGATATTAATTAAGGTCAATTATTTTTAAATGTTTAAGTTTGTTTTTAAACATTGTTCTACACAGAAAGAATTGAAAACGAAAGTCAATCAACAAAAACGCGGATTCAATTAATTTTTTAATTGAAACTCCTCCGATAAAGAAAATTGTTATATCAATCATCAAATTGTAGGTGATTAATTGATTTTAATTTCAATTAATAATTTTTTCTATTTTGATCAAAAATTTTATTGATTTTTTATTTAAAGTCAATTAAAATAATTATTGATTTAACAAATGAATTTCACGCTTATGGAAAAATTATGGAGAAATTCATATTTTTTGCTTTCCAATATGTTGCCGACAATAAAAAAAGTAAAACCGTATATTTTTGAATTAATGTATTCAAATAAATTGAAGCGAAAAAAAATCTGGTATGTTAAAAATTTGTAATTTGATTGTTAAAGAAAATAACAAAAATGTTGATCAAAACAATATGCCTGTTCGTTAACCTTACTACAATCTACTCATTTTTACTACTTTTACTACAGCTGGAAATTTTCAGTACAAAAAGTGAACAAAAATTTCCAGTTGTAGTAAAAGTAGTAAGGAATTTAAGTAAGCAAACAGACCTAATAATTGACTCATTTAAATTTTGTTGATCAATAGATTTAATTGAAATTTTTTAGCCAATAATTTTTTGTGTGTAGCTAGAAGAACAAACATATCTATATCATAGAGTGCCCAAAAAACATTTTTTTTTTAGGTCTTACTTACCCCCTAAATTTGTTCCTTTTAATGAAAAAAATCAGTTTTTTTTGGGGGATTTTTAAAATAATAGCTTACACACAAAAAATTATTGACTAAAAAATTTCAGTTAAATCAATTGATCCGCAAGATTAAAATGAGTCAATTATTGTTTTAATCAACATTTTTGTTATTTTCTTTAACTATCAAATTGCAAATTTTCAACATACCAAATTTGTTTTCGCTTCAATTTATTTAAATACATTAATTAAAAAATATACTTTTTACACGGGTTTTACTTTTTTTTACTGTCGGCAACATATTGGCAACCACCCAAATCCATTGGCGAGAGCCCTTACTCGGACCCAAGCGCACACCAGACTGCAACGTGCAGATTTACCGCCCATTTAAATATGAGGCCCGTCCTTCAAAATGGCTCTTAGGGAGTAACTAGTATTTAAGTTAGATTGTAAGATTTATTTACTTGTTGTTAGGCCAAGAATGGGCAGATTCAATAATCTGAAGAATAAAGTATTTGAAAAAAAAAAACATATTGGAAAACAAAAACTATGAATTTCTTCATAATTTTGTTATAAGCTTAAAATTCATTTGTTAAATCAATCATTATTTTAATTGACTTTAAATAAAACAAGTAGAAAAGTTAAATTCGACTTGGCCGAATCTATGAATACCCTCCACAATGCCCATTTTAAGTGATAGTAAATTTTTTAACGTGAAAAAAATAACAGTTATGATTAGAAATATTTTATTTTGTGTAAAAAATTTTTTTTTAGTAATTTTTGAAAAAAAAAAATACAAATTTTTTTTTTTTGAGTGTAAAATTTTTTCGAATTTTACATAAAAAAAAATTTACTAATTTTTTTTTTGAGTGTAAAATTTTTTTTGAGTGTAAAATTTTTTTTGAGTGTAAAATTTTTTTCGAGTGTATTTTTTTTTTTTGTTTTGGTATAAAAATATTTTGAGTGACAAAAATACGTTTTAAAATATTTTTGTGACTTACCAATGGTTTTAAAACAGGTTTAACGGGTTTTCACCACGTGAATTTAAGGTGAAGCTAATCTGAAATTCACGGTTTTGCTAATAACTTTTGAACCACTGGACCGATTTGGGTGAAATTCAATACGAACTAGGCTGGAGGAACGAAAAATATATATGCCAAGCTTCAGCATCCTCAGAATTGATTTTCGAAAGTTATAGTGCTTTTTATCTCATAAATTCACGAAAAACCCTTGCCGAAATTCAGTCTTTTGCTCATAACTTTTGAACCACTGGACCGATTTCGCTGGATTGCAATACCAACCTGACCAGGTAAATGACCAACATATATGCCAAACTTCAGGAGCCTCCGTAAAGTCTTTCAAAAGTTAGCGTGTTTTCAACAGACAGACAGACGGACAGACGGACGGACGGAAGGACATCGCTAGATCGTCTTAAAATCGATCGAGGATCATGAATATATATACTTTATGGGGTCCTAGACCAATATTTCGAGGTGTTACAAACGGAATGACAAACTTATATATACCCTCTATCACTAGAGTGGAGGGTATAAAAATTGATCCAATTTTTGATCAAAATCGAAAAAGTGCTTGATTGAAGAAAAAAATCAATCACCTACACTCAAAATAATCACTCTGTTAAATTACAGAGATACTCTGCTAAGTCAGCAGAAAATACCATAGATTTCCAACCAGCAAGATTTTTTGTTATTTTACGAAGAAAACTCTATAAAATGATTTTGATAATTAAAACTGTAAATTTACAGAATTATCTGTAAAATATTGATAAAACAAAAAAGAATTTTACCAAAAAAACTCTGTAAATTTACAAAGTTTTAGTTAAATGCTTTTTATGAGTTCAAAATTTTACAAAAAAAACTTTGTAAATTTACAAAGTTTTAGTTAAATCCATTTTATGAGTAAAACTTCTCTGCATCAAAAACATTAATTAAAATTAAAAAGAAAAAATATTTAAAATTAAAATTTTAATGCTTCCAAATTGTAAATTTACTTTTTAATTTTTGTGAATATTACGAGTTTATAACGAGTAACTCCAATTTTACACGTCATCTTCGTAAAATTTACCAGTTTTTATTGTAATTTAAGACACTTTTTAAAGAGCGGTTTATCGGTCATATTTGGAAGTTTTTTGAAGTGATTTTTATTTAAAAACTGGATTACAGAGCAATAAGTAAAATTACAAATGAAATTTAGTATTTTGGTTACGAGAATAAAACAAAGTATTTTTCTAAAATCCGTATTTTAACAAAAAAAAAACTCTGCTTATTATCTATAAAATAGAGATTACAAAGTAAAAAGTAAAATTACAGATAAAATTTTGTTTTTCGGTCACAAGAAAACAAAGTATTTTCTTAAAATCTGTATTTCGACAGATAACTTTGTAAAATATCTGTCGAATTGAGATTACAGTCATTTTACAGAGTATTTAACAGAGTAATTATTTTGAGTGTACAATTTGATAATTGATATAACAATTTTCTTCATCGGAGGAGTTTCAATTAAAACATTAATTGAATACGCGTTTTTGTTGATTGAAATTCGTTTTCAATTCTTTCTGTGCACACAAAAAATTATTGGCTACACATTTTCAAATTAATCTATTGATCAAAAAAATTTAAATGAGTCAATCAATGTTTTGATTAAAATTTTTGTTATTTTCTTTAACTGTTGAATTACAAATTTTCACCGTACCAGATTTTCGCTTTAATTTATTTGAATACATTAATTCAAAAATATACAAAATAATCGGGTTTTACTTTTTTATTGTTGGCAACATATTGGAAAGAAAAAATGATGAAATTTTTCATAATTTTGGCATAAGCTTACAATTCATTCGTTAAATCAATCATTATTTTGATTGACTATAAATAAAAAATTATCAAATTTGTGATCAAAATCAAAAAAAATGTTTGATTGAAAAAATTTTCATCCAATCGCCTACAATTTGATGATTAGTATAACAATTTTCTTTATTGGAGGAATTTCAATAAAAACATTAATTGAATACGCGTTTTTGTTGAAATTCGTTTGAAATTATTTCTGTGTGTAAGTAAAGCTTTTGTGAGTGCCCAGTAGTGAAAGCTGTATTAAATTTACTAACGTGATTGTGAGTGAGTGTGAGTAGAAAAAATATGCTCTTGAGTGTGAAACAAAAGTCACTCACGCTCCCATCTCAAGTTAAAACATAGCAATACGAAATAGCTTTAAACTTCTTTGAAAATATGTTTTATTGTTTAATTTTAAACAATAACTTCTTTTGTTTTAAAATATTTTTTTTTCTCTTTTTTTAAAGTGTTAATTAATATTGTTTGTTTAATATGTACATTAAAAAACTAATTTAATATTGATTTTCAAACCCAAACATTTAGTGGTTTCAACTTCAAAAAACTTAATAGCTTTTAACTTGGTTTAAATGTTTTTGAATTTAAAAAAAAAAAAAAATCTTTTGCCGTAGTTTAGTTTGCGGTTTATATCTGTTGTTTTATTTTTCACCAAAAAATTTTTCTATTTAATGTTGTTTCCAAGTATTCAGTTTTTAGCCTTTATTATTTCAAAAACCGCAAAATAGTGTTTCATTAAAAGTTATACTATATTTTGTTTATTTATTTTATTTTGGTCTTATTGTTAATGGGTTAAGTATGTGCAACCATGTGCAAAATTTGTAATTTAATATTTTAAAAAGAAAATAAAAATGAAAAATTTTAAAATTGGGTAATATGCTGCAGTAGAGTGACATTTTTTCTGCAACTTTTTTGAGTTTGATAAGTGTCCAGGCAAATTTTTATTCTACTAGACCTAAAAATTATTTTGTACAAATTTGAGGCAAATCGGACTAAATTAATCATATTAAATTTAATGTGTCTTGAGATGCATCATATTTATTTTGATGTGCTAAAACAAGTATCAAAAAAATTTTAAAATCGGTTAAACGGTTTTCAAAATTAAATAAATTAATCATATTAAATTTAATGTGTCTTGAGATGCATCATATTTATTTTGATGTGCTAAAACAAGTATCAAAAAAATTTTAAAATCGGTTAAACGGTTTTCAAAATATCGCTATTTTAAATTTACGAAAAAAATGGCGGTTTTTTCCTACGGTCAAAAAATTTAAAATTGAAATCTCAACTTTTTTTCATTAAACTTTTCATAGAGCTTGAGACAAACTTTCATTGAAAGTTAATTTGAGCCAAATCCGATCATTTTCACCCAAGGCGCCCTTCAATCAAAATTTTGGATTTTTAGAAAATGTTCACCAAAAATTCTAAACTTTGATCGAAGAGCGCCGTAGGTTAAAATAGTCTGATTTGGCTCAAATTAAGTTTAAATGAAAGTTTGTCTCAACTCCTATGAAATAGTCAACGGAAAACAATTTGTGAAATTTTTTTTAAATTTCTTGAACGTAGGAAAAATACCAAAAGGGCGCCAAGCAATCAATGTTTTGATTAAAATTTTTGTTATTTTTTTTAAATGTCGAATTTCAAATTTTCAACATACCAGATTTTTTTTCGCTTCAATTTATTTGAATAGATTAATTCAAAAATATACAAAATAATCGGGTTTTACTTTTTTGTACTGTTGGCAACATATTGTAAAGCAAAAAAAGATGGATTTTTTTGATAATTTTGTCATAAGCTTACAATGCATTCGTTAAATCAATCATTATTTTGTTTGACTATAAATAAAAAATTGACAAAATTTTTGATCCAAATCGAAAAAATTTTTGATTGAAAAAATTTTGAACCAATCACCTACAATTTAATGATTGGTATAACAATTTTCTTAATTGGGGAATTTCAATCAAAAAATTGATTGAATCCGCGTTTTTAAAATTCGTTTCAATAAAATCAAATCGATTTTTTTTTTTACGATTTGGATTACAAATTTAATAAATTTTTTTATTTAAAGTCAATCAAAATAATGATTGATTTAAAGAATAGATTGTAAGCTTATGACAAAATTATTAAAAACAAGTAAAAAAGTTAAATTCGGCCTTGCCGAATGTAGTGATACCCTCCACAATTTCTAAAAGATTATTGCAAAAACTTTATTTAAAAGAAAATTACTTTTGAAAAAAAAAAAAATTTTTGTGAAAAAAAATTTCCGCGAAAAAAAATTGGTAAAAAAAAATCCGCGATTTTTTTCTTTTAAGGTCTCAAAATATGTTGGTACTTGTTTAAATACCAATTGGTGTTCAATTATGTTCCCATAATTAAACCAGCAGCCGAATTAAAGCATTTTGTATTTTGAGGTTATCTTGAATGTGCTAAAATTTTTGATGTGTCCTTACATTTTCGTTCATAACTTTTGAACCGCTGAACCGATATCGCTCAAATGCAATACCAAACTTCTCAGGAGAACTTCCAATAAATATGTTAAGTTTCAGTCATCTCCGTGTAATATTTTGGCCGTGATCACCATTTCCACAGACAGACGGACAGACGGACATCGCTAGAACGTCTTAAAATCGATCAAGGATCATGAATATATATGATGAAATAAATATTAATTTTTATTTTCAATATTTCTTCATCCTTTGGATGGCATCTTCAGGAACAATATGCTGTAAAAATAACCAAATACAACGACTGCACACAAAAAATTATTGGCTACAAATTTTCAGTTAAATCTATTGATCAACAAAATTGAAATGAGTCAATCAATGTTTTGATTTAAATTTTTGTTATTTTCTTTAACTGTCGAATTTTCATGTACACTCAAAAAAAAAAAAACTGTAAAGTTAGCAAAAAAGCTTGTAAACCTACAAGAAAATTTGCTGATTTTGAACCCACAATTTTTTTGGTAAAGTTAGCAAACCCGTTTTGCTAAAAATTAGTTAACTGAAATAATTTTTATTTCAACTTAGTTCATACACATTTGAGGACCCCATCGGGTTCGGACCCAATAGGTCCAGACCCCGATGGGCCTAGACCTAGTTGGGTTCCTTGAAAATCGTCATAGTTTTTGATCCAAAATTTGTGTCCATTTCGCTCTACCTTGCTTAGTTTTTGAGATACGTGCTTTTAGGGGGTCTTGAGAATTAAAAAACTCGATAACTTCAAAAATATTACTCGGAGAGCTTTTGGTTATTTTGCGGTCTTGTTCTACGTGTTAAGAGCTACAAAAATTTTTGTTGTGTCGGCAATATTTACCGAGATATGAGCATTTTAAAATTTTCGGGAATGCTAACTTTTTTTTTGGATCCAAAGTTGGGTCCCATTAGGGTCCACACATGTGAAGAGGACCCGCGAAAGTATGGAGATTCTAAGAACCAAAAATGTCCTCCATTTTGCTCTATCTGGCTTAGTTTCCGAGATAGCGCCATTTTAAGTTTTCGGAAAATAAAAAAAAATTTACCATTTATTTTTGCTAATGTTAGCAAAAAATCTTGTAAAAATGTTGTCAACTCAATTTCAAATTTAGCAAAAGAAATTAGTTCAAAGTTTGTTTAAAATTGCTAAATGAAGTTTACAAGAATTTTTTGCTAACATGCTAATCTCAACTAAAAATTTACTAAAAGTTAGCTAACTAGCATTAGCAAAAAAAAATTAGTAAATCTACCAACGTATTTTTTTGAGTGTACCATATTTTTTCGATTTAATTTATTTGAATTGATTAATTCAAAATTATACAAAATAATCGGATTTTACTTTTTTTTTATTGTTTGCAACATATTGGAAAGCAAAAAAGATGAATTTTTTGATAATTTTGTCATAAGCTTACAATTCATTTGTTAAATCAATCATTATTTTGATTGACTATAAATAAAAAATTAATCAAATTTGTTATCAAAATCGAAAAAATGTTTAATTGAAAAAATTTTCAATCAATCACCTACAATTTGATGATTAGTATAACAATTTTCTTGTTTAGAGGAATTTCAATTAAAAATTGATTGAATCAGCGTTTTTGTTGATTGAAATTCGTTTCAAATTTTTTCTGTGTGCTCGTGTTTACATTAACCCCCAGTTTTTGTATGACGAACGATAGACGAACGTCAAAATTTTGCATGTATTTTGTTTTTGTTACAATAACGAAATACATGCAAATTTTTGACGGTCGTCGTTCGTTCGTCATACAGAAACTGGGGGTTAAAATTGCACTCAATATATGCAGTCGTTGTATTTGGTTGTTGTTACTCGTTTTTAACAATAACCAAAAAAGTTGTCTTTAACCATATGGTTATTTTTTGTCAAATTATTCTACAAAAATAATATAACGCTCCATAAGAAAAAAAGATGCCAGATCAGTTTTTATTGTTTCACTCACTCCTTATTAGTGTTGCCATGTTAGCTTAAAACTAGCTAAAAACCGCTCTGTTTTCTCCTAAAATCGCTTACAAGGGAAGTCTCCCTGGTGTCACCCTCCAATCTTCATGAAATTTGGATATGTTCTTAAAAACGAAAATTAATTCGACACGTATTTTTTTTAGTGGCCCAAACTTATTTTTAGGGGGGGTCGATTTGTATGGAGGGAAATTGACCATTTTCAGTTTTTTACGATTTACGCCTATTTAAACAAAATTAATATAGGCATGTGTGGTATCAGATTAAAGGTATTAAAAATACTTATATCGTGGGGCTAACAATGGGCCAAAGAGGTAATATTTTTCGACTTATTAACAAAAATGTCCTAAAATTTTGGTATTTTACTCAATATGACGAAACGTTATGCATGTTTGGACACGTTCTTATCACACGTATATAGGTTTTCCAAACACCTTTCATTTGGTATGTAACATGACTAGGTTTCTTTGCATAATATACACTCAAAAAATTATGTAGGTAAATTCCAGTGAATATTCACTTAAAACAAATGAAATTTTATTTAAAAACCATTCCACTGTTTTTTCATTTAAAATAAAAACACAGTACAGTCAATTTTAAATGTTAATTTAATGACTAACCAAAACATTAAAAAACTAGTGAATATTCAGTTATTTTGTATTGAAAAACAGTAAAACTATAGAAGAATTTTTTTACTGCCGAAATTAAATGTAACAGAAAATTCGTTTTTAATACAGTAAATTATTTTTTTTTAAACTACAGAAACAGTAAAAAAATTAAATCCTTTATAAAATAACTGATTTTTCTTTTAAATTAACTTTACTGATTACTTTTTCAAATAACCTACAAAAAGTTAATGACATAATTTTCTTAGTGTAGGAGATAAACGAAAAAAAATGATAAATGTCCTTGTCTTCCCCCCTCCTTTTTACCACCTAGATATGAATTTGGGCCGCTAAAAAAAATACGTGTCCCTTTATTTTTTCTGCTCTACAAAATAAAACCAATTCCATAAAGATCCGCGGGTGCCACTAGGGAGACTTCCCTTGTTAGTTTTCCCCATTTTATGTTATAAAACTCTACTGTTGAGTCTATATATAGTCTGTTCCATTACCACAGACTAATACAGATTCGACATAATTGACAGGTGTCAAAAAAGTAGTCTTCAACCATATGGTTATTTTTTTTCAAATTATTCTACAAATTAGGTTAGAAAGAAAAAACTAATATAAGTGTTTCTTCACAATACAGCAGCATGCAGCTGAGCAGCAAAATTTTTACATGTGTTTTGTTGTTGCGGCAACAACAAAATACATGTAAAAATTTCGCTGCTCAGCTGCTTGCTGCTGTATTGTGAAGAAACACTTACGCTTCATAAGAAAAATAGATGCCAGATCGGTTTTTATTGTTTCACTCACTCCTTAGTCGTAGAAAGTGTTGCCATGTTAGCTTAAAACAAGCTAAAAACCGCTCTGTTTTCTCCTAAAATCGCTTAGTTTTCCCCATTTTTAGTTATAAAAGTCTACTGTCGAGTCTGTATATAGTCTGTGCCATTAATATAGACGGACTTTGCCAAACCGACTTCGAAGCATTGCGTATCATTAAGTTACAAACGGATTGACAAACTTACATTTGCCCTCTATCATTAACAATAAGTCGAGGATATAAAAAGTTTATGTTTTGTAAATTTGTTTATTTAAAAGTTTTTTTTTTTTTTGTTTTGGGTACAAAAAAAAAATAATTTTTGTAAATATTTTATTAGACAACAAATAAAAGAGAACATCCCAGTAAAATCTCTCATTGCCTTTTGTGATTACAGGAGGTAAGTCCTAATTTAGACCAGAAAATTTTTCTTGCGGCAACTTTTGTAATTCTCTTTTAAACTTGCCGTTTATGTTCAAACACTTGCAATTCTGTTCGACAATTCCAAAAAGAAATGTGAACATAATCGACAGATTTAGATTTGCAAATGAAAATCGAAAACGAATTGCCAGTACGAGAAAGTTTTTTCCCATTCCATTTCTCTTACATCTCTCTTTCCTATAAACTAAGAATTGCGGCAATTAAAATTGCCCTGTCTAAATTGCAATTGTCTTTTACATTTAAATAATTTATATATATATAAAACATGTACTTTCATCCATATAATAATGCAAATTTTTGCTGGGATTTTACATACATACATAAGATATGCATTCAAAACTATGCAAGCAAGGACATGCGCAGTGAAGAGAGCGACAACAAATTTTTGTTTACAATTTTATAACCTTATAAAAAAAACTTAAAAAAATCTACAATTTTGTATTGATATTAAAATTAATAAAACAAATTTAAATAACTAAATTTTATGAAAAAAAGAATTCTACTTTCGAAATGGGTTATGTCTTGACTAAAACTGCTTTACCGACATAAAAAATTGAAGCTTTGTGCTACCTTAGTAAAGTAGTACAACCATAGTTTTCCGGTTAATAACCTTGCAGGTATAACATATTTCCTACATTTTATTTTTAAATAGTATATACCAAGAGTCCTTTATAGTCCTTTTAACCAAATATCACTATTGTCTGTATTGTCAATTGTTTAATATGTAAATAATATCCCAACAATATTTTTTGTTGTAGAGCAAGAAGAATTAAATTGAAGAATTAAAGCAACCTCTGATAAACTCCCACCTTCTTACTGTTTGTTAGCAAGCAGAAGTAGATAGTAAGCCACTTTTTCGTCTGGTCTAATCACATAACGTTTGGTTTTCTTGCATGCCAACTCATTTGACCATATTTTCATGAAAATTGATTTTATGTATTTGTGAGTTGATCCAACTCATCATCCGTGTAAAGCCTATACCAATCCGAGGTTCTGGATTGTGAGGAATTGTATAAAGAGTGACTATCTCGTCTCAACGTATTCCCCCTGCGTTAACACTACTGGACAATTCAAATTGAAGTGATTGGAGATTCAAGTGCACTGAGCGCAGCCTGGCTGCCACTGCAGATACTGATTCTCCTGCTGTAGATACTGATACTCCTCCGTCCATCTATTCTCACTTACCCCGGTCGCCACGTCTAAAATAGCAAAAACGTCAGTCTGAAATACTGTAGTCATTTTCCCCTTTGTCATTTTCCCCATAGCATTTGGTCGCATCGTCTAAATACCAACCAGACCCAGAGCCATTTAAGTAAGGTACTGGATCCATCCGTTTAGAAAGTATCCATGTAATTTTCGAGTATATCTGCTGGCTTTACCAAGTCTTTCCTATTCCGAAATATTACAGAAAACTTCCTATCCAACTCGATGGAAGTGGTTGTATAGTCCAAATTAAAGAATTACACCCTTCAAAGTAGAAAGCTGAAGACCCTTGTGTTTGGTTCTTCGCGTGAACAACACTAGCGTTGTCTTGTTCAGATTGACAGACAATCCATGTTGATTAAACCAGCTGTTCATCAATTCGATAACGGTCTGCATTTTGTGCTTTCCATATTGAGCGACCGGATACTAATGCGTACTAGTGTTGTAAAAGTATCGAGAATTTGAGTACCGAGTACTCAATACTGCCCATTTTTTCCAGTACTCAATACTCAAAAGTAACTACTCAATACTTTCAGGGTTGTATTTTTCACTTAAAATGCATAGTTTAACCAATAAAGTACAACTATAAAATGCAACACTGTGTTTGAAAAATTAAAAAAATAATTCTAGAAAAATAATTTTTATATTAATTGAAAATAATCTAAATTTCATAGAGAATGCATTGTCATGCAAATATAAACAGAATTTAGAAGAAAAGTTAAGTAAATTACATTTTAGAAGGCTTTATTATTAAATTTTTGAATTTCATAAAAAATATTGAGTAGTATCGAGTACTCAGTTGAAAAAGTATCGAGTAGTATTGAGTAGCCAAAAGTAACCACAATTTACAACACTAATGCGTACACATCGTCATCGTTTGCCTGTATGTATGTGTACCCATAAAGCTTATATTTCACACAGCAGTGGAGAGAGGACACCCCTTGGGGGCAGCCTCTACTGACCTCAACCGTGAATTTCTTGTCCCACTAACCTTCTTCCGTCAACTGTCTCCAAAAGAGCATCAAGTGAATCTATTTCACCAGAACCGAATCCACGCCATGCAAGTCAGCCGATGTTCTCATAGAATCAAAAACACCCAGAGTATAATCTTGTTTCTCCATGCCTTTTTTAATATTGAAAACAATATCGTAAAGTGCCGACTCACAAGATCTACCACTCTGATACGTATGTTGCTGACTATTTAGGGGGTTCCTGATTAATGCTACTGATCTAATGAATTTTTCAACCATCGTTCAAGACTCTTTAGTAAAAAGGGTGATAAACTGGTTGGTCTAAAACTTTTTGCCAAAATGTAGTCCTCTTTCCCAGGTCCGGGAGAGAAAACAACCTTGAAATCGCACTAAGATGATGAAACGTACCAATAAGCCAGGATGTCTTTGAAGATACTGTTAAGAATCTTTACATTATTCGATACATGTATACCAATGGTTCCCAACCTTTGATTCTCGCCCCACTGGGGGGCAATTTGAAGGTTCCAGGGGGGCAACGAGCAAATTCTCAAGATTTTTTTTAGTCAAATTTACTACAAAAACTATTTTTTTTAGCAAAATTAACTACAAAAATTTTGTTATTGTTAAAAATTGTTACTAAAAACTTAGTTTAAATGCTTTTCTCACAAAAACTTTTTGAAACCAGTAGTAATTTTTCATTAGAAACAAAAATTATTAAATTTTTCTTTAGTGTAGGGGGGACAAGGCAATTTTTTTAACTTAAAAGTGGGGCGTGACGTAAAAAAGGTTGGGAACCATTGATGTATACCATCTGGTAAAGGGGATTTATAGTTATCAAAGGTCGAAATAGCGTACCTAATCGATTCCTCAGAAACTAGCTTTGATGCTATATACCAGTCCCTACAGGTTTTACTACCAACAGGTCTTTCAATAATATTTGTACTCATCGTTGTCACTCTACATCCTGGAAAGTGAGTAGACAATAGAGTGTCATTGACCTCCTCTGGATTGTTTGTGTATTTGGTTTCTTGAGGTAATCAAACTTCGCCGCACTTTTGCAGAGCCTTGCCGTATACCTCGTGTCCTTTACCTCCTCACTTGAAGTTCTATTAGACTCTAGTTTGGCATCCCATCTGTTTTTCTTAAATTCCTTCTGCACTGGTAGTAGTTGTTCCAGTCAGCATCCTTTTGAGATTTTTAAGGATCTATTCAGAATCTTTTTGATTTTTTTCCTTATCTTACCAAGTTCTATGTTCCACCAAGGGACTGAGTAACCCGGTCTGTATTTTCTTAACGGACATACAGTCTCATAACAGTCAGTTAAAATTGTACCCAGTTTCTCGGACTCAACTTCACCAACTGTTTACTACTAGGTATTGGGATGAGACGTAATCTTTAATGTAGTAGTAGGGTTTCGGTCCTGTGGAATTCTCGGTTTGTCCATACCAAGCCTAAAGTCGATGTAGCAGTAGTCCGACAAGGATACCACATCAAGATCACGCCAATCCCGTATCATTGTACTTGCCTTAGATACCCGAGTAAAAATTTTCTGGTCTAATCATATATTATTTGATACAATCTTATACGAGTTAATATGCTTCCGTATAAATTTATATAAAATTGTATCTATCAACTTGATACGGTTGATCCACTTTATATGGTTAGATATTGCTCCATATATGATTAGATTCGTATTTTGGTTTTGCTCATCAAATTATATAAAAATAGATATTATAAGATCAATTTGATCTAATTAGATTTGACCAAATTCAGGATCAAATTGTATCAATTTTTATATTTTTTGATCTAAAGTAATACAATTAGATATTATTTGATACAACCATTTTACGGATCAAATTAGATCTATTTAGTAAAATTAGCATAATATTTTTACTAGGGTAAGATAAGGTGGAATGACAAAAGGTGGAGAATTTCCAACATTTTGAATCACCAAATTTCAAGACTCTTACTTGGTATGTGAATTAATTTTGTTTGTAAAATCTTAATCACCAAAATTTAGTTAAAAAATTATTGAAAATTTTTCTAGGATTTTCCCATGAAAATTTATTAATCGTTGAAATAAGCAAAAAATAACAAATTTTTTAAATTTTACTGGGATGTGGTCTCAATTTTGTTATACATGCCTACATAAACATGCACTGACATGCACACAACTACGGCCTGTTTTACATAGTAAGGTTTTAATGTAACATGTTTGTCATGCGGCTGTCTTTTATTTATAATTTACTTTTTAAACTCTTTTTAAATTGACATCAATTTTCTGCTAAATCATAGGTTATGCAAAAAAAAATAATGAAACTGTAAAAGAAGGGGGGCCTACCACCATCTCTTCAAAAACTCCCCTTTTTTATTTGAACGAAGTGTAAAAAAAAACATATTACTCAGATAGCAAACATAATTACATAGTAATGGGATTTACATGAAAAATTACTTTAAAAAACTCATGTGTAATTACACGTGTAAGGGGAATAATAAATAACAAAAAGGGTTTTTATTGATTCAAAAAGAAATAAAAAGGGATTGGTGAGTAGGAAAGCAAGTTGAAAATTATATTGAAATAAATCATGTAATTAAGTGGAAGTTCGTAAAAATAGATAACAATTAAATTCATTGAAAATCTATTAAATTCAAGGAATTTAATAAATACGTTTAATCGATTTTAGCAAGACAACAACCATTTCTTTAATTTTACGTAAACATACGTGTGTAACTCATCGAATTATCGGTCGGGACCCCATAAAGTATGTATACTATTAGAGATGGCACATGAGCAGACTGAGTGTTTCTTCACAATACAGCAGCAAGCAGCTGAGCAGCAAAATTTTTACATGTGTTTTGTTGTTGCGGCAACAACAAAATACATGTAAAAATTTTGCTGCTGAGCTGCTTGCTGCTGTATTGTGAAGAAACACTAAATTCAATTTTACTCACGTGATTGTAAATGTGAATGAGTGGGGAAAAAATTGCGTGAGTGAGTGTGCGTGAGTAAGATTTTTGCGTGAGTGAGTCGATTTTTTTTTGCATGAGTTTGTGATTTATTTTCTTTTCATATTTCCTTTCGTACCAAAAAAGCAATGAAAAATTTTAAAATTTGGCTAAACTTAAGATTTTGTCGCCAAAAAATCAATTTTTTTTTTTTTAAATTTCGCTAAACTTTAAATTTTGTTTCAAATTTTTAAAATTTTAGTTTTAGTGTCCGACCGAATATTCGGCTTCGGCCGAAAAGCACTATTCGGCCACTTTTCGGCTTCGGCTACAATTTTGGCCGAATAGGCCGAATACCGAATAATTGTATAATATTTGTGCTCACGTGTTGAAAAACACACTTAACTAACTTTGAATCACATTAGTAAGCCACAAAAACATTTTACTAAGTGTTTTAGCAACTAAAAACATTTTTTACATTCAAAAAAAATTTTCGGTCGAAAAAAATTTGCACTCTAAAATATATTTTTTTTACAAAAATATCCAAAAAAAAATTTTTGCTTAAAATAAAATCAATCTAGACAACATTCTCATGCATTTAAGTATCCAGCCGAGTCGATTTTTTTTTCTTGTTTTTACTACATAAATGTTTTTTTTTTTTTAATATTCGGCTTCGGTTTGGCCGAATAGTGAAAATTTGGCCGAATATTCGGCGTCGGCTTCGGCCAAAAAAGGTGTATTCGGTCGGACACTATTTAGTTTAATTTTTTTTGTATATAAATAAGAGTTTCGTGAGTGTGAGTGAAGCTTGTGTGAGTCCACGTGAGAGTGATTTGTATTTAATTTACTTACGTGATTGTGAGTGAGTGTGAGTAGAACAAATATGATCGTGAGTGAGTGTGCGTGAATCGAAAATTCCTGTCGTGAGCGTGAGTCAAAAGTCACTCACGCTCCCATCTCTATATACTATTGATCCATTATCGATTCTAAGACATTCTAGGAATGTCCGTCCGTCTGTATATAACACGATACAGTTCAAATTAAAGAGCTACCCTCCTGAAATTTGGCACATTTATGTCTTAGGATTGTGAGCAGGTTTAGTTCGTAAATGGACTTAAAGAACTAAAGGCCATTAAAGAACTGAACCAATCTTTCAAAAACAACATTTTTTACATGCTTTTTTTATTAAACAAATGAAAAATTTTTTTATCAGAAGATAAAAGTACTGCGCTGGGGTCTAACAAAAACACACACCTGTAAATTTTTTATTTTTTGATTTTGGAGGGTATAAAAGGTTTGACACAGCCGAATTTAACAACTTGCTTTTTATACCCTCCACTCTAGTGATAGAGGGTATATATAAGTTTGTCATTCCGTTTGTAACTCATCGAAATATCGGTCTGGGACCCCATAAAGTATATATATTCATGATCCCCGATCGATTTTAAAACATTCTAGCGATGTCCGTCTGTCTGTGGAAATGGTGATCACGGCCAAAATATTACACGGAAATGACTGAAACTTAACATATTTATTGAAAGTTCTCCTGAGAAGTTTGGTATTTGAGCGATATCGGTTCAGCGGTTCAAAAGTTATGAACGAAAATGTAAGGACACCTCAAAAAGTTTAGTACATTCAACATAACCTAAAAATACAAAATGCTTTAATTCGGCTGCTGGTTGACTTATGTGAACATAATTGAACACCAATTGGTATTTAAACAAGTACCAACATATTTTGAGACAAAAAAAAGAAGAAAATCGCGTATTTTTTTTTTACCAACATTTTTTTTTTACCAACATTTTTTTTTTTCGCGGAATTTTTTTTTATACCCTCCAACTACAGTATGGGGGTATACTCACTTTGTCATTCCGTGTGTAACGCATCGAAATATCGGTCTAGGACCCCATAAAGTATATATATTATTGATCAGTGATCGATTCTAAGACATTCTGGCGATGTCCGTCTGTCCGTCCGTCTGTGGAAGACACGATACAGTCCAAAATAAAAGTGATAGATTCCTGAAATTTGGGACATATATGTCTTATGTTCATAGGCTGGTTAAGTTCGGAGATGGGAAAAATCGGACCAGGGGAGAAAAAGTTCCCCCTTGAAGAACTAAACAAACCTCTGAAAAATACCATATTTTTACATGACTTTTTGTGTTTTTGTTTAACAAATCCAACATTTTTATGCCACAAGAACTTTAAGGTCCTGCATTTGGACCCACAGAATTAGAAAAAATCGTTTTACGGTCCGCCCCCCCCCCCCTTTTATGGGCGTGGAATATTTTTTTTTTATATAATGATAAATTTGTATTTTTTTAGTGCAAAAAGCATAAGAATTATTTTTTTTTTAACACTTATTCGAGAAGAATTGTGCCCCCCAATTACCACTACTGACCCCCCCCCCCAAAAAAAAAAGAAGACGCCCCTGCAATTTTTTTTTTTTTTTATTTGCATGTTGGAGGGTATAAAAGATTCGGCACAGCCGAATTTAACACTCTTACTTGTTTTAAAGTAATTTCCATTTAAAAAAAGTTTTTTGGAATAATCTTTTTGAAATTGTGGACGGTATCACTACATTCGGCAATGCCGAAATTATCTTTTTTACTTGTTTACACTTATTAAAGATTTAACAAAAGATAGATACCATCGGTCCATGTTTGAACTTGGGACCCATTTTCCGGGAATCACCGGTGTAGGGTATTATATGGCCGGTCTTGACCGACTATAACTTTTTTACTTGTTTTATTTTGTTTTCTTTTTCTCTCTCATTCTTGATGTACTTTAAAGAGTTGTTAACAATCCTGCGTTGTAAAATTTAGTAGCAAAAACACAATAGTGTTGACAACAACCTTTATAACACTGGAAAAAAGACATTATTAAAATTTATGAAAAAATTTCTTTGAAAATAGTTCATGAATTTTCCTAAAACTTTGTTAAATTTAACTTAAAATTAAGAAATTTTCTTAAACTTTTCATTGTTAAACTTAGCAGCGAATCCACTAGTGTTGACAACAACCTTTTAACTCTAACTTGGTATATGGATTTATTTTATTCGATAAACACCTGGAAAACTTCGGGCATTTCAGCATTTTTAAATCAAGCTCAGATTAACGTGTTTTTTCTAAAACCATGTCTTTTTAAAGTTAAAAATTTTTCTTTTCTCACATTTTTCTTCTTCATCTTCTGTCATGTTATAAAAAAATTCTCATCACATTCCTCTAACAAAAAACTTATTCACCCGTAGAGAAAATAAAAAAAAACTATTTTACTAACAAGAAAATTCAAACATTATTACATACAAAACTGTCAACATTCCATAAGAATTACATCATTTTGTTTAGAATATTAAATCTTTTCTCATTATAAATTCCATTTGTTTATCATGTTTAAATAAGGATAATGCGGTCAAGGTTAGATAAAGGATATAAATTATTGCTTTGCTTCTAAACATATTAAAGTGTACAAAAAGTAATAAACATTTGAATAGTTTATATTACTCATTTGAAATAGAAAACAAAACTATTTTGAAATACAATTCATATAAATGACATCAAACTAGACATGTACTGTAATAAAAAAAATTAACTTAACATCCTTGCCAAGGTAATCAAGATTGTTGTGTAAACTGTAATATTTATTTTTTTTATTAATAAACAATCAAATGTTATATAAATATTTATAAATTCAATACAAAGTCATACAATAAATTATTTCTGTAAATGGTTGGAGGTGGAGATATTTATGAACATACAGTGCCGGACGAAAGAATTCGCTATAGTACACAGAAAATAAAGTTGTCAAATTTAAATCAACAAACTTCAATTGTAAAACCAACCAAACATGATATCAATATTGGTGTTTGTTGAATTTCTTTGTTGAAAAAAAATTTCATTTGTCAAATCAACAAATTGTTTTTGTTGAATTTCTTTGTTGAAAAAAAAAATTAAGATTTTTTACTTTTGTCAGATCAACAAATTGTCTTTGTGTTTGTTGAATTTCTTTCCATAGTGAAAGTAACAAAATAATCATTCGTGTTGCATGTCTATATGGTCTGTGGTGAGAACATGGTATAAGTTTATTTTAAGTATTTAAAGTTGGATAAATCTTCATTATTCCTATTCATATTTTTTTCTTTTCAAAACTGTCAGTTGTTGACAAATCTGATAATAAACATAACTTTCTGCTATATTTTCACTGCAATATTTATGCAGTATTTTCCTGTCAATCTTGACCATTTTATTTTTCAAAATATTTATCATTATTACTATGCTTGTTTACTCTAACCCATATTTCAGTTTTATATTAATACACTTAAAGAAAAGTAAGTTCGCATCTAACTCAGTTTAATCTAGAGATGAGCAATGTAGTGATTTTTGAATCACGCCGTTCTCAGTTACCGTGATTTACAAATCACCGTTCTTTTAAACAGTTACCGTGATCACCGTTTTTCAATGTGATGCAAAAAAAAAAATAACAATACAATGTTATCCTTTTACTTTAGATTAGTATGTATTAAATATTATTTGTATTGCCGGACTTCATATTTAATAAATCAATTTGTATTAAGTTCAATTTAAGTACATTCAAGTTATTTCTGAGAAGTTATTTATTTAAAATTAAGAGAAAATCTGGTAAAATTTATAAAACCACAGTAGAAATGAGCAATTTAGGTAGTTTTGAGGAACGTTTAACCAATATTTTAAACAGTTACTGTGATCACCGTTTTTAAATGTAGATATAAACGTGATTTTAAATCACAGTTCTTTTAAATCACAGTTCTTTCAATAACAGTTTTCATTTTAAAGCAAAATAATATTTTTGGCAATTTCGTTGCTTGTGTGCGTATAAAAAACATTGCGTTTGCTTTGTGTGTTTGTTTTTTTTACATTCCATAACAAGAGAAGAAAAAATATGATTGAACGAACACACAGCAACTGTTAAAATGTTAGTTAATGTGTGTATAACAGAAAAGAACGATATTGCAAGTAGCAGTGATTTAAGATATTTGATAACTGCAGTTACCAGTGATTTTTGAATCACGGTGATTAAATCACCGGTATGAAAATATCGCTCATCTCTAGTTTAATCCATTAGTTTTTCACGAGAAATTTTCATTAAACATAGTACCGTTTTAACCATTAGGTCACGCGGGACACTTGCCCAGGGCCCTATGGCGAAAAATTGTGCTTGATTTTTAACGATCATATTTCCGTTTTATACTGGTCTTTTTTAAACACTTAACACATTTTTTAAATTTGTTTTTAAAAAAATTTTTACATTTTCGTATAGAAATTCGCCCAACACAAAAAGTCTCAAATTCAAAGAAATTTCCCCTTCCTTTTTATACCCTCCACTTAGTGATATAAGGTGCATATAAGTTTGTCATTCCGTTTGTAACGCATCGAAATATCGGTCTAAGACCCCATAAAGTATATATATTATTATTCAGTGATCGATTCTAAGACATTCTAGCGATGTCCGTCTGTGAAAATGGTGATCACGGCCAAAGTATTTATCAAATATGACAAAGACTTATCATATTTACTTGTTGTTGTCCTTACTTTTTTATACCCTCCACTTAGTGATAGTGGGTATATATAAGTTTGTCATTCCGTTTGTAACTCATCGAAATATCGGTCTAGGCTCCCATAAAGTATATATATTCATGATGCCCGATCGATTTTAAGACATTCTAGCGATGTCCGTCTGTCTGTCTGACTGAAACTTAACATATTTATTGGAAGTTCTCCCGAGAAGTTTGGTATTGCATTTGAGCGATATCGGTTCAGCGGTTCAAAAGTTATGAACGAAAATGTAAACACACCTCAAAAATTTCAGTACATTCAACATAACCTAAAAATGCAAAATGCTTTAATTCGGCTTCTGGTTGACATATGTGAACATAATTGAGCACCAAATGGTATTTAAACAAGTACGAACATATTTTTTGACAAAAAAAGAAAAAAATCGCAGATTTTTTTTTACCAAAATTTTTTTTCGCGGACATTTTTCAAAATTTTTTTTTTAATTTCAAAAGTAATTTTCTTTTAAATAAAGTTTTTGCAATAATCTTTTTGAAATTGTGGAGGGTATCACTACATTCGGCAAGGCCGAATTTAACTTTTTTACTTGTTGGTATTGCATTTGAGCAAAATCGGTTCAGCGGTTCAAAAGTTTTGAAAGAAAATGCAAGGACAACTCGAAAATTTTGGTAAATTCAACATAACCTGAAAACACAAAATGCTTTAATTCGACTGCTGGTTGACACATGTCAACAGAATTGATCACCTAATGGTATTTTAACCAATACAAACACATTGTAAAAAAAAGTTTTCGCGGAATTTTTTTTTTCACTCAAATTTTTTTGCGGATTTTTTTTTTTTGCAAAAAATCTTTTTTTACTTTGTGGAGGGTATCAATACATTCGGCAAGGCCTAATTTAACTTTTTTACTTGTTCTTTTTCGTATAGAAAAAATTGCGGATTCTGTGACATAAAAATTCTTAAATTCATAGAAATTTTTACTACGTTAAAAGTCTCAGATTCTGATATATTTTTCGTATAGAAAAAGTCTCAGATGCTTAGTTATTTTTCGTATAGAAAAAATCTCAGATTCTAAAAAAAAATTCCGATAGAAAAAGTCACAGATTCTGAAAAATTTTTCGGATAGAAAGTCTGAGATTCTGAGAAATTTTTCGTATAAAAAAAAGTCTCAGATTCTGAGAAATTTTTCGTATAAAAAAAGTCTCAGATTCTGAGACATTTTCCGTATAGAAAAGGTTAGGTTAGATTGAATGGGCGTTCGCCAATTTGGCGAATTCACTAGGAGGCCATAAGGCGCATTGTGATTCCCTTAAAGTTGTTTCCCTACTCCCCCCTGATATACAAAAATTTCTACCTTTCAAACCACCCCGATTCCCTAAGATATTCCGCTAGAGATGTCAGTGGGACACTGTTTAGGCAATCCATGTCATAAAAAAATCGTTGTCCCAAATACTTAAGACGACGTTTCATCAGTCCCGGACACTCGCACAACAAGTGCTTCACTGACTCCTCCTCCTCCACTTCCCCACAACTTCTGCAAAAGTCCCTATCAGGAATTTCCATACGAGCGGCCATTCGGCCGATTAAACAGTGCCCTGTCAGTACTTCTACTAACCGTCCATTTGCCAAAGGTAAGAAGACTTTTTGTCCTCTTAGGATCCGGCAGTGGCCACATGGTTCGAGATATCCTGCACCTGGTCAGTGATATCCGCCTACCCTTCATCCTTTTTTCTGATATCCGTATAGAAAAAGTCTAAGACATTTTCCGTATAGAAAAGGTCTGAGACATTTTTCGTATAGAAAAAGTCTCAGATATTTTCCGTATAGAAAAAGTCTGAGACATTTTTTGTATACAAAAAGACTGAGACATTTTTCGTATAGAAAAAGTCTCAGATATCTTATCGAATAGATAATACATATTTTTAGCTTATTTTTAAGGGGGTAGGACCATATTTTTAAGGGGGTAAGACCTCCAACTAAATAATTTTTTTTCTGGGCACTCCAATCTTCACACACAAAAAACCCTAAAATTTTGACGTGCTATAAAAACTTTAATCCCAAAAAAAAAAAAAAACTTTAAATTTTTCAAGTGTAACAAGTTCGTTGTCCTGTAGGTTTTTATATTATCCTTGTTTTTATTTTTTATATAAACTTAAATAAAACCGAGAACATTATATTCAATATTGCATGTTATGAGTTTATTCATCCCCTTTTGTGTGCTCATTGTCTATTTTGTTTGTATTTTAAATGCTCCTTGTATCCCTGACTCCTGTCCCTAAGGATTTTCTATGAATGATGTCTACATTTTACTTGGAAAATATTTGTTTAATAGTGACATTAGACTTCCTGTTCCTTGAATGCATTTTTAATGATACATACTTGTAAAAAAAAAATATGATAAATGTTAGATTATGAAAAAACGTTACATGTTTATTATATGGAAAATCGTTTCCTTATTAACTTAGAGTACACTTTAACTGATGGTTGTTTTGTGGATTTGTATATTAAATATTTTTTTTAAAATAGTATTTTTTTTTTTTAAGTAAATAAGTCCTTTATAGAGAAAAATACTTTCATTTTAACTTACAAGCAATAGAATAAGAGATTATACTCTTTAGTGTTTTAGCGAATATTTTCACAAAAAGTGACAGTAAAATCTGCTTAAAGCCTACACTCAAAAAATGATAGTTAAAACAATTACATTTGTTGTTTAGGCGTCCACTACATTTTACAGTTAAATCAACCAAAAATTGTTGTTGTTTTTAACTATTGATTAACAACTACAAAAAGCGGTAAAAACAACTTCAAATTGCAGTTGTTTTTACTGTAACTCAAATTGTCGGTATTTTTTTTATTAACAAAAAAAAAACTTCTAGATGTAAAAATGGTTAAAACAATTACATTCGTTGTTGTTTAGGCGTCCACTACATTTTACAGTTAAATCAACCAAAAATTGTTGTTGTTTTTAACTATTTATAAAAAACTACAAATAACGGTAAAAACAACTTCATATTGCAGTTGTTTTTACTGTAACTCAAATTGTCGGTATTTTTTTTTATTAACAAACAAAAAAACTTCTAGATGTAAAAATGGTTAAAAATGTTTGGTAATAATTCTGGTTGCATCTGACATTTCCAACTCGTTCAACACATCCGTTTTTCTATTTTTTTATAAACAACTTTTACTATAATGTAGTAATATTTTGTATTTATTTTCCAAAACGACTACAAAAAAATAGTTGTTTGAGATTTTTCATACAAAAACAACTGGGGGCTAATCACGTAAAACGAAAACGATAGACGATGCATAAACGACATCAAAATACATATCGTTTTGAAGGAAAATTAGAAAGTTTTTCTTTTTTAAATTATTAAGGAGTGGTGTCTAATCCAGAATCTTTAAACAAATTGAAAACATTGTGATTAGTTTAGGAGCAACAAGGCTCCGAAAATCGACGATAGTCAACTATCGTTTTACATGATCACGGTGCTGAAATTGTAGTTGAAAACAATAACTATTACTTACTACACAAACCACCGTTATGTAGTAAATGCAATAATTTTCTAAGTGTATTTCCACGACAACATTTTTCATATTATTTTTGAAATTATTTGTAAAAAAAAAAAAAAAAAAAATTTTAATGCATATATTAAGAAATTCCATGATCGGCGGGTGACACCAGAGAGACTTTCCTTATGAGTGGAATAATTTTTAACATGTTTAAAAACATTTCTGATAATGTCGAAAGTAATACTTAAAATCAAATTATTTTTTGATCCTAAAAGTATGCACTGAAAAGAGTAGGTATTTACAATTGATCTTTTACGAATTACAATTGATCTTTTACGAATTACAATTGATTTTTTTCGAATTACAATTGATCTTTTACGAATTACAATTGATCTTTTACGAATTACAATTGATCTTTTACGAATTACAATTTATCTTTTTCGAATTACAATTGATCTTTTTCGAATTACAATTGATCTTTTACGAATTACAATTGATCTTTTTCGAATTACAATTGATTTTTCACGAATTACAATTACACGAATTACAATTGATCTTTTACGAATTACAATTGATCTTTTACGAATTACAATTGATCTTTTATGAATTACAATTGGAATCTTCGAATTACAATTGTAATCTTTGAATTACAATTGGAGTATTCAAATTACAAATGGAATCTTCGAATTACAAGTATAATCTTCAAATTACAATGGATCTTTTACGAATTACATCTATAAATGGTGTAGAATCTTCGAATTACAATTGATCTTTTACGAATTACATATGTAAATGGTGTAGTTCAGCAAAATGTTTGATGGATTATAATCACCTCTTATTTTCAGTATTTCAACTTCATTCTACTCAAGTGTGTGAGACTCTGCTTTTAATATTTAATTGTTTACAACTATTCTTTTAATAACATCGTTAAAAGAATCTTATTATCATAATTATAGTTCTAAGATTCTTTAAGTATCCCAATGTTAGAGACACACTTTAACGTTTAAAAGTAAGAATTTTTGTGTTTTCGATAGTGTGTGGTATCTAGTTTTTTTTGTTGTTCAGCTTGTCGTAGTTGTTCACTTTTCGCCAGTGTACTACATGAAGTTTAACAACCTACTTTTTTCCCAGAGCTTGTTAAAAAGTAAGGAGGTCAGATTTTAAAAATAGGTAAAACGGTTTTTTATATCGATCAACATTTTTCAATACTAACATACAATAGGAAGTGGGCCAACAAAAAAAAGAGAATCAACAGAACAATCACGGTATTTTTGGTACGATTGGACAGTTAAAAACCGTGCCGGTCACTGCACGGATTTATTAAAAATTATTTTATTTCCATCACTGTTTTTTTTTTTAATTTTATTCTCTAACACACTCCAGTGCTGCCGTACTTTACTAACACTTTTTTTATTTCTTATTCACAATACCAAACATATACTATAGTGATGTTAAGTTGGCATCACTGACAATGTTTAGCGACTCCTTCCATACACTCAAAATAATTCTGCAGTAAAAATATTAGTAAGTGATTTGGTACCAAAATCTACTAATAAGTTACTAATTACCAGTAGTACGGTAGTTTTTTAGTATCTTCAAAGTAGAGATGGGCGCGTGAGTGAATTTTGACTCACGCACACTCACGCTCACGAAATAAAAATATTGCTCACGCACGATCACGCACGAAATTTCTTTTTTCTGCTCACGTTCACGCACGCTCACGTGAGTAACTAAATTTTTTCTGACGCTCACCAAATAATCACGCTCACGATGACTCACGAAATTAAAATACACAATTTTTTTTTAACTTTTTTGGATTTCTTGCACAAAAAAGAACTTAAATTCTTAAAAACAATCATAAACATTTATTTAAATCAGAATTTGTTTTTAATTACCCTCTAAATTCAATATGATAACAATTTTCTTACTTGTTTTCTGTTTCAGACAGCACAAAACAATCACGCAAACTCACGGTTAAAAAGTTACTCACGCACGCTCACGCACGAAACTTTTTTTTCTAATCACGCGCACTCACGATCACGTGAGTACAAATTATTTTCACTCACGATCACGCGTGATTCACGCGTGAATCACGTGAATCACGAAAAATTCGTGTCACGCGCGCATCTCTACTTCAAAGTACTAAAATTAGTAATTTTTACTGGTTTTGAATAATATTAGTAAAAAATTTTAGTATTGATTACCAACGCCTGCACTAGATCATTTTGGACTAAAAAATTAGTTCATTAGTAAAATTTTTAGTATTGAATACCCACGTTTTTTTTTTGGTTGTATGTAACATTTTTTTAAAATTTCCACCACTCCAACAAATTTCTTATGGTCATAGGCAGAAATGCGTGTTCTTTTTTTCGCGAA
Source organism: Pegoplata infirma (assembly GCA_963921195.1). Taxonomy (NCBI): domain Eukaryota; kingdom Metazoa; phylum Arthropoda; class Insecta; order Diptera; family Anthomyiidae; genus Pegoplata; species Pegoplata infirma. The sequence goes on from OY992540.1 coordinate 219,266,538, forward strand.
TGTTAAAAAAGGTTCGGCACCGATCGCGATGAAGTTTTCGCTAATATTTTTTTTATTATTCGGAAAACCCGTATTTCTAGTGTCGAAAACCATTTTATAAATTTGTTATTGTTTTATTTTTGTTGAAAAACAACAAAAAGCCAAAAAACGGTGGATGGGAAGGAATCCCACCATAAAACATAAAAAAATGTAAATTTATGGTGTTTTAGAAATTGCAATCGGTGCCGAAGGTTTTTGGACCAAAATGTCCCCGGATAACGTTTTTTGTTATCAGTATAAAATTGCCCATACGATTATGATAGGTTCCTATTTTGGTTATATCCCTAATATACATCCTTGTAAATGAATATGTAGCAATTATGTCCCACACTGACTCCTCCTCACAAAAAGCCCCTGTCCACATTTTTTTTTATATTTTAGTGCAGGGGTTCTCATTGGCGTTTTTTCACAATCTCCAGATCCTTTCGTCATTTCAGTGGACTTTTTAAAACAGATATATTGATAAAAGTCTTCCTCGATATGTTTTAAACACAATTTTTTCAAAAACCTTCTAAAGCTGCTACAATATCCAGGGGGTCGCGATCCCCGCCTTTGAGACTCGTTGTTTTAGAGCGCATACAAGATTCAGCACAGCCAAATTTAACACTCTCACTTGTTCTGTTAAAGGTTATAAAAACTGTTCTTCTAATTTTATGAACAATTATAATATCTGACCACCTTGTTTTAGAAAATATAGTTATAGAAGTGTACCTCATTCAATTGTTACAACCAACTACAATGTTCTACATAATGTTAATGAAATTGTTGATTGTAAAAATATTCACTTTTACTATTTTTATTGTTTTTTGTTGTGTATGTTCTTCTTTTCATGTGTACTCTTGAATCCATAGACAATTTGTTATTGTTGTTAAATTACAAAATAAATTTTAATTAAAAGTTTAACAGTGCTAAAACAATTTGAAGGTCTAATTACAGTGCACATTGTTAGCAAAGACAACAACCAAATGTGTGAATTTTAAAACAATTTGTATAACAAATCTCTGTTGGTCCGTGTGTCTGTGGAAATCACATTGGGGTCCAAATAAAAATGCTAGACCGCTGAAGTTTGGCACAAATATTTGTTAAAGTCATAGGCAGGTTAAGTTCGCAAACGGGCGAAATCGGATAAGGGAAAAATAAGTTCCCCCTTTGGTAACTTAAAACAACCTATAAAGAAAAAAACAATTTCAATACAGTTTTTATAGCCTCCTCTTACAAAAGAGTTCACCCTTACAAATTAAAATCAACCAAATGCAATCTCATATGAAAAATTAAATAGTTTCAACATTCAACAAAGTTTGTTGTTCACATTTCTTTAGAACCTGACACTGAATTCAATGCTGCTCTCTCTAGAAGCACGTAATTGTCATACTGTCACATATGCTGACAATGTCGCGATAGCTGTAAAGGGAAAGCATCTGTCAACATTGAGGGACATTCTCAGGGTTCTCTGAATGATGAGCAAGAGACTGTGGTCTGGGAGTTGATCCAAGTTAACCAGTCTTGTTTACAAAGAAAAGTAAAATTCCTGCTTTTGATCCTATATTTCTGGACGGCACTGAAATCGCCTTCTCAGGTAGAGCCAAGTATTTCTACACCATTTACAGATGTAATTCGTTAAAGATCAATTGTAATTCGAAGATTCTACTTGGATTTCGAAGATTCCATTTGTAAATCGAAAATTCCACTTGTAATTCGAAGATTCTACTTGTAGTTCGAAGATTCTACAGTTCCACAAAATGTAAAAAAATCTCTCTCTATAAGTTTTTTTTTGACGCCACTTTACCACATTCCCGGTAGTAGAGCCTCCATAAATTTGTACACAGATGGATCGAAGCTACACGAATAAGTCGGATTTGGAATCTATTTGGATGAGCTTGGGTTGAGTCTGGCCTGAAGATTGCCAGATCATTGCAGTGTTTGCCAGGCAGAGATGCTGCCAAAAAAGGAGTCTGGGTGAGTTGCAATGTCTTGTCTACCACCGCATTCCACATCTATTTTGACAGTCAATCCGCGGTCAAGTCCATGAAGTCAATGTTTCTAAAAACAAGATCTGCCCTTAACTGCTGCACTTTTTTTAAATAAGATGGCCAAGCAGTTTGATATACGACTCAAGTGGGTCCCAGGGCACAGAGACATTCCTGGGAATTGCAAAGCTTGCAAGACTGGAAACTACCTCACAGGGTTTCAACAGAATTGGAATGTGCTGGTATGCCTCTAGAAACTTGCAGGCAAAATCTACGGCTTTGTTCCATGATGGAGACCAATCAGAGATAGGCAAATGGATGGACGTGTGAGACAACACTACAGATTTGGCCTTCACTTAGAAAATTATTGCAGTTACTACATGACGGTCATTTGTGTAGTAAGTAGTAGTTGTTTTCAACTACAATTTCAGTTGTTTTTGTATGAAAAATCTTAAACAACTGTTTTTTGTAGTCGTTTTAAAAAACAAATACAAAAAATTACTACATTGTAGTAACAGTTGTTTTATGTAGTGGTTTTTAGTCTATAAAAAAACTTATAATTTTCTAGAAATTTTTAGAAAAACGGATGTGCAGGAATTATTTCCAAATAATCTTAACCGTTTTTGACGCGTAGAAGTTTTTTTTTGTTAATAAAAAAATTCAGACAATTTGGGTTACAGTAAAAACAACTGCAATTTAAAGTAGTTTTTACAGTTTTTAGTAGTTGTTAATCAATAGTTAAAAACAACAACAATTGTTGGTTGATTTTACCGTAAAATGTAGTTTACGCCTAAGCAACAACAAATGTAGTAGTTTTAACTGTCTTTTGTAGTGGAATCTACCGTCATAATTGTTGGATTGTTCCCTTAATCAGAAGTGCACAAGTGAGATGATATCGCTTCCAAAAAGAGAGATTTTGACGGTGGTTGCTTTAATAACCGGACACCGTCTTATAGGGAAGCTCGCAGAGCGGTAAAATGTACCGTCAAATGGTTTTTACCAGAGTTGCATGGATGAGGAGGAGTTGGAAACTATCGAGCTCTTTATCTGCCAATTTCTGGTCAGAGACTTGTTTCACTGGGATCTATGGAGCTGCACGATCTTTCTGATTTCTTGAATATCAAAATTCAATATCTTAGGAGTTTCATAAGACTAGTAGGGGAACCTATTATATTCCCATGGTATCACAAACGACCTCAGAGTCTATGTGTGCTGACGTAAAACGCCAGCAGCCACTTACAACCTATCCTATGATTTTTCTCTCAATGTTTCTTAATTTTTCCTGTTAGAGAGACTTCCCTTGCAGTGAATCAAGCCGACCGGCTCAAAATCGGCGGCGGGCAGCCGCCGGACAATTTTTAACTTTTTTTCGCGCCGCCGCCGTTCAAAAAACAAATTTTACAACAAATCTAGAACAAAAAAGTTCAGCCGACACTGAGCCGCCGCCGAGCAAAATTGGTCGAGCCGCCGCCGCCGAAAATTTTGGGTCGGCTTGATTGACTGTTCCCTTGTTAGTGATGAAGGGTTTATATAAGTTTGTCAATCCGTTTATAATACCTCGAAATATCGGTCTAGGACCCCAAAAAGCATATATATTCATGATCCTGGCTCGATTTTAAGACAATCTACTTAATTTCCGTCCGTCTGTCTGTATGCCTAGATTTCGAAAGACAGCTTGGAGGCTTCTGAAACTTGGCATTTTTTTTAAAGAAACTTCAATGGATAAAAAATCTCCAATTTATTACCTCCCAGATTTTGTGTAACCCTTTATCTGCACCTGAGAGAAATATCTTACGAGAGAAGACAACGTATGTAAAACAAAAACAATTTAAGACAATAATCACAATTGGAGCGGGAAGCGGTTTTCCGCAATTGTCCTCATTAAAATAGAATTGAATCTAGTTCGGCGGAAAAACGCGGCGGAATTTTGTTTTCATATAAAACGTATGTGAACAGTTGCGGAAAAACGCTTCCCGCTCTAATTGTGATTATTCTCTAACATTTGTTGTTTTTGTTTACAATACGTTCTGTATTCTCTCATAAGATATTTCTCTCAGGTGTAGATACCCGGTACTATAACTCTAAGTAAATGTTTACTGGGTTATTAAGTACCCAACCCACATATGAAATTATATTAAGGTAATAATAAAGTTGTTATGTTTTTTATTAAATAAAAGCGTGGGTAATAGTTTTTTGTTTTACGATTTTTTTTTTTGCATTTTAAAAGACTTATTTGTAAAATGACATTGACTTTGAGTAACAAATTACAAAAAAAATGCTAATGATTCATTTATGTACGTACGTTTAATAAAAAGGAGTATCATTTCATAAAGACACATTGTACAAATATTAACTTAAACAAATGTTTATACACTTCCACATGATGATCTTTTAATGTAGTCATCATCATCATCTGGTCATTTACATATGGGCATTTGTTTTCCACAACACAGAAACCGTTATTACGTGTTGTGTTTTCATTTAACAGGTAAATATTTACAAATGTACTTTGTTTTTGCCAATGTCATATGCGGCACTGCGAGGTTTTCTCTTAAATATTCATATGGTGTTGTGTTCAGATTATGTTGAGTTTAATGAGAAGTTGACTTAATTGCGTGTGAAATATTCTTACGTGAGAATAGTTTTACTTTTTTTTTTTTAAATGGCATAGAAATGAAAGTGCATACATTAGATAAAACAAGTAGAAAAGTTAAATTCGACCGAATCTATGAATACCCTCCACAATGCATTTTTTAAAGGATTGTACATTTTTTAACGTGAAAAAAATAAAAATTAAAAATTAAATTAATTTTGATTAGAAATATTTTATTTTGAATAAAAAAACTCTTTTTTTGTCATTAAAAAAAAAGAAAAATTACAATTTTTTTTTTTTTTTGAGTGTAAAATTTTTTTCGAGTGTAATGTTTTTTTTAATGTAAAAATATTTCTAAGAGAATGCACGCACAAAATATTGTCATTTTTGTAAAAAATACTAATTTTTTTTTTGAGTGTAAAATTTTTTTTGAGTGTAAAATTTTTTTTGAGTGTAAAATTTTTTTCGAGTGTAATTTTTAAGTTACCAATGCTTTTAAAGCTGAACAAGTTTAAAAAGCATTGCTTTAAAACTAAACAAGTTTGAAAAGCATTGTTAAGTTACCACCAATGCTTTTTAAACTTGTTTAACACGTGGCATTTAAGATGAAACCAATCTGAAATTCAGGGTTTTGCTTATAACTTTTGAACCACTTGACCGATTGAGCTGAAATTTAATATCAAATAGACCTGGGGAACGGCAAATATACATGCCAAGCTTCATCAGTCTCAATATTGTCTTTCGAAAGTTATCGTATTTGTTATCTCGTAAATTCGCCAAACACCCTTGCCGAAATTTACTCTTTTGCTCATAACTTTTGAACCACTGGACCGATTTGGCTGGATTGCAATACCAACCTGACCAGGTAAATGACCAACATATATTCCAAACTTCAGTAGTCTCTGTAGTCTTTCAAAAGTTAGCTTGTTTTCTACGGACGGACAGAGAGACAGACAGACAGACGGACGGACGGACATCGCTAGATCGACTTAAAATCGATCGAGGATCATGAATATATATACTTTATGGGGTCCTAGACCAATATTTCGATGTGTTACAAACGGAATGACAAACTTATATATACCCTCTATCACTAGAGTGGACGGTATAAAAAAAATCGGACACACAAAACCTTAATTCAATTTGGTGGTAAAACTCCCAGAATCAGAGGCATTTTCTACACACACAAAACATTTCAGAAGCTGTCAAGTTTTCTATACGAAAAATATCTCAGAATCTCAGAAAATGTAACAGAATCTAAAAAATTTTCTTTTAAAAAAATGTCTTAAAATCATAAAATTTTTTATGGGAAAAACGTCCCAGAATCTGATACTTTTTTTATACGAAAAACTTCTCAGAATCTGAGACTTTTTCTGTAGGAGAAATATGAAATAATACTCCAATCTAAAAATTTTCCAATGGAAAAATTTCTCAGAATCTGAGAATTTTTCTATAGGAAAAATGTCTCAGAATCTAAGAATTTTTCTTAAGAAAAATGTCTCAGAATCAAGAAGTTTTCTATACGAAAAACATCTCAGAATCTAAGAATTTTACTATAGGCGAAAATCTCTCAGAATCTGAGAATTTTTCTATAGGAAAAATTCCTTGATTGTGAGAATCTTTTTATAGGAAAAATGTCTCAGAATCTGAGAATTTTTCTATAGGAATGTCTTAGAATCTAAGAATTTTGTTTATAGGAAAATGTCTCAAAATCTAAGAATTTTTCAATAGGAAAAATGTCTCAGAATCTGATCATTTTTCTATAAGAAAAATGTCTTGGAGTCTCAGAATTTGTTTAGGGGAAAAATGTCTTAGAAACTCCCAGAATCAGAGACATTATCTATACAAAAAAATTTCTCAGAAGCTAAGCTATACAAAAAATATCTTAGAAAAAATGTCTTAAAATCTGAAACTTTACACTCAAAAAAAAAAACTGTAATGTTATCAAAAAAAGCTTGTAAACCTACAAGAAAATTTGCTAATTTTGAACCCACAATTTTATTTTGCTAAAGTTAGCAAAAATGTTTTGCCAATAATTAGTTAACTGATTTTTTTTTTTAAACTTAGTTCATACACATTTGAGGACCCCATTGGGTTCGGACCCAATAGGTCCAGACCCCGATGGGCCTAGACCTAGTTGGGTTCCTTAAAAATCCACATAGTTTTTGACCCAAAATTTGTGTCCGTTTCGCTCTACCTTGCTTAGTTTTTGAGATACGTGATTTTAGGGGATCACTGGGGTCTTGAGAACTAAAAAATTCGATAACTTCAAAAATATAACTCGGAGAGCTTTTGGTTATTTTGCGGTATTGGGCAAATCCACCTCAAACCACACAGCATTCGGATTTGTCACATTCGATTTAAATAAAATTTGACAAATATATTGCAAATGGATAGTGTTCCTAAAATCATTACCTTTCTGGCTCCAAAACCTTTCGGTTTTCGAAATATGGCGTCTTAAAAATTGGCAAAAACGTCAAATTTTCAATAAGGTGCACATACAAAGTCACCAATAACTTTAAAACTATAAAATCTACAATTACCAAATAGGTAACATTTGAAAGCTGAAAGGATTACCTTATAAGTGGCATGCACAATTTTTTCTTGTAACGAAAGGTCAAAGGTCATATTTCAAGGTTTAATGTTCAAAGACCTATATCTCAAAATCCGATATTTTTAAAATTCTCTAAAAAATATATGATAACAATCAAGTCTTTCCCTACATTTGTATCAAAATTTCAGGGTGGACACTCATATGGTTCCAAAGTTACACAGGAAAACGTGCTTGAAGTCAAGATTTTGTCTACGAGTTCATATGCAAAAGCTTACACACACGAAGCAGCATAACATGCTAGCATGCTGCTAGCAGTAAACAAACAATGGGAGAGACCTAAAAACTGAACCCATTATTTATTAATATTTCGACCTCCTGAATTTGATTTCACTATCAAAACTGAATTTTATCGTATGGTTTTCTTGTTTTCTTACAAGGAAAATCTTCAAAGTGAACATTAGGGCGATTCATCAAAAACTTTTTTTTGGATTTTTGCAACTCTTGAAGCGGAATATGAATTCTTATGGCCTAAAAGATTTTTGAGATTTTTTTCAGATTTTTGGAATGTCGGGATCAACTCGCTCAAATCGATTTTATCAAAAAAATGAGGTTATGAAACATAATTTTTTTTATTTTTTGTTCTCTGGTGCCTTTTTTAACAAAACCGGATATAATACTTCTTAATGTTGCTAGCCTCCTAAAAAAAAATATTCGCGGTCAAAATAATAACTTCAAGGGTCACTAAGATGACCTTTAAAGTAAAAATTCAGAATTTCCCGTGTTCCAACCTTAATAATTTGAGAAATATGCAATATATGAACGTAATGATGAATCCGTTAGATAGGTCTTTTTAATACCTTTAATTTAAAACCAAAGTGACATTTGTCACTTTAGTAGAAATATTAAAAAACTAAGATAAACTCATTTTTTCCCCCATTTTACAGAAAATCGAAGGGAATCCATTAGTAGTTTTTTTGTAAAATTGAAATAATAAACTTAAAAGAAGTTTTTTTGATTGCAATTAGTGTTTCCAAACCGGAAACCCGGGTTTTTGTCAAACCGGTTTTTTTGACAAAAAACCGGTTTTTTGGTTAACCGGCTTGGAAACACTAACTACAATCTATAAAAAGCCTTTAAAAGTTATTATTTTAACTTTACAAAAAAAAACTACCTAATGCACCAGTTCAATTTTCGATAAAATGGGGGAGAAAATGAGTTTTTCCCAGTTTTTTATTTTTTTTAACATTTCTACAAAAGTGACAATAGTCAGATTGGTTTTAAATGAAAGGTGTTTTAAAGACCTATCTAACGGATTCAACATGACGTTCATACATAGCTTATTTCTCGAATTATTGAGGTTAAAACACGGGAAATTCTGAATTTTTACTTTTAAGGTCATCTTAGTGACCCTTGAACTTATAATTTTGACCGCGAATATTTTTTTTTAGGAGGCTAGCAACATTAAGAAGTATTATATCCGGTTTCGTTAAAAAAAGGCACCAGAGAACAAAAAATAAAAAAAATTATGTTTCATAACCTCATTTTTTTGATAAAATCGATTTGAGCGAGTTGATCCCGACATTCCAAAAACCTGAAAAAAATCTCAAAAATCTTTTAGGCCATAAGAATTCATATTCCGCTTCAAGAGTTGCAAAAATCCAAAAAAAAGTTTTTGATGAAACGCCCTAGTGAACATACGTAATTTCTTTGAAATTTATGCCCATGAAAGACAACAAATATTTAACATCGACCTGTCTGAGCTTATTGGTCTTAATTTAGTTTTAAAGGTTTAAACGGGAGTCAAAAATGACAGATTTTTAGTAATGTTAACTTTTAGGTACATTGATGCCACTTATATCAGATCCGTTTCATTTGAGACATTTTATTTGTTGCATAATTGTTTTTGTTTAAAATGTATAGTTTTTGTTATAGTTTTTGTAAAACAAATTCATTATTGGTACTATTTTCTATTTAAATTAAGCAATCACATGAATTTTTATTGGCAGTTTTTCTTCTTAAAAAAATCTTTATTAGTGTGTCCAAAATAAAATAAGGCAAAAATTCAAAGAAGTTCGAAACATTAGTGTTTCCATTTCTAAACCATTTTTATGCTTGGTTATATTATTTTTTATGAGCTTTATTCCGCTTTGAACATAAGGTTCCCCCACCCCATTGCTATTTCCCTACTATGCACATTGGTTCCAAATCAAAATCTAGCAGGACAAAAGTCCAAAAATTAGTGTCCTTAAAATTGGGAATTAATAGTGCTAGGGGCAAGCTAAGGGTGTGTTCTGATCAAACTAATAACCATTTTTTGGAATTAGGTCTTTAACTTTGTTAAATATGCGAATGAAATAACATTTTTGGTATCCAATATTTAAAAAAATAATATATGTATATAATATATACATATATTATATACTATATATAAGTGTTCAACTAATAACATCATATTATCCATGTTACATCAATGGTTTCAAAACGGTTTATGTACAAAACTTAGAAAAATTTAAACATGTTTTTTGAACTCAGCGACCCCAAAAACATATAAAACGATGATAAAATAATTTTGTCCAGCTAGATTTGGACTTGGAACCACTGTGCTATGGAAGAATACAGGTTTCGAATGAAACCGATCTGTTATATATGGCATCAATATAAAGTACCTAAACTTTAAAATAACTGAAAATGGGTAATTTTTAACCCCGTTTAACCTGAATTTAGGCCGACAAGCTCAGACTGGTTGATTTTAGATTTATTTTTTCTAGCTTGTGTATAAATTTTAAAGAAATCAGGTATGTTCACTTTCGAGGACTTTCCTTGTAAAAGAACAAGAAAACCCATACAATATAACTCAAAATACATAAAATGTTTTAAGCCTTGTTCTAGGCCCGCACCTTTGCTTACGACTATGCATATTGTTTTGTTTGTGCAATATTTTTTATATGAACTCGTGGAAAAAACCTTGCCTTCGAGCCCGTTTTCTTCAGTAACTTTGGAACCATATGAGTGTCCACCCTGAAATTTTGATGCAAATTTAGGGAAAGACTTGATTGTTATCATATATTTTTTTGAGAATTTTAAAAATATCGGATTTTGAGATATAGGTCTTTGAACATTAGACATTGAAATATGACCTTTGACCTTTCATTAGAAGAAAAAAATGTGCATGTCACTTTTAAGGTAATCCTTTCAGCTTTCAAATGGTACCTATTTGGTAATTGTGGGTTTTATAGTTTTAAAGTTATGGGAGACTTTGTATGTGCACCTTATTGAAAATTTTAAGTTTTTGCCAATTTTCAAGACGCCATATTTCGAAAACTAAAAATTTTTGGAGCCTGTAAGGTAATCATTTTATAAAAACAACGCATGTGAAATATTTTTTGCGAATTTCATTAAAATCGGAGGTGACAAATCCGAAAATCACAGTTTTCTGTGCGGTTTGACATGGAATCACCCTATTGTTCTACGTGTTGAGAGCTACAAAAATTCTTTTGGACTTTTTGTTGTGTCGGCAATATTTACCGAGATATGAGCATTTTAAAATTGTCGGGAATGCTAACTTTTTTGGATCCAAAGTTAGGACCCATTAGCGTCCACACATGTGAAGAGGACCGACGATACTATGGAGAGCCCGAGAACCAAAAATGGCCTCCATTTTGCTCTATCTGGCTTAGTTTCCGAGATAGCGCCATTTTAAGTTTTCTGAAAATAAAAAAAAAATTTACCATTTATTTTTGCTAATGTTAGCAGAAAATCATGTAAAAATGTTGTCAACTCAATTTCAAATTTAGCAAAAGAAATTAGTTCAAAGTTTGTTTAAAATTGCTAATGTGCTAAATGAAGTTTACAAGAATTTTTTGCTAACATGCTAATCTCAACTAAAAATTTGCTAAAAGTTAGCTAACTAGCATTAGCAAAAAAAAATGGTAAATCTACTAACGTATTTTTTTGAGTGTATAAATACGACAAATGTTTTAGAATCTGAGAATTTTTCTATGAGAAAAATGTCTCAGAATCTGGGAAAAATGTCTCAAAATCTGAGAATTTTTCTATCGGAAAAATGTCTCAGAATCTGAGACTTTTTTATAGGAAAATCTCTCCAAATCTGAGACTATTTCTATAGGAAAAATCTTTTAGAACCGGAGACTTTTTCTATAATAAAAACATCTGAGAATCTGAGAATTTTTGTTTAGGAAAAATGTCTTCTTAGGAAAATTTTTTTAGAATCTACTATAGGAAAAATTTCATAGAATCTGACTTTTTCTTTAGGAAAATTTTTCAGAATATGAGACTTTTCTGTAGAAAAAATTTCTCAAAATCTGACACATTTTTCTTTACGAAAACATTTTATTTGTTTTAATATTTTAATTAATTTCATCTCATTTATTTTTTCTTCTTTAATTTTTCTTTCTAGAATGTGGTGGACCATAACCGGTAACTTTGGAAATATTCTACCAATTGATTGGTCTAAATCTTTTACACGTAAAATGCATATGCCTACTTTAAATTTGGGACAAAATCCACCTAAACACTCTGATTCTCTAGATGCCCAAACACCAGGAGACGATCTAAACAGTGAAGATGAAGCCATAGCCAATGATCTCGATATGCATGCTTTAATATTGAATGGACTCAATAGTGAGACGGAAGAACCCATTAAAAGTGTCGAAGAAGTCATTAAGGAAATTGAATATATAATCGATGAGGCAGAAAGTCCAACTGATGATGCCACCACCTGTGAATCGGAGGTTATAGAAAAGGCCAAAGAGGTATTAGGTGCTCCCTTGTATGCAGAAAGTGAGTAAAATGAAATTTTAAATTATTTTCAGATAACATTTCTTTTTTTGTTGTTGTTCTAGAATTGCAATATTTATCCATAAATCAATTAAATGAATTGTATATGGAAATGGAGGTGTTGATTCAAGAACTTAGCGAAACTTTAATCAATGAATTGGCTTTACGTGATGAATTGGAATTTGAAAAGGAATTGAAAAATTCTTTTATTTCTATACTGCTGGCAGTACAAAATAAGCGACGTCAATATCATGTTGAAAAGAAGCGTGGTAAATTTCAAGGAACCGATCCAAAATATCTAACCACTGTCATACCTTATACATTGGAAAATGGTACACCAAATAATCAAAATTTACAAGTTTTAATTAAAAGTAAGATAATTTTTTTTTTATTTTGTAGTGTTTTTAAAATTTTTAACTTCTGTTTTTTTCAGTTTTAAAAGCCATTAATGAGGATAGCCCCACAGTACCCACTTTATTAACGGACTATATTTTAAAGGTATTATGTCCTACATAAATTCATGCATTATAATGATAAATATAAAACAACAAAAAATTAGTTTTAAGTAATTTTTTTTAATTAAATTCAAAAAAAAGAAAGAAAAATTTATATAACAAAATATAGAAGCTAATTAAATTATAAATATGATGAAAAAAGTATAAAAAACTACAAAAAAAAGTAAAATATTCTAATTTTATTTAAAAGTCATAAAAAAATAAGTATGTACACATGATACTATAAGCGATGAGATGCTTTCCGAGTAGTTAGAAGTTTTGTGGCAAGGTTAACTGCTGAAAATTTTTTTAAAAATTATAGAAAATGTTTGTTAAACTTTAAGCACAGACTAAACAGCAAAAGTAGGGAAGGGTTTTTATGACAAAATACGGGGAAATATAAGTTGAGATTAGGGTTATTCTACACTCAAAAAAATAAAACTGTAAAGTTAACTAATTTTTTTTTGTTAACTCGAGTTTACTGGCTTTTTAGCAAATTTTTAGTTAAAATCAGCTTTTTAACTACTTTTTTTAGTTAAGTTCAATTTACGAAAATACTAGTTTTGAACAAATTTTGAATTAATTTTTTTTGTTGACTTCAAAACTGAGTTTACGAATTTTTACTAATTAATTTGCTGATTTTTCGTAACAAATTTGTTAAGTAGAATTTCTTGTGAAGCCTCCTATGCAAATCTCATAAGTTCTACTTAAGCTGATGAAAAAATAGAAAAATAAACTTTTAATTTTTTACAAAATATTTTCTAAATTTTAGTTTACGAAAAGTAACAAAAAGTTTAGCTGAATTCAACTAATTTTTTTGTTAATATATGTAGATAAAAACGTTACGAAATTTCAGCTAAATTTTTAGTTAAAGTTACGGTTTTTTTTGCTACATTCATTCTACGAAAAGTTAACTAAATATTTTTAGTTAAATTAACTAAAAATTTAGTTGGCCCAAAATCAGGTGCTTTTTTAGTTAAATTTAACTAAATTTTTTGTTAACTTTACAGTTTTTTTTTTTGAGTGTAGCTCAAGGTAATTTTTCTTTTCTATGGGAAAAAGGTCTTTGAACCTGAGACTTTTTTTATTGAAAAAGTTTTTTGAAAAAAAGGAAAAGGTCTTAAATCTCAGAATCTGATGCTTTTTTTTACAGCAAAAGGTCTCAGAGCCTGAGATTTTTTTATAGGAAAAGGTCTCAGAGTCTGTTACATTTTCTATAGGAAAAGGTTTCAGAATCTAAATTTTTTTCTATATGAATAGGTGTCAGAATCTGAAGCTTTTTCTATAATAAAAAGTCTCAGAATCTGTTACTTTTTCTGTAGGAAAAATAAAATATAAATTAAGGTTAGGGTTATTGTAGCTCAAGGTAATTTTTCTTTTCTATGGGAAAAAGGTCTCTGAACATGCAAATGTTTTTCTATAGGAAAAGGTCTCAAATCCTAAGACTTTTTCAATAGGAAAAGATCTCAGAATCTGATATTTTTCTACAGGAAAAGGTCTCAGAGCCTGAGATTTTTTTTATTGGAAAAGGTATCAGAATCCGTTACTTTTGCTATAGGAAAAGGTTTCAGAATCAAAGATTTTTTCTATAGGAACAGGTCTCAGAATCTGAAACATTTTCTGTAATAAAAAGCCTCACAATCTGTTACTTTTTCTAAAGGAAAAGGTCTTAGAATCATATATTTTTTCTATAGGAACAGATCTCCAAATTAGAAACTTTTCTTAGAATCTGAGACTTTTTTTATAGGAAAATGTTGAAGAATCTAAATTTTTTTCTTTAAGAGAATGTGTTTAAGAATCTAAGATTTTTTCTATGGGAAAATGTGTCGGAATCTGAGACCTTTTATGGGAAAAATTTTTTCTATAGAAAATTGAATTAGAGACTTTTTCTTTAGAAAAAATGTCTCAGAATCTGAAACTTAAAATATCTTCGAATAAGAAGATATTTCGTGTAGAGAACACGAAATTTTTTATGAATTTGAGACTTTTTATGTGCAGAGAATTTTTTCTATGCAAAATTCTCAGATTAAGACTTTCCATAACAAAAAAAAAGTGTTACACAGAAAAAAAAAATATTTGCCAACGAACGAAATTCATGGTATTTATGAACAAATACATAAAAATTATGAACATTTTCATAAAATTTTTGAACTTTTCATAGTACTTATGAAAAAATTTTAAATAGTTCTTAAATTTTACATATTATTTCATAATATTTATTCATAAATACTATGAAAAACTTTATAAGTATTAGACATGGGCGCGTGGATAACACTATAAAGGAAAATCACGTGATTCTGCATTACTGCGTGAGTCACATGCATATTTATCAAGGTTGGCAATCGATACCCAACCAAAATAACGATATTTGGCTATTGTACTGTAACCAATAAAGATATGGACATTATTTAAAGCGATTATGAAAGTCAATAACATTTCTAATATTTTTGATGTGTTACTTCGTGTTTGTACCGGTTGCTTTTCGAAATATAGGCCAATACCTTTATAATACCGTTTGAAACGGTATTTTAAAGGTATTGGCCTATATAACGAAAATGAACCGGTACAAACACAAAGTAACACATCAAAAATACTACAAATTTCATCTACTTTCATAATCGCTTTTAAAACTGTCCATATCTTTATTGGTTGCGGTACAATAGCCAAATACCGTTATTCTGGGTGGGTATCGATTGCCAACCTGGATATTTATTCACATATTTATTCATAAATACTATGAACAAGTTTATAAGTATTAGTCATGGGCGTGTGACTCACACTATAAAGGAAAATCACGTGATTCTGCATTACCGCGTGGGTCATATGCCCATGTCTAATAAGTATTATGAAAATGTTAATAAATTTTATGAATTTGTTCATAAATACTATGAAAGTCGTTCATGAAAAATGAAAAATTAAAAAATTTTGTCTCTGATTCGGAGAAATTTTTCCTATAGAACAAATTTTTGCTACAAAAAGTCTCAGATTCCTATACATTTTCCTATAGAACAAGTCTTAGATTCTAAAACATTTTCTTAAAGAAAAAGTCTCAGATTCTGAGACATTTTCCATGGAATTTTTTTTTTTCTGTGTAAAATCCAAAACTTTTTCTTAACCAAAATGAAAAATTAAAAAAATGTTGTTCTTAAAAAAATATTTTATGCACAGCATAAAACTGAGCGAAACTAAGCAATTTTATAGGGATTTCGGGGCCTCCCGCGGTCGGAGACCTGGGCACGTGTACCCTAATAGTTAAAACGGAACGGCGCATCTATTAAGTCTGTGCTATAACCTCAATTATGTAAAAATACTAGGTGAGATGGAAAAAATTGGAGATCAAAATTTAGGGAATTTAGCTTTGTCTCCATAAAAAAATAACAAAATATCCCCAAAAATATCTAAATGAGAATTTGTTTTCCTTTGTCAGAAAAAAAAATATTCTTTATTACGGAATTTTGTATAGGTTCTCGGAAAATTTGAATAGGAAAAAAAGTCTTAAGAAATGAACCGCACCCTAGTCGAGATATTAAGGTCATAGGTCACAAAAATCTGAATTTTTGAGTTTTTTTTTAAATGCGTCGTACGTAGATAAAGCAGAGCTTGGAAGAATTAATTAAATTTTTAACTTATTCCTTATTTAGCAATTCCATTTTGTATTTTATTAAATTAATTTAATTCTGTCATAAAATTAATGAAACTTTAACCGTTAAGTAAAAGTAAAGTGCATTGAATTCATTATTTGTTTATTGTTCTTTTAAATACGTTCAAAGAATGTATTCATTAAGAATTAATTCCTGTTGAATTAATTCTTTGCTGAATTAATTCTTTACTGAATTAATTCTTTACTGAATAATTACTTACTGAATTAATTCAAAATATGTTCGCTGTTCAAAAAGAACAAAGAAATTCAGAAATAAAATTTAGAAATAATTCAAAATAGAATTATTTCAGTAATGACTTAATTTAATGGGAATTAATTCCTAGTTAATGAATTCATTGAACGTATTTAAAAGAACAATAAAAAAAGAATTGAATTCTTTTTCTGGGTCATTAAATGGAAATAAATACGATTTCGTTTGATTTAATACAATATGATCAAGGAATAAATTCTATCGACTGTAATTCAGAACTGAAAATTGAAATTAGGAATTAATTCTTTCATTTGAAAAGAATACGCTACGTGTAATGCTAGACTTCTTTACTAGTTCCCCAGTAAGTTCTGTTAAGTATCTTACAGTTAAATTAAAAATGTTGTTTAGACATGTGATCTCGGATTGCTCCTCATTTGGTTAAAATTTGTTGGTATAGTATCAACTGTATTTTTTCAACAAAAAAAAATCTAGATAAAATTTACATATAAATGCTTTCAATTTAAAATAAAGACAATTTTGAATGCCCCCCTAAAATGCTTAAAACAAGATAAACCCTAAAATTATCTTCTTTTTTATAAAATAAAGTCTTAATAAGAAATTTAAAATATAATTACATTTATACAAACAATAAAAGGAATTTGTTTAAAATATTTAAAATCTAAAATAAATACAAAAAATAAATAAGTGTTTATTTACACTGCCCCTTTCTTGTAAAAAAAAAGAAAATATGTAAGCATTCGTTTAAAATTTAATCAATATTAATTTTTAAATTTAAAAATAATTGTTTGACAAAATAAACAAGAAAAAAAAAAACAAATTGTTCTAAACATAAAAAAAGTTTTATTAATTTAAAAAAAAATTAATAAAAAAACATAAAAAAAGTTTTATTAATTTAAAAACTTTCTTTGAAATACTTTTTAAAAATACAAAAAAAAATAATTATATATATTTTGTAATACTCAATTAAAAAAAAACAAAAACTTATTTTCATAATAAATTGAAGCTTAAATTTTGAAAATTAAACTAAAACACGCTTATTTCAAATCTATTGTATGTACTCAATTGCATTTTTTTATTTATTTAAGCTTCATTAAATATTTACACACAATATGATTAATATTTGCCAAATCTTTTTCAATAAAGGTTTTTTTAAGAAAATTTTCAAAAATTGGAAATTTTTTTTATTTAAAAACTTTGAAAATAATTTTGGGTTTAAAGCTGTAATTTTTCTGGTATTTTCTTTGTTTTGTTTCATTTTATTTTGCTCTCTGTATAAATTTTGTAAAAAGTCATTTATTATTTAATATTTGTTTATTATTTTTTTAATTAATTAACTAGAATTTAAGCATTAAACAAAAATTATAAAAGAAAATTATTATTAATAAAAAATATATATGTTTACAAAAAAATTTATAAAATTTTTTCATTTATTTTTTTAGTTAATTTAAATTTTTAGATGTTATAACTCTAATGCTAAAAAATTTTTATATCGAAAAATTTTAAGATTTTGAGACATCTTTTTTTGGAAAAAGAAAATGTGTCAGATTTTAAAATATTTTACAGAAAAAGTCTTCGGTTTTAAGAGTCTCAGATTCTGAGACATTTTTCCTATATAGAAAAAATCTTAAATTCTGAGACAGAAAAAGTCTCAGCTTCTAAAACATTTTTTCTGTATAGAAAAAGTCTCAGATTTTAAGATATATTTTCTATATAGAAAAAATTCTCAGATTTTAAAACATTTTTTCCATATAAAAAAAATCTCAGATTCAATGACATTTTTCCTATATAGAAAAACTCTCAGATTCTGAGATTTTTTCTTATAAAAAAACATTTTTTGGTACAGAGACATTTTTCCTGTATAGAAAAAGTCTCAGATTTTTCCTAAGTCTCAGATTCTAAAACATTTTTTTGTAGAAAAAGTCTCAGATTCTGAGACATTTTTTCTTTATAGAAAAAGTCTCAGACTCTGAGACATTTTTTCTGTATAGAAAAAGTCTCAGATTCTGAGACATTTTTTCTATACAGTCTCAGATTTTGAAAAAAAATCCCAGATTCTGACACGCTTTTGTCTCAGAATCTGAGACTTTTTCTATATAAAAAAAAGTCTCAGATTCTGAAACATTTTTTCTATATAAAAAAAGTCTCAGATTCTGAGACATTTTTTCTATATAAAAAAAGTCTCAGATTCTGAGACATTTTTTCTATATAAAAAAAATCTCAGATTCTGAGACATTTTTTCTATATAAAAAAAAGTCTCAGATTCTGAGACATTTTTTCTATATAGAAAAAGTCTCAAATTCTAAAACATTTTTTCTATATAGAAAAAGTCTCAGATTCTTAGATATTTTTCCTATACCGTCTCAGATTTTAAGAAAAATCCCAGATTCTGACACGCTTTTCTTATAGAAAAGTCTCAGATTCTAAGACATTTTATAGAAAAAGTCTCAGATGAAATGATTAACTTTCTTCGTGAGCCTTACTTTTCCTTATTGAAAATTGCGAAAAAAAAAGTTAGGCATTCGTTTTTCATTTTGAATACGGCCGTCAGATTCTGAGACATTTTTTTATAGAAAAAAAACTCAGATGCTGAGACATTTTTCTAATAGAAAAAGCCTCAGATTCTGTGACATATTTCTAATAGAAAAAGTCTCAGTTATAGAAAAAGTCTCAGATTCTGAGACATTTTTCTTATAGAAAAATTCTCAGATTCTGAGACATTTTTCTTATAGAAAAAGTCTCAGATTCTGAGACATTTTTCTTATAGAAAAAGTCTCAGATTCTGAGACATTTTTCTTATAGAAAAAGTCTCAGATTCTGAGACATTTTTCTTATAGAAAAAGTCTCAGATTCTGAGACATTTTTCTTATAGAAAAAGTCTCAGATTCTGAGACATTTTTCTTATAGAAAAAGTCTCAGATTCTGAGACATTTTTCTTATAGAAAAAGTCTCAGATTCTGAGACATTTTTCTTATAGAAAAAGTCTCAGATTCTGAGACATTTTTCTTATAGAAAAAGTCTCAGATTCTGAGACATTTTTCTTATAGAAAAAGTCTCAGATTCTGAGACATTTTTCTTATAGAAAAAGTCTCAGATTCTGAGACAGTTTTCTTATAGAAAAAGTCTCAGATTCTGAGACATTTTTCTTATAGAAAAAGTCTCAGATTCTGAGACATTTTTCTTATAGAAAAAGTCTCAGATTCTGAGACATTTTTCTTATAGAAAAAGTCTCAGATTCTGAGACATTTTTCTTATAGAAAAAGTCTCAGATTCTGAGACATTTTTCTTATAGAAAAAGTCTCAGATTCTGAGACATTTTTCTTATAGAAAAAGTCTCAGATTCTGAGACATTTTTCTTATAGAAAAAGTCTCAGATTCTGAGACATTTTTCTTATAGAAAAAGTCTCAGATTCTGAGACATTTTTCTTATAGAAAAAGTCTCAGATTCTGAGACATTTTTCTTATAGAAAAAGTCTCAGATTCTGAGACATTTTTCTTATAGAAAAAGTCTCAGATTCTGAGACATTTTTCTTATAGAAAAAGTCTCAGATTCTGAGACATTTTTCTTATAGAAAAAGTCTCAGATTCTGAGACATTTTTCTTATAGAAAAAGTCTCAGATTCTGAGACATTTTTCTTATAGAAAAAGTCTCAGATTCTGAGACATTTTTCTTATAGAAAAAGTCTCAGATTCTGAGACATTTTTCTTATTGAAAAAGTCTCAGATTCTGAGACATTTTTCTTATAGAAAAAGTCTCAGATTCTGAGACATTTTTCTTATAGAAAAAGTCTCAGATTCTGGGACATTTTTCTTATAGAAAAAGTCTCAGATTCTGAGACATTTTTCTTATAGAAAAAGTCTCAGATTCTGAGACATTTTTCTTATAGAAAAAGTCTCAGATTCTGAGACATTTTTCTTATAGAAAAAGTCTCAGATTCTGAGACATTTTTCTTATAGAAAAAGTCTCAGATTCTGAGACATTTTTCTTATAGAAAAAGTCTCAGATTCTGAGACATTTTTCTTATAGAAAAAGTCTCAGATTCTGAGACATTTTTCTTATAGAAAAAGTCTCAGATTCTGAGACATTTTTCTTATAGAAAAAGTCTCAGATTCTGAGACATTTTTCTTATAGAAAAAGTCTCAGATTCTGAGACATTTTTCTTATAGAAAAAGTCTCAGATTCTGAGACATTTTTCTTATAGAAAAAGTCTCAGATTCTGAGACATTTTTCTTATAGAAAAAGTCTCAGATTCTGAGACATTTTTCTTATAGAAAAAGTCTCAGATTCTGAGACATTTTTCTTATAGAAAAAGTCTCAGATTCTGAGACATTTTTCTTATAGAAAAAGTCTCAGATTCTGAGACATTTTTCTTATAGAAAAAGTCTCAGATTCTGAGACATTTTTCTTATAGAAAAAGTCTCAGATTCTGAGACATTTTTCTTATAGAAAAAGTCTCAGATTCTGAGACATTTTTCTTATAGAAAAAGTCTCAGATTCTGAGACATTTTTCTTATAGAAAAAGTCTCAGATTCTGAGACATTTTTCTTATAGAAAAAGTCTCAGATTCTGAGACATTTTTCTTATAGAAAAAGTCTCAGATTCTGAGACATTTTTCTTATAGAAAAAGTCTCAGATTCTGAGACATTTTTCTTATAGAAAAAGTCTCAGATTCTGAGACATTTTTCTTATAGAAAAAGTCTCAGATTCTGAGACATTTTTCTTATAGAAAAAGTCTCAGATTCTGAGACATTTTTCTTATAGAAAAAGTCTCAGATTCTGAGACATTTTTCTTATAGAAAAAGTCTCAGATTCTGAGACATTTTTCTTATAGAAAAAGTCTCAGATTCTGAGACATTTTTCTTATAGAAAAAGTCTCAGATTCTGAGACATTTTTCTTATAGAAAAAGTCTTAGATGCTGAGACATTTTTCTAATAGAAAAAGTCTCAGATTCTGTGACATATTTCTAATAGAAAAAGTCTCAGATTCTGAGACATTTTTCTTATAGAAAAAGTCTTAGATTCTGAGATATTTTCTTATAGAAAAAGTCTCAGATTCTGAGACATTTTTCTTATAGAAAAATTCTCAAATTCTGAGACATTTTTCTTATAGAAAAATTCTCAGATTCTGAGACATTTTTCTTAAAGAAAAATTCTCAGATTCATTTTTCTTATAGAAAAATTCTCAGATTCTGAGACATTTTTCTTAAAGAAAAATTCTCAGATTCATTTTTCTTATAGAAAAATTCTCAGATTCTGAGACATTTTTCTTATAGAAAAATTCTCAGATTCTGAGACATTTTTCTTATAGAAAAATTCTCAGATTCTGAGACATTTTTCTTATAGAAAAATTCTCAGATTCTGAGACATTTTTCTTATAGAAAAATTCTCAGATTCTGAGACATTTTTCTTATAGAAAAATTCTCAGATTCTGAGACATTTTTCTTATAGAAAAATTCTCAGATTCTGAGACATTTTTCTTATAGAAAAATTCTTAGATTCTGAGACATTTTTCTTATAGAAAAATTCTTAGATTCTGAGACATTTTTCTTATAGAAAAATTCTCAGATTCTGAGACATTTTTCTTATAGAAAAATTCTCAGATTCTGAGACATTTTTCTTATAGAAAAATTCTCAGATTCTGAGACATTTTTCTTATAGAAAAATTCTCAGATTCTGAGACATTTTTCTTATAGAAAAATTCTCAGATTCTGAGACATTTTTCTTATAGAAAAATTCTCAGATTCTGAGACATTTTTCTTATAGAAAAATTCTCAGATTCTGAGACATTTTTCTTATAGAAAAATTCTCAGATGCTGAGACATTTTTCTTATAGAAAAAGACATTTTTCTTATAGAAAAATTCTCAGATTCTGAGACATTTTTCTTATAGAAAAATTCTCAGATTCTGAAACATTTTTCTTATCAAAAAAAAAGATTCTGAGGCATTTTTCAAATTCTCAGATTCTTATAGAAAAATTATCAGATTCTGAGACAAATTTTTTTTATAGAAAAGTGACATTTTTCATATAGAAAATTTTTAAAATTCTGGAAAAAAAAAATTAAATTTCACTTGGTATATTTCTATAACATCTAAAATTGTATTAGAATTTTTGTTAGTGTTTTGTAAATGTGTTGTAATTTTAAAAAAGGCCATATGCTAAAAATAATTTCTAAAATTTTCCACATATTATATTAAATATTTTATTAAAAAATAAATAAAATTATTAAATATATACACAGCACCCATACAATATTTAAAATAAAACACTTTTTTTCAACTGAATTTCAAAATATTTAAATAAAAATAAAAAAAATAACCACAGCCTTCAAGACAAATACTAAGCAAAATATTTAACAACAAATACATACAATAAACATTATTAATACAATATTATCATTTCTGAAACTTATTAAAAAAAAACAAATAAATCTTCAAAAAAGACCGCTTTTTCTAAGAAAAAAAATACAAATTTAAATTAAATAAAATACACGAAAATATAAAAACACAAAAAAATCTTTAAAAATAACAAAAAAAAATAAAAAAAAATATTAAAAAAATGCTTAAAAACAAAAAATAATATATATTAAATTTAGTATAAATGATTAAACTCTGTGTGTACTTTATAATAACAAAATAAAAATATAATAACATTAAATTTATTTAAAAAAAAAAAGAATAAAAAATAATTGTGTTACTAAAATACAAATCGAGTAAAAATTTTTAAAAGCAGTCCATGTTTATTAGTTTTAATAAGTATTTATAAAAGCAAAAACTCTTTATAAACCAAATTTAAAATCATATATAGTATGAAGGAATACAAAATAAAAATATTTATAATTTTAATAATCTATTAAAAATAAATAAACTAAATGTAATGCAATTTCTCTATACAACAAGAAATATTCTTAATAAAAATTGCTTAAATAAATATTTAAAAAAATCCAAAATTATAAGATTTTATTACTTACGTTTAATTTGGGTCTTAATTATATTTTCAGAAGCATGTTGTAGCAGAAGCCTCGCTGAATTGTAATAGTATAATACCCTATTCACACGTACAGTTTTAAATCGTTTTTAGCAGCAATATTTTTAGCACATTCTTTATTCTATTACAGTATATTGACAGAAAATGCTAAAAATAATTGCA
Source organism: Pegoplata infirma (assembly GCA_963921195.1). Lineage (NCBI taxonomy): Eukaryota > Metazoa > Arthropoda > Insecta > Diptera > Anthomyiidae > Pegoplata > Pegoplata infirma. The sequence goes on from OY992540.1 coordinate 219,289,999, forward strand.
AAAAACGTTTTAAAACTGTAAGTGTGAATAGGGTATAATACCCTATTCACACGTACAGTTTTAAATCGTTTTTAGCAGCGTTTTAAGTGAGAATAGGGTATAAAACTGTAAGTGTGAATAGGGTATAAAGAACAGAGCGACATTATTTGCGAAAACGTGTTTTTTTGAATGCAGTGGAAACAAAACAGTTATGGGATTTTAGAATGTATTAGCAGTTCACAGTTACTGTATGTTTTTATCAGAAAAAAACGTTTTTTTTTATCGGGTTTTATATTGGGCCATCAAATGGCCCCATGGCAAAATAGTGTTAATATAACAAAAATAGTACAGACGCAAACCGTACTGCCAATCTAATACTAGAAAATACAACCCTGCAGTTTTTTTTTAAATATAATTTCATAGCTCTCAGCTTTTGTTTGTATAACACAGTCGTACTAAAGTGTGGTGCCAGACATGCCGATTTGACGTCATTTCGGCGTATTTTTTTGCAAAATTAATAAAATTCCCTAATGTCAACTTTTTTTTTTTTGGACAAAACCCTGCTAAAGCCCCTATGACACTACATTTTTTTTGTATTGATGAAATTTATGTAAACAGGTCAAATATATCACTATAGGAAATCTGAACAAGTGTGAAGAGTAAAAGAATACTAATAAAAAAGAGTAAACGTCAATTTTTATTCTTGTGTTATCGATAAATTTGGTTGTCAAATGACTGAATGTCAAAAAATATGTAAAAATTTTACATATTTTTTTGACGTTTATGTATTAATGATATTAAGTGTTGCCAACTTTTCTGTTTTTCATTAAATGAAGCGATTTTTTGTTTGTTTTTGGCGGTTTTTTTGAATTTATTCAGCGGGTTTTTATTAAAAAGAAAGTAATCACCACTAGTTGTTTGTTTATTTTATGTTTCTTTTTCATTTCTTGTTCTGCTGTTTCATTCTTTCAATTAATAAAAAATAAAATACAAAAAAAATCTAGTGTCATAGGAGCTTAAATCAGGAAAAAATCTCTAGAAAACTTTTGACAAATTTGCCAACAAAAAAATCGTTAAAATCTTCATGTCTGGCAGCACTGGTATAATCTTCATGTCTGGCAGCACTGGTATACCATGACAGTAGTGTTGTAAATAGTGGTTACTTTTGACTACTCAATACCATAGTGACATAGTAATCCATCGACCGTTTTGTAGATCTGGCATCACCAAAGATAATTGGAAAATTCTGGCAATGCCAAACTAAAGTTCAAACGCAAAGCAAAGAGAGACAAAAAACAATCTGCATTCTCACTGTAAAACTGGTATCTTCCATCTCGCTCACATTTCGATTTGTGATAAAATTTCGTAAACAATACCATACGGTTTTTGTTTACTACTTTTTCAAACGCCATTTGTTGGACTACTCTATGACTCTGCTCAATACTACTCGATACTTTTTTAACTGAGTACTCGATACTACTCAATACTTTTTTTGAAATTGAAAAATTTTAAAAAAGAGCTTTATAAAACGGTGTTCGCATTCATTTTTAACTAGTTTAATTATTGGTTTTCCCCATACAATTTAAACGTCAAAATTAAATTGCGTTTTATTTTGACAGATAAAGTGTTTAAATTGTATGGGGAAAACACATAGTTGAACTAGTTTAAATGAATGCGAATATGGTACAAAATACAATTGTATTAATTTTTATCAAAATTCTATTTGTGTTTGCATAACAATGCATTCGCTTTTATTTTAGATTATTTTTAATCAATTTTAAAATTATTTTTTAGAAAAAAAACAACTAAAATATTTTGCATACACAGAGTTGCATTTTATGGTTATATTTGTTGGTTAAATTATGCGTTTCTAATGAAAAAATACAACCCTGAAAGTATTGAGTAGTTACTTTTGAGTATTGAGTACTCGAAAAAATAGGCAGTATTGAGTACTCGGTACTCAAATACTCAATACTATTACAACACTGCATGACAGTTGATATAAAAAATCTGTCATTTGTCATACAGAAGCTCCAGTCGTATTAAGAAAAGTTTCTACATTTTTTAGACCCCAATAATAGTTATGTGGGGAATTTTGGAGAAAAAACAACAACGCATAGAAAAAGAAAAACTAATTGCAATAGCAAAAAAGTAGTAGATAGGCGCCTGAAAACAACCAAAACGGGGTTCATAATTTTTTGTGTGACGGAACAATTTTATTTTTTCTAATTTCAAGCTGCGGTTTTACGGGTGTTTAAATAAACTCGAACGTATAAACGTGAAAAAAAACGTAAAAAATAATCAGCGAAAATGGCTTTGAAAGTGTTGGTTGGACAAAGTAAGTTAATAAATATTAAAAAACATTAAAATCCAACTCCAATTGTGTTAGTAAAATGATAAAGAACTGTATAATTCTAGAAATTTAAAGGAACCCTAGAGCTCCACCTTGAAAATTCAATAGAAATAATAGTTATACATATCATAAAAGTTGTTAAGAAATCCCATAAATTACATTAATTTAGTTAATTTTCTATTCATTTTATGCAATTTTATATTGTGAAATTTTATTTCATTATTCTCAAGTTTATTGATTTTTCCCTATTTTTCTAATAAAAATACATGTGACCCTCGTTTTACAGTAACTTTTGTATTAAATGCCGTCTGCCGAGGGTCATTTTTCATCAGCCTTTGCACCAGGGTTAAGTGTGTTTGGTACTGGTGTGGCAGACGCCCCCAGATTGACCTTTTTTGTTGTTAGTATAGTTATTTTTTTGCACTGGATACCGAAAAAATCCCTTTCCGTAAATATGCGCAAATGCGTAAATTGTCATATTTCTTATTGGTTGTTTCTCACTTGTGATTTATTTTAATATGAATACCAGAGCTTCGAAGAATGAAATCTTTTTCGAATGAATTCTCGAAAAAATCCATTCAATTTTCATAGTCAATGAATGCATTCGATTTCATAAATCACCATTGAATGCTGTCCTTGGAATTCATTCGATTGAATGGAAAAAAATGTGAAGAGTGTTGGCGATACTATGGACAAAAAATTGGATCCGTTTTGCTCTATCTTGGTTAGTTTTTTTTTTAAGTTTTTTATGCAATGAATGAATAAGTCATTCGATTTTTCAAACTGAATGAAAAGAAAATCGAATGCATTCGATTTTTAAAAGTCGAATGAAAAATAAATCGAATGCATTCGATATTTATAAATCGAATGAGTCTAAAGTGAATTCATTCAATTCGCTAAAATCTGATTTTAGTGATTGCATTCCCCAACCACTAAATTTTCATTCAGAATGCCAAATCGAATTACGGAATGAAATCCTTCGAAGCTCTGATGAATACCATGCATACTAGTGCCTACTAGTGCCTACCGGTATTCCCGGTACTGACCGGGAATACCGGTATTCCCGGGAAATGGTACCGGTTTCCCGGTTCTTGAATTATTCCCGGGAATACCGGTATTTCCGGTTCCGGTTCTGACGGTATTACCGGTATTCCTGGGACTACCGGTATGTATATTTTGTAAAATTTTGTAGAACTAAAATTTTTTCTTCGCTTTTACCAAAAAAAATACAAAACATGTTGAAAACACCATTTCCAATTTTTTTTATGAATTTAAGAAAAATATAGTTACATGATTTTTAATAATTTTACAAACACAACTAAATATTTCTGAAATACTGATGAAATGGTGTAATTTAAATATTTTATGGTATAGTATTTTTTTTATTTTTTGAGAACCGGTACTAAAATGAGAACCGGGAATACCGGTATTCCCGGGAATATATCTAGAACCGGGAAACCGGTATTCCCGGGAATACCGAGAACCGGGAAATGTGGTGCACTAATGCAGACCTTCGAAATTTTAATTCACCATTCAATTTCTCAAATCAAAAATTTTAATTAATGAATTAATTTATGCTTGAATTAAATTTGAATTATATAAAAAAGAATTAATTAATTTTGTGAATAATTCAATTTTAATTCAAAGAATTAATTCAAGCATGAATTAATTCTTTTTAAATTAATTTATTTTTTGAATTAAATTTTTTCAAATTCATTTTGCACGGTATATTTTGATTTTTTAAAACTATATAACATTGTTATAAACCAAAATGTTTGCAAAAGAAAACAAAAGTACTAATATTCTTTTTTCGCGGAATCCCTCTATTATATTGGAAGTTATTTAATATTCGGCACAGGCCAATATAACACTCACTTGTTTTTTTCCCTATTTGGTAGAAAGGAATTCGGCGAAAAAAAAAAAAAAACTTTTGTTTTCTCTTGCAAAAATTTTGGTTTAAAACAGTCTTTATAATTGCCCATAATATGCTATGCTATGCCATAAGCTAAAAAATTATGCTTTTGCGACGTTGATGCGTGTACAAAAAAAAATGTTGTTTGGTGGATTTTTTTCTTGCTACATTCGCACAAGCATAAATGTTATAGTATGTGAGTGCTTTCCAAAAAATGAATTAAAAAAATGTAATTCAAAAAACTAATTAATTAAAAAAAAAAGAGAATTAAATCAATAAAAGAATTAATTCAAAAAAAATTAATTCAAAAAAGAATTAAATCAAAAAAAGAATTAATTCAAAAAAAGAATTAATTCGCAAAATGAATTAATTCAAAAAATGAATTGAAAATTAATTAATTCAAAAATAATTAATTCATTTTTAAATTAATTCGTTGAATTAAAATTGAATTATTCACAAAATGAATTATTTTTTTTTTAAATAATTCAAACTTAACTCAAAGAATTAATTCAAGCGTGAATTAATTCATTAATTAAAAAAAATAATTAAAAATAATGCAAATTAATTCACAAATTGAATTAATTCTTCAAAGGTCTGATACCATGTCACTATTGTTAGTACTTTGATTAATAAATAAGCATACAGACTTTTGTTGTTGTTTGTATATTCTACAAGATTTGATTTATTCGGAGACTTCTTTAAAATTGACTGTACTGTTTGTTGTTGTATTGATGCACTGTGACGTCATATGCGGTATTTTTTTTTTATAGAAAAATATTTTTTTCCAATATAAATCAAGTATTATTTTATTATGACATCTATACCTTGATTTACTAAAAATCTAAATTTACTATTGCGATTTTAAGCGACTAAATAAAAATACTGTTATATAAATCTAAGGATAGGTGTATATTTTCTACCTTTTAAAATTTTGATAATCTTATTGTTATAGTAAATATCATTTTAAAAAATAGGTTTTAGAAATACTCTTAGATCCACTAACATATCGTTAGGTTACCAGAAGTTAGTCCTTAGCTATGCACAACCTATTTTTTTTCAAAATCGTGGTAACAACTTGCCCACTTTCCGCAGTCGCCGTAACTGCATGCGCTATGAAAAGTGACTCGAAACTTTGTTCGTTTATATAATTTTTATTAAAATTAGAATTCCGTTTCTTACACATAATTTTAGACAAGACTCGCACACTTTTAAAAATCTAAAATAATTAATTTTTAATTTAAAACTGCAACTTAATTTTAAATCATCCTAAAACACCAATAAATTTTATGAAATCAACAAATTCCAAACCTAATCCTTATTGATTTAACAGTTGATTTGTTCTGAGAAAGTAAGACAAACCTAAACTTTTTTTAATAGTGTTTTTAAAAAATTATGCAGTCTTAATCGAGGGATAGGTTTAGAAACACTCATTACTTGCAACCGTCATTCTCCTACTCCCACTTATATAAATTATAAATGAAATTGATTTTTTTAAATCCCAGTATCGGGATTGTAAAAATCCCTCAAGATATTGTATGTTCCGATTCTCATAACAGCTGTTATTGCTCTGTTTTTAAAAGTAGTAATTGTATAAATATAATTATGCCTATTTCTTCTAAATTTCGCAGGTTGTTATTTTTGTAATTATACCCTACACCACACTGTGGTACAGGGTATAATGAGTTTGTGCTGATGTTTGTAACTACCCGAAATATTGGTCCTAGAACCACCTTTAAGTATACCGATCGACTCAGAATCACTTTTTGAGTCGATTTAGCGATGTCCGTCCGTCCGTCCGTCTGTCCGTCCGTCCGTCCGTCCGTCTGTCTGTCTGTCTGTCCATGTAAACGGTGTAAACACGATACAGGTCGCAATTTTTAATCAATTGACTTGAAATTTGAAACTTAAGTCTCTCTTGGCCCAAGGACGAAGCCTATTGAAATTGAAAAAAATCGGTCCATATTTAGACCTAGCCCCCATACAAAGGTCCTCTTTAGTTTTGGCTCAAATGACTCTAATAACCGTATTGTAGAAGGTATCGCTTTGAAATTTGGATGGTAAACATGTTTTGTCTTCACATATCATCATTCCGAATTTCAAAGAAATCGGACCAGTTCTTCTTGTAGCCCCCATACAAACCACCTTCCCGATTTTCACATAAATGTCTCAAATTTCATGAAAATAGAAAATATTTAATTAAAATTTTGTTTGTGTATGTTAAACGCGTACTTAAATAACCTTATCAAACCTGATAATCATCGGACCAGTTTTGGACTCAGGCCCCTTGTGAAAATTTCGCCCGATATTCAGTTAAAGCGGTTTATTGTCAACAAATAGAAGCCTATTTCACTCAAATTTGATTTGTGAGTGTTTTCTTCACTTATTAAAGGTTTTACAACATATAGATCTAATCGATCCATGGGACCCATTTTCCGGGAAACCTTGGTGTAGGGTATTATATGGTCGGTCTTGACCGACTATAATTTTCTTACTTGTTTTTTTTTATTTTACTGATCTTATGACTCATTTATATTTATGATGATTTAAGTTTTTTTGTTTTGTTTATTTCTTGTTTTGTTTTCATTCCTCATTCTCCTAGGGTTAATCATGAATATGATTTAATTACTTCATAATGACGATAACTAAGTTATTATGAATATTAAAGCGTACTTTAATGTATGTTTTGGAACTTTTTAGCTCTCAAAAGCATCGCATTGTCTTCGAGATAATGTGCTCTTTTCGGTAGGTCACTTTCATCAAACACATAATTTTTTTAATGATGTTTTCTCCGTGTTTTGAACTTAAATATCCTAACACACGGAAGAAAACGGTGAGGTGATTGGTGAAATTGAGCCCAAAAAAAAGTTTTTCCTTAAAGAACTAAATCAACCCCTGAAAATCTAAATTTTTACAAGTTTCCTCTTCCTCATAATCTATTTTCCTATCTCAATTTTTACAAGTTTTTATACCCTCCAACCACAGCATTAGGGTTAGACTGCCCAGAAAAAAAAACGAAGTTTTATTTTTCTAGGTCGGTACCTCTGAATTTTTTTTCTTTTTGCGCAAAAAAAAATCGTTTTTTTTTTTTTATTTTTTAAAAAAACGCGCACTCGCGTTTTATAACGATTTAATTCCTTTGAGTTTTTTAATTTTTTAAATTGTTAAATATGTTTCATATAATAAAATATTAATAATTTTAAATAAAAAAATTAATTAAAAAATATTTATCACTCATTCCTTTAGATGCCTCCCAGCATCTTATTAAATGTTCTTTAATTTAATTCAAATTTCGCACACTATGGAGCTTTTTAAATAAGTCAGTTGTTAATTCAGAGAAAATCCATGATTTCGCGAATCCGGATGTATCCACAAAGAAAAAAATCGTTTTTTTTTCTGGGCAGCCTAATGGGCGTATAACATACATAAGACTATTTAAAAAAATGAACTATTTATCGTCAATTTCATTGGCATTATATCGAAACAAATGCCAAAGAAATTTTTAGCACTGGCATTGTTAAAATCAATTGCAATGCCCGTTTCGGAATTGATAGCATTACTTATGATTATTATTAAAAATTTCATTGGCATTTAAAAACGCTTTCATGAAAAAAAGCATAAGATTGTTTATTCACTTCAAAAATTGTTGACCCTTGCAACAGTGCAATATTGCAACTTTTTTTAAAAAAATTTTAAATAACATTTTTATTTTTCTATTACCTTTTATATGATGCGTCGTTGCAAGTAAATATTCGCGATTTATTTTAAAAGTAATACAATTGCTTCTACTCACAAAGAAACAAGCAAATAAAGCTGCAATTTTGATATTGTACAATTTTGCAAGACTAAAATTTCTGACGTGAATTCCAATAATATAATCTATGGTAAAAATAATGAATTGACACAGTCAAAAAGTCGACTGTTTAAATTTTTAACCCTATTACAGACAGTCTTATCATTTTATGTTTTCATATTTTGAGTTTTTATTTATTACTTTCCAGGAATTTAAAAAAAAAACTCGTTTAGTGAGGTGTTGGTGTAAAAGATTTCTTTCTTGAAGTTATTAATAAATTCAGACAAAATTTAATTACAATAAGTTTTGAATTTTTATTCGTCATCTTTGATGTGAATTGTTAGTAATAAGTGCATACACACAAATACAACTTATTAACAATTGCGGGTTTTAAAGCCACAAATTTCTATGATATTTTAATACAGAATCATGCACAGCAAAAAATAGATTGATTCACTTCAGCAATTTTTACCCTGGCAATGTGCAAGATTGTAACTTATTTTTTAATTTATTTTTTTAATCAACTTGTCTATTATCTATTATACTTGGCTGCAAGGAAATATTTGCTATTTAATTCAAAAGTAATATCAGCCCTGTTTTCGCATAATCGTATATTCAGTGGGCGACAATAGATTGGAAACGTTTTTATAGTAGATGAAATTGTTAAAGACAAAGTTAACAATACTAAACGTTATTATTATCAAACGAGTATTATTTAAAAAAAAAACGTTATGTAGGTAATTTATCAAGCTTTAATTTAAGCTCAATAGCGTCCAGATTGTGTTAATAATGAATGTGTTACGAGGGTCGATGTGGAAAATAAAATAATAATTAGACATTTTTCAGAACATTTTTAAAAAATATTTCTGAGTCGTTTTTCTCCAAGTGAAATAAAACATTAGAAATTTAAAAAAAGGTCCAGTTGTTTTTATTCAGTGGTCAAATAATTTTTCCAACAACCCAAACAAACAGTGGATTTTTTTAAGTACAGTAGAAAAAATTCACATTTTTTGACATCCAATACTTTTGACCACCAATCTTTTTTAAACTAGCCTTATGTGGAATAAACTCCCCTCAGAAGTCTTCCCAGTTTCTTTCAATGTAGATAAATTCAAGTCATATGTCCACAAACACTACTACCTCTTTCCTCCTTCTCATAATCTATTTTCCTGATATCAATACAATGCACTACATTTGTAGGGGCATCCCTCATATTTTCCTTGGTCCAAGTATAGGGATTAAAACTTTTCCGACATAAAAATGTTTCATTTGCTAAACAAAAGTATAAAAGACCCTGTGAAAATATGTCGGGTCTAAGAGGTATCTCCGAACTTAACCATTCTATGATTAAAGGTAACATTCGTGCTAAACTTCAGGAGTCTAGCTCATTTCTTTTGGACTGTATCGTGTCTTCCACAGACAGACGGACGAACATCGCTAGAATGTGTAAGAATGGATCACTGATCAATAACATATATACTTAATGGGTTCATAGATCGATATTTCCATACGTCACACACGTTACACCCCTATACTTGGGTTGAAGAGTATAAAAACGGACCTTGAAACTAAAAAAAGTATTTAATTAAAATTTGAAAGTTCGAATAATTACAACTGTATACAGTTGTAATTATTCGAACTTTCAAATTTATATATATATAATTTATTTGTAAAGCAAATTAAAATTTTTCTTTTTGTAACCCCTATTAGCTGTTTATTCAATAAAACTTTCATATTTGTTTTTTTTTTTTTTCAGAAATTATGAACGAGGTGGTGAGATACAAACCACCACCTCCGAAAAAAGCAGGCGCTGCAGCTGCAGCCTCCAAGGATAACATGAATTGGCGTGTATTGGTTGTAGACAAGTTGGGTATGCGTATGGTATCAGCATGCACAAAAATGCATGAAATCAGTGCCGAGGGCATAACCTGTAAGTAGAATTTCGAAAAATAAATTTGAAATGTGTTCTTATTTCTTTTTATCAATTTGTAATGCCAAATATATGTACGTTATTTAAATAATATGAATTTTATTTTTTATAGTGGTTGAAGATATCAATAAAAAACGTGAACCTTTACCATCAATGGATGCTATATACCTTATAACACCTTCTCAAGAATCCGTGGCAGGCTTAATAAGGGATTTTGAAAATCCTGCAAGACCCCAATACCGTTATGCTCACGTCTTCTTTACTGAAGGTAGGAGGGTTTAATTTCAATTACTTCTTAGTTCTTCATATTTTTTGTTTTATTAAGTTTTTTTTTTATTATTTTTTTATATTTTTTTTATATATTTTTTTAATTTTTATAGCCATACCTGACCACCTTTTCGATATGATAAAAGCTGAAAAAAATTTAGTGCGCTATTTGCGCACTTGTAAAGAAATCAATATTGCTTTTCTAGCCTATGAAAATCAGGTATTCCTCATACAATTCTCCGTTTTTCTTGAAAGTTTGCCAAAGAAATTTTCAATAATGTTTTCTGTTTTGTTATTCAATATATTTATTGCAAATAACACATCAACTGTTATAACCATATATGTCTGTTATATTTTGTTCTTAAGCAAATGGTTTGCTTTATGTCTAATCAAAACTAATTGTATTTTTTTCTTAATATTATACCCCTCTCGGCAACACACAAGGTTTGTTGGCAAACTAATGTACATATTTGTTATGGATACTTTTTGGGGAGGCTCTTATAATATTTTTTTCAGTTGGCAGACTTAAAGCCTACCATAATCTTATAAGAAAATTAAAAAAACTGAAAGATACTAAAACAATTCATCATATACTAAGATATATAAATTTGGAGTAGGCCATTTATCAACATTTATTGCAGCTTTTTTTAGTGTATTGGTTTTTATTGGATAAGGATATTTTTTTTTTAAGTACCATAAAAAGATGCCTTATTAACACCTAAAAATATACAAAATTAATATTGATTAAAATTTTATTAGAGATCAGCTCAAGCTCTTACTAATAATGCACATTAAAAAAAATATTTCATTATTTTTAAATTAAAATTTCTCCACACTATTTTCGATTTTTGTTCAAATATAATTGATATTACGGCTTTATTTGAAAAAAAAATGATTCAGTTGTTTTCAAAACTGTTTAAATTGCACTACTTGAAAAGATTGTACATATTTGTACACTTTAATACAAACCAATACACACATTTTTTTTAAATTTTGCAATATCGTAAAATGTACTTTCAAGAAAATCTTAGACCAGGTTTATAACACAATATAACAAATATAAAGAAGGTGAAGCTCTGTTATATCTGTCTGTTTGTCTGCTGAAAACACGATAAAGCCTAAACGAAAAGAAATAGATGTCTGAACCTTGTGAGGAATATTTCTTACAGCCCTACGCTAATTCAATTTGTAAATGGGCAAAAACAAATCCACTTTACTTCAGGACTTTTGATGTCCTGAAGTAAAGTTTTTTTTAGATTTTTTCGATAAAATCGTTTTGAAAATTATGGATAGAAAAACAAAAAGTCGATTTTAGAAAACAAAAACATATACAGATCCCCTGCAACGAATTCAGCGTTGCACTATGTTCGCCTAAAACTGAAAATAGATAATGACTTAAAATTTTAAATTTTACTTATATATCTTCTAACAGAAAGAATACTATATTTTTATGTTTATGTTTCTGTTTCTTTTTTATTTTTTATTTTTTTTTTTTTAATTTTTAGTTTAAAGTTATTTTAAAAACTTAAAATTTTCAGATACTGGTGAGATTTTTTTTAAAAGATTTCTTTTGTCATCTACTACAAAACTAATTTTCTAGCATTTTTAGTATGTATATTTTTTAAGTTTTTTTTTTTAGCTATATCTATTAAAAAACCCTTCGATTTTTATATTTAATTTTTTTTAGATTGTTTCTTTTTGTTTTATATAAACCTTTAAAGAAATCTGAACCTTGTAGAGAAACAGGGCTTCTGGCGTAATAGCTCTTATTTATTATCAATTTTAACGATACTTGAAAAATAATGCACCTGATTTATTTTTTCTTTTAATTTGTATAACTATTTTATTTTGGTTATTACTTCATTTGTTTTTTTGGAAAATTTATTATATTTATAGTTTGCCCGGAGGAATTATTTAACGATTTGTGTAAATCGTGCGCTGCAAGAAAGATCAAAACTCTAAAGGAGATAAATATAGCATTTCTACCATATGAATGCCAGGTGCGAAACAAAAAAAATATTTTGAAAAATACTAGCCGCAAACCTCAGAAAAAAAATACGAAATCAAAACTCTTTCACTTTAGTAAATTTTGTAAAAATTTGTGTCTACTACTTACTCTCTTACCCAAAAACAAAAAACTAACACTATGTTTTTCTTTAAAATCTACTGTTATTAAACTATAAATGTTGTTTGTTTTTTAACCTTCTAAATGTTGTAATTATATACACTTTATTTTTTAAATATCTGTGTGTGTGACTTTCAACAATTATATTTTTCAAAAAAAGAAAAATATCTTCTCAATTAAAAGAAATGCAAAATATAGCATAATACTGAAATATTAAATTTACACAATTCAAAACATAAACTGAATATTTAAAACTCTTATACATATGCTAATAATTTAGCTCTTATACTTTAAAAGCACTTATACAGAAATTCTTATAATTTCGAAAATTACTTTTAAGTGTTCAAAAAATTTCTAGCTTTGCTTTTAAATATTGAACAGGATGACTTATAAACTGTTAAACTTTTGTCTTATAATTACTCTTATAGAGATTCTAATAAGTTAAGGTTTTAACGAAAACTCTTTACATTGAATACCTTGATCAGTATACAAATTCTTCTACAATTTAGTACCTATATACACTTCAGTATACTTTATATTTACTATTTTTAAACATTTCAGTATATTTTCTTACATTTATGCTATTTTTTGTATTTCTTAATCTCAATTTCAAATCTACGTCGTTTTCTACGTTATTTTCTGCTTCCTTATAGGACAGAATGGAAAAATTAATCTCCTTAAGTTTTGTTATACTTGTTTTGTAGTGTTCAATTTAATGTGTATGCGATGTTATATACAGATAAACAAATCGTCGTCTGCCTATATAACTCCTTTTTATAAAACCAAATACTATTCTTTTTTTTCATATTTACACGAATAGACAAATATATGCCAAATTACATAGACTTAAAACAGCAAACCCTTTTCCCAACTTAAAGGCTTGATTCTTGATTTAAAATTTATCTTTAGATACACACAAAATTTAGAATCAGACTTTTAAACTCCTTAACTCCCTTTAAATTACAAATGAATGTATAAACTCTTTAAAATTGGCCAATAAAAGTTTGTAAGAGTAGTGTTTAAACTAAATTTAATTTTTTTTGAAGTTATACATTGATTTGTAATTGCTTATGTAATTTGACATATACTCTCACGGGCATATCGAACAAAAATACATTAATAATTACATACAAAATTTTAATTAAAACATTGCTTAACAAGTTTTATAATTTTTACTAACAATATTTACATTTATTAATTTAACACATTTACATACGTAATCTTTAAAGTTAATACTGAAATACACTTGATAGTTGTTTTTAATTTATTTTTTTATAAATTTTTATCTTGTTTTTAGTTTAATTTTAAAATACAAGTTTTTCTTTTGACACTCTCATGAAATGCCTTATTCAGACGCTGCTTGTACTAGACGTTCCCACACCTGCTCTTTGCTGTCTGCACTTGCTGCTGCATTGTACAGAAACTCTTATTGGCAACTACAATTTCTAGTATCTGACCATATATCATAATATCAATACCAAAATCCGTCAGAGCTATGGTCGCGTTTATTTTGGAATGTTCTAAAAAAATTTATATAATATACGGCTTCTTTTTTGCATAAGAACATGATTCATAAAATGCTGGTTGTGCGATATCGGATATATTTGAAATCTAACCTATACTAACTTTGGTATTCCATGTCTAACGCATCAAAATAGCTGTCTTAGACCCCAGCAAAAATATACTACTAGTGAAAGTCCTATTTGTATATGAATAAATAAATACCTTCACCCAGCGCCACCTATCGTGCCCATTCAGATATGCATAATTTTTTCATGACTAAATATACATTCTGAAGTGTCATTAAATTGCACTGAAACAAAAAATGTTGTTTATAACTTCACCCCAGTGCCATCTACCGGGTCAAAATTTTATAAGAAAACTTATTTATGTGTAAGAAATCTATTTTGTGAACAAATGTTTTCATATATTAAAAGAATAATTATCAGTGATTGGTTCTTAAACATTCTATGAATGTCGGTTCGTCTATCTGGTTGGGGAAAGCAAGATGCAGTCCAAGCCAAAGGAGCTAGATTCCTGAAGGTTGGGATGAAAATGTCTTGTGAAGTTTGGAAATGGGCAAAATCAGTCTGGAGAACTAAACTTACCTCTGAAAACGCCATTTTTACAGTTTTTTGTAATTTCGTTAAACAAATGAAACATTTTTATGTAAGAAGAAGTTCAAACTTCTGCACATGAACCCAGGGAATTTTTTCCGCTCCCTTTTTGTGCGTTGATATAAAAAATTTTATTCAATAAGTGAAAAGTTTATAATAAATCAATTTGTCAACATTTACCGCGAGGCAAAGGTGTCCCCCAAAGTGTCATGCTAAACCCCTCAAAAAACGCCCCTTAGATTTTTTTTTTTACATTTTGGATGAGTTATTTTTTTTTTATTTAGCTTAATTTCTTACATTCACTGATAAATTATAATGATTTTTAAAGTGTATTTCAATATTACTGTTTTTATCAACTATACAAATTTGCTTTTTTTATATACTTAAAATATCACAAAAACACTATATTTGGCAAAAAAAATATGTATTTCCCACAAAATAATTTAATAGAAATCATGCGTGGCTTTATCAATTAATATAATAATACGCCACCCTGTACAATGTCACCAAACATGGTCATTCGGACGCTGTGGCGTATGAAAATTCACTTATATTAATAGCTTAAGTCGCGCATGTACTAAATGCATGTTGTAAATCTTAGAATATTGGTTTCTTTTATTATATACCTATCCCTCGATTTACTATTAATGTATTTCCAAATTAGACAACTATGAGAAAAAAAAACAACTTTCTAATTTTAAATGCTTTGTACAGCAATGTGAAGATATTTAAAATAAAGGGTGTAAAAAATTATAAATTTGTGAAATGCACGGAGGTTCAGTGATCTAAATTTATATTGAAATCCGGTGGTTTCAATATAAATTTGTTTCTAATTTTTTTCCAAAAATTAAATGTGGAGAATATAATAAAAAAATTATATTCTCCACTTAAGGACAATAGTCATGGTACCACTGAGCCAAAAAGATTTCGACTTTGTATGTAAAAAAGCATTGCATACTTTTATGCTGAAAAAAAAGAATAATTTGACTTACAAGGAGAGTATTCCAACCGTTATGAACCGATATGGCTGAAACTTAAAATACATATAAAAGAGACGATTTTAAAGTTGGGTTGTCTCGATTTATCGGCCATATCAGTGTTTAAAAATTTGGTTGTCCGCTTATGAAATAATATTAAATCCCCGATATGACCGATAAGCCGAGACACCCCAAACTTAGAATTGGCTTTTTTATGTATATTTTGACTTTGAGGCAAATCAGTTCATAAAGGTTGGAATGTTTTGTTAGTGGTTTAAGAAAAAAATATCTTTTGGTTGCCAAAAAATGGAAAAAGTTGTAAGCTTTTTAAAGTAAAATTTCTTATATGATTTTTGTTTTCCTAAATATATGTATTAAAAAGACTTGGTTTTTTTATAAACAATTTAAAATATAATTCCAAAAATGTTATCGTGACAAATGGACTTAAATTTTTCCATTTTTTGGCAATCAAAATATAAGGTCTATTCGATTACCCAAATTTCTTACTATTTTTTACTACAACTGGAAAGTCTTGATTACTTTTTGTATTGAAAAATTCCAGCTGTAGTAAAATGAGTAAAAATTAGTAGATTGTAGTAAGGTAATCGAATAGACCTATAATTATTTTCTTATACCACTAAGTAAAATGATTTTTGCCATATTTAGAAATGTTTCTACATAATCTAAAACCGTTTAACTCAATGGTATCTTGACAACTGGCCTTTAATGATATAAAAGTTTTTCCTTCCGCAAATAAGGAGAATTTTTAAAAATAAAATTCCCCGCTTGACTGGTTAATCAGCAATTGTGAAAATCAAGGGATACGTTTATATTTTTGCCACCGAGCTATATTTTCTTTTTGATGCGCTTTTTGTTTGTAACATTTGTTTGTTAAACAACACAGCCTTGTGTTGATACCCTTAAAACGATTACATATAATTAAATTTATTTTACAAATCTTTGTTGTATTTTCTTTGCCAACATGTATTGTTTATTTGTAAATGTAGATTAAAAATGAATCAGCACATATACGTTTTGCCATAATTTTAATTTGTATTATGTTTGCAACATTCGCATTAGCGGTTCCAGTGTTTGAAACTTTTACAGGACGTTTTCTAATACGAAACAACCCTAGCAGGAAAATTCAATTATCAAATCTTTTAAAATAATGGATTTTTTATTTAAATTGCTGTTCCCCTAAACGTAAATTGCTGTTCCCCTGAGTGGAATGGCTAAATTATAATCAATAGTTATTGATTGAAAATATAAAAAACTTTCCAAATTCATAAAACACGTATTGCAAAAACACCTCTAAGTTGGCTAAACTTAGTTTTCGTTTTAACTGAAAACAAATTTTATTTGTATACCCTCCACTTAGTGATAGAGGGTATATATAAGTTTGTCATTCCGTTTGTAACTCATCGAAATATCGTATATATAATATTGATCAGCGATAGATTTTAAGACATTCTACCGATGTCCGTTTTTCCGTCTGTCTGTTTGTCTGTAGAAATGGCAATCACGTCAAAATATTACACGGAGAAGACTTAAACTTACCATATTTACTTGTTGTTGCCCCAAAAACTTGGGTATTGTATTTGAGCGATATCGGTTCAGCGGTTCAAAAGTTATGAACGAAAATGTAAGGGCACCTCAAAAATGTTGGTACATTCAACATAACCTAAAAATATAAAATGCTTTAATTTGGCTGCTGGTTGACATAAGTGAACATAATTGAACTCCGAATGGTATTTAAACATTATTGAACACCGAATGGTATTGAAACAATTACGAACATATTTTTTATCAAAAACAGACATTGCGAATATTTTTTTTACCAACATTTTTTTCGCGGATGTTTTTTCAAAATTTTTTTCTTAAAAGTAATTTTCTTTTAAATAAATTTTTTTGCAACAATCTTTTTTAAATTGTGGAGGGTATCAATACATTCGGGGTCAATACATATAGTGTCGTAAGAAAATTCATTTAAAAATCAACTGCTAGTACCGCATATCATATTTAAATAATCCCTTGCTTATTTTTTGTTTTTTTGTAAATACCTACCAAAATTAATTAAAAAGCTGTATTTGTTATGTTTAGTTGTAAGTGTATCTGTTTAAATGTTTGTAAAAATAATTTAACGTCTTTAAAACTAATTAACTAAAAATGTCTATTTCTTTCCGTCACTAACAAAATAAACCATAAAAAAATGAATCCTTTTAAAAACATAAAAAAAATATTTTAACATAATTTTCTTTTTTAATATATTTTTTTACAATCATCATCAAAAAAATTTGTTTGCACCACGCACGTTTTTTACTCTACTCTCTCTATCTTCTCTACAATAAAACAACAACTGCACGGCAAACAAAATTAATAAATCGGCCAATCGCACCAACTACTACTCTCTATCTATCCTCCATCTAATTTGTGATATTGTGATAAACAATATAAAAATATGTGCTTCTCTTAGGTCTACTCGCTTGATTCGCCAGACAGTTTTCAGTGTTTGTACTCACCGGCATTCGCTTCGATACGCGCCAAACACATCGAGCGCATTGCCGAGCAAATTGCCACTTTGTGTGCTACGCTCGGCGAGTATCCGATGGTGCGATATCGCACTGATTGGGATCGCAACATCGATTTAGCTGCAGTCGTGCAGCAAAAACTGGATGCGTACAAGGCTGATGAGCCAACGATGGGCGAGGGTTCGGAGAAGGCACGTTCACAATTATTGATTTTGGATCGTGGTTTTGATTGCGTGTCGCCCATTTTACACGAATTGACTCTGCAAGCGATGGCCTATGATTTATTGCCAATAGCAAATGATGTGTATCGTTTTTCCCCGGGACCGAATCAACCCGATAAGGAGGTGTTATTGGATGAAAATGATGATTTATGGGTAGAGTTGCGTCATGAACATATTGCTGTCGTTTCAACACAGGTTACACAGAATCTAAAGAAATTCACTGATTCCAAGAGAATGTCTTCTTGTAAGTTATCGTTTTGTGTTGGTTCTGCTGAAAAAAATTCTTCCAAAGGATTTTTTAGATAAAGTTTTTTGTTTGTTTATTAATTTGAATATTGATGTTTAATATTAATAACTGTTTCCCATTATATAGCCGATAAGGCATCCATGCGAGATTTGTCACAAATGATTAAGAAAATGCCACAATATCAAAAGGAGTTATCCAAATATTCGACACATTTACATTTGGCTGAAGATTGCATGAAATCTTATCAGGTGGGTAGTAAAAAAATCTTTAAATACACTGTTGAAAATATTCAAAGAAATTCGCACTCCCATGAATCAAAATACATTAATAAGACAGACGCTCTGATCCCAAGATTGTCTTCCGAATTTTTCACGCTCCGTTTTTAAGATATTTGCGTTTGAGTTCTGAAAAAAAAAAAATAAGTTAATATAGGCCTTTTTTGGTTTCCCCTATATAGTATTTTTATGTTGCTGCCAAAAAAAATATGACTTCGTTTTGTATAAAACTAGCTAAAGTGCCCGGCGTTGATCGGGTCGACTTAGATATGAATATCTAAATAGCTTCGTCCCAGCGCCACATATCAGGTCCATACAAGCATACACAATTTTCTCATGACATAATATACATACATACCGAAAAGCCGTAAAATTTCACAGAAATAAATAATTTTGTTAATAACTTGACACCATCTACCGGGTCTAAATTTGATCAGGAAACTTTTTTTTTTGTTTTAAAAAATATATTTTGTGAATTTGAGCCAAATTGTACCATAAATACAAACAATTAAAATATAACGACAACCGCACCGCCTTTAGGGATTAAACTTATATATTATCAAAACTAATTTTTTTGTCCAAGATTGGTGTTAATCGGTTCTAATACTCTTTGTAAATTAGACTAAATTTTTCAAAGGCAAATATCTTAAAAACGGAACATGCTTAAACTTGGATCCATGTGTATAAAATCAAGTCCTACTTTGGGAAAAGTAATGTAAGAATACGTAACAGTGAAGCCACAAAAAGTGCTAAATTATAGGTTTTTTGACAATCGAATATCTCAGAAACGGTACTTAATAGAAAAATTTGGATGGCAGATTTGGAATTAAGTTACCAGTGTCTATAATGATCAGTTTTTTCGGTCTCGAACAGTGATATTAGAGTCTAAAACTTTATTACTGATAAAAATTCGAAGAATTACACTTTTAAATACAAATTATTTTAGAACTATGTCGACAAGTTATGCCGTGTTGAACAAGATCTGGCCATGGGTACTGATGCCGAAGGTGAAAAAATTAAAGATCATATGCGTAGTATTGTACCTATTTTATTAGATACAGTAAGTTTTTATAAATATCTTATATTTTACACAAAAGCTAATCCCTATCTCTGCATTTCATCATCATCCTTTTGATTCATGTTTCAGAATGTTACCAACTTTGACAAAGTTCGCATAATTTCTTTGTATGTCATGATTAAGAATGGTATTACTGAGGAAAATCTCACTAAATTGTTTACACACGCTCAACTGTCACCAAAAGATCAAGATATGATAAGAAACTTAAGTCATTTGGGTATTAATGTGATTGCTGATGTAAGTTTTTCTTTAAGCAAAAAAAAATACATTTTCGAATATGTAAATAAAGATGTTAACGGGTTTTTTCTTTAGTCACGCAAAAAAAATTATAATGTACCCCGTAAAGAACGTATAACTGAACATACTTATCAAATGTCTCGTTGGACTCCAGTTATTAAAGATATCATGGAAGATTGTATTGAAGATAAACTAGATCAACGTCACTTTGCATTCTTGGCTGGCCGAGCACAAAATACTAATTATCATGCTCCAACAAGGTAAGAATTCAGTTTTTTTTTTCTAACCTTCCAAGTTTAAGGATTCAAAATGTTTGTACCTAAACAGAACAAAAGTACCGAAAACTGATTCGAAAGGAATTGTTTTGAAACGTGCAAGAGATTAAATTGAGTTTCCAAACAATGCATTTGTAGCAAAACAACAATGTTTATGTTGTACAGATTGTTATAAATAGATTTCAGTTTACAGCTGTTAAACAAATAACAGTTAGTTTAACAGACTATTTACTCTGCTACTATTATAAACAGTTAAGTTGTATGTCAACTATGTTATAAATAGTATTTTATATATAAAAACTTTTTAACTGTTATACAAAGAAAACAAAGTTTAAGTTTCAAACTTTGTCTTTTGTTTAAAAGCAGATTTATACCATAAACAATTTGAATTCTTAACTTAAGCCTTAAACTTTTTAATGAACAACATGTTCAGGACTCGAAACAGTAATCCTGGGAACTATTGAAGTCCATAAAGTCAAAATTCTGTCTCAAACTATTTAGATTTATATCGCTATAATTATAATTTTAATCTTAAACTTTAACTATTATATATAAAAACTAATTGTTATACAAAATACAATACAATACCGTTATTTTCTGCATTTCAAAGTGATTTCAAAATTAAAGTGAAAATGAAATCTTAATAATTTACTCAATGAAATTGGGATTTTTGTCCATATTTTGTAAAACGCAATGCTTTGCTTAACCAGATATTAAATACAAATTAATTTTATGACAATTTAAAATTGTGTAAAAAATCCTGGAAGGCAATGTTTTTCGTTTACAAATAAAGTATAATTTATTTTGATTTCAATTTTAATAAATTGAAAGAAAATTCTTAATAACCAACAGGTTTCTATTACCATAGGGCCGATTACTCAATCTTCAGTTTTTTTTTTTTATATTGGTAAGTTTTACACGAAAATGGATCATTTAGTAATCGACCCTTTAGACGCAGAGAAAATATTTAAGATGAGAATAGAATATTTCATAAAACTCATGAATAACTCACGTTATTTGTGTGTGAGCGTATAGTTTCATTTATAAAACTTCTAGTTTTCTTCGAAAATGATTCAAATTGTTTTGTCGCGATTGTGAGAGAAGTTCATATTACCGAAGAGCCTGAAAACCCCAAATAAACATTGAATCTGTTTTGATTAACATTTTCCTAAGTCATCCGAACCTATAACATTTGTAGATTTTTCATTTTTTAAATCATATTTTACAGATTTGTCTCAGAAAGAACAATTCCTTTTTTTTCTAAAAAATATTTGAATATTAAAGGCGGGTTAGAACAAAAAAAAAACAGCCTTTATATTAACATTTTTTAAACAGCTATAAAAAATTAATAAGCAATATTTTTTAATCTGTTTTTTTTTTAGAGATAAACCATCGAATATTTTTAACATTTTATAACACAAAATTAATTAATTTAATTAGTTAATAATTATATATTTTTAATGAAAGAAGAAAAGTCAATTTTTCAATTTTTAAGTTTACATTAGCATAACTTAGCCAAAAATCTATCAGCCTTACCATAGGAGAAAAAAAAATAAAAATTTAAATCGTCTTTTAATTTTATTTCCATACAAATTGGCCCGTACCATAGAAAAAGAGTCTTTTCTATACATTTTTTGAAAGTCGATTTTAGAAACAAAAACAGTTTATATGGAAATAAAATTAAAAGCTCATTTTAAATTTATTTTATTTTCTTGTGATAAGTCTGGTTGTTTTTGTGTTTTGAAATCGACTTTCAAAAAATTGTATAGAAAATTTGAAATTTAAAATAAAACTTTTGTTAAAATAAACTTTTAGTTTTTTCTTTGGTACGGGTATATATTTCAAAAAATGGTCACAAAAGTACTAGTGTTATAAAATTTTAAAAATATTACAATAGTTTATCCAGATTGCGTATTTATTTTTTTATAGCTGTTTAAAAATTGTTACTATAAAGGCTGGTTTTTAGTTCCAACCCGCCTTAAAAGACTCAGATTGAGCTCTTTGGTATTATTTGGTATAATGTCACCATTTTATTTTTTTTTAACTATCAAAAAAGGTACTTTTTTTTGTAACTTTTTTTTCTATTAACATTTAACTGTTATACAAAACAGATTAAGTATATATCTTAAATATACTTTAAACTGTAAGTATTAAGTTGTGGTGCAAGCTCGAATTTAAAATCTACAACAGAGTTATTCTTCTATTTACTCAAAAACTTCAGTAAAACTTGTACTTAAACCTGTTCTACCCTTTTTAACCGTATATTCTTTTTAAATCATTTAAATTTACAACACGTATCTTTGAATCAGTGGATGTATTTAATAGGTTTATCACATCGAAGCACGAAACTGTTATAATAGTATTTCAATTGGTTTTAAAGTATGCTATTTTTATGTTATTTTTATGTTAAAAAAATGTTTATAATTTGTTATTAGAAAATTTATTTAATATTTTATGTTTGTTCATTATTTGTTTAATTTATCAAAGTGCTCGTTATGGCCACTGGCATAAAGATAAAACTCAGGCACAGGTCAAGAATGTACCACGTCTAATTGTCTTCATAACTGGCGGCGTCTGCATGTCTGAAATGCGTTGTGCTTACGAAGTAACAAATGCCGTCAAAAATTGGGAAGTCATTGTTGGCTCATCCCATATCCTAACACCCGAAAACTTCTTAAGTGATTTGGGTTCTCTTTCCAAAGAGGACTAGAAGTTAGTGGAACAAGAACAACCAGAAACCGAAGAAGAAATCCCAGAAAATAATGCTTAAAACTTAAACAGTAAAATTATTATATTAACAATATTTATAAGAAAAAATATTCAAACGTAAGCTTATTAAAGTGTAGTGAAAAAACACGAAATGAAATGTTTCAACCAGTTTATATTAATACAAAAATTTTGAAAATTTCATTATAGCCTGCATTGAAATAAAAACAATGACAAACATTTACTAACAATAAAAAAATATATAATTAAATTTGTGCAATTACTTTTTATTTTTAATTAACATTTAATGTTTTTATTATTAATTAATTAATCAGAACTTTTTCAAAGTTGAGCTAAAAAATTGCAAACAATAAAAATAGAATTCCATTAAAATTTTTAAAACAATAGAAGTTTCTGAAAGTCAAATGAAAGTTAAATTTACCTTTATAATAATTATTTATAACTATTTGAATAACATCTGCTACTAAAATGTTACAAAACCAAAACGAAATAGAAAAAAAGTTTGAAAATTTCAAAATGTTTGTCAAGAAATAAAGGTTAAAAAATAAAAATTTACCATTTAATAAGTTTATTCTGATTATAAAATTACTAAAATGTGTATTTGTAGTATCGTTTACTTCACAATCTATATTTAAACAAAATATATTTAATAAACACAACAATTATATATAAACTTTCTCTTCTCTTTAAAACAAAACCAAAAAAAATTTACTAAAAAAACAAAACTCAAACAAAATAATTGAAACGAAAACATACATATGAACGAAGAACATCTATAAAGCATAACAATAAGTAAAATAATATTTTTTTATTATTTTAAAGCACATGTTATGGAAAATTTAAAAGGAAGACTAAAAAATTTTTGAAAAAAATATAACAGTTTTAACACAAGTGAATTGATAATTTGAAAAAGAAAATGTAGGTATATTTCAAACTGTTAGAAAGCGATTAAAACAAAAATAGCTTTCAGAAAAAAATAACCAAAAACTGTTAACATTTTAAACTATTATACAATTCAGAAATTGAACTTTTTTCCAGATTTTAAATCTCAATCTGTTATACTTAAATCGGTATATAATGCAAAATTTACTACACAAAACTTGTTAGTTGTTCACAAAATGTTATAACAAAATCATTTGTTTTTCAACTGTTCTAAAATAAAAAATAAGCATAAATTGTTTGAATTTTAAAGTGTTATACAAATAACATATTGATTTTTTTCCAGTTTTTGAATAACAAATTGTTATACTAAAATCGATACACTATACAATTGTTTTTCTAACTGTTTCAATATTAACAAGTTCTGTTTTATTATTCAAATGAATAATTATACAAAAAAATTAGTTAAAAAAAAAAACTTGTGGGTGCTGTGGCTTAGTGGTTAGCGCGTTGGACTACTAGCCAGCAAGCCTGGGTTCGATTCCCGGCTCAGGCAGAACAACATTTTTTCAGATATTTATTAGTTTCTATTTATAACTAATATTTATCTCAGCACCCTCCTTCGTTGATAAATAGCACTAAAACGTCAACGAAGTAAAATAATAAAATAATGGCTATTAAACTCAGCTTTAAAAATAATTCGCCAGATCAATAACGGATGGCGATGCAACAACTGTACTCAAAATTATTAACACGCGCAATTACAGTGTTGCCATACTGAAGCCCTTCTATCTTTCAAATCTTTCATCTCTCTTCTATCCCCTTTCCGAAAAAAACATCACGGTTACATTAGTAATTGATAGGCAGCATTGCCTGAGTGTTGTTTCTTTAAAAAAAAAAAAATGTCAGAAAATGCTTAAACAAATTTCAACAACTATAGTTGAATTTTCTTTATCTATAGATAAAAGACCCATTCAAATTTGGATAATTAAGGAAACCGAATAATTCGGATTTTAACTTAAAATTAGATAGTTCTCGAAGCCGATTATAGACACTTGGATAATTGGATTTTCAGTGTAGTTTCAGCTAGGACTAAAGATTCACTATGACATTTAATTTATATTACAATAAATAATTAAAAAAGCATTTTAAGTAAAATATGTAACAAAATTAAAACAACAATTTGCAAAATATTTGTTAAAAAAATAGTTTTACTGGGCAAAATCAATAATTAATGCAAAAGTCAATTTTACATCAAAATAATCAATGATTACCATTAATCATAAAAATTTAGTAAAACTTTGAATATATGCTACCTATGTTCTTGTCGTAGTTTGATCTAAACTCGACCATATTTATTAACAAATCAAAATTTTATAAAACTTTAAAAAACTATTTTCAAAAAAAAAAAAAACAAATGTTAAAGTTGAACTTATAGTTATTTAACAACGTGGCATCGTCCAAAATGGAGCAAATTAAAAAAATTGCAACACATTTTTCACAAAATTTACAGGAGGAACTGCCGCAGCACTGGCGTTATACAAACTCAATGTTGGGATTGTATTTCTTTTTTAAGTTTTACTAACATTTATATAATAACTTTTTTCGTGTTTTTTTTTTAATTGAAACATTAAAAATCCATAATATAACGAAAAAGAAACGTTCAATTAAATAAAATCAATATTTAAAAAATCTTACTTACTAATTATTTCAATAAAAACATATTTAAACCTTTAATTTATCTACGTTTATAAAAATTATTAATTTAAGTAAACAATTTTTCAAATTAATCAAATATCTTAATGTTTACATGTTAATTATACACTGTGTAATGCATGCTAATTTAAAAAAACAAAATATAATATTTATAAAACATAATAAAAACACATTATTTATTAAAACAAAATTACACGATTAAATCACAATTTTTCAAAAAAATATTTATTATTGACAAACAATATTTTATTTTTTTTTTTTTTTTTCAAACTTACACATTTTACTAAACAACACTTTATAATTTTATAATGAGTGTTTAACAAGCTTGATCATTTTTAAAAATGTCGAAAACATTTTCTAAAATTATTAAGATGTTTCCATTTACAACACTTTATTAAAATTATTTAGAGTTAAGATCTTTAGGGGTATTAGAAAATTAAAATAATTTTGTAATATCAAAATGTGTATATTTAAATCTAATAAATTTTAGAGAAATTAAAATATTTTCTAAATTTATTTTACAAAATTCCAAATTACACTTTATTGAAATTGTTAAGTTGTTATGATATCTTTGCACTTAAAGAATACTAAATAACATTTACAGTAATATGTATTAAAATTTAACAATTCAAAACAAAAATTTCACACTTAACACTTAAAGGGAGTGTCGTAAACCGTAATATTTTTTTAGAAATGGTAGTTATGGCGTTTTCAATTTTGAAATAAAAGTTGCTTTTTTTCAGTGCTTTTTAAATCAACTACTTTTTGCTCACAGTAATCAAACGAAACCACAGATACTTTTGCTGTGGGATAATTGGTAATTTCAAGGTTTATTTAACGATAAATTAAACGTGTCAAAACATGCTTGTATGACGAAAGTCATAAAAAATGGGCATAAGTACATGTTTGAAATATCATACGATATGTCTTAAAAATACTGTGCACAAAACGTCATTTGGTAAATTAAATTTTAAAAATAGTTTTTTCGCTTTTATGTTCTTTTGTTTAAATGTATATGATTATTTCTTTTAGTAATTTGAAAATTTCAATTGACTAAAATTTTTTTAATATTAAAAACTTTAAAACAATTGGGTAACTATATTTTCAAATTGTTGAAAACTACAATCCACATTTTACTAAATAATACTTTATAATTTTATAAAAAGTGTTTAACAAGCTTGATCATTTTTAAAAATGTCGAAAACATTTTCTAAAATTATTAAGATGTTTCCATTTACAACACTTTATTAAAATTATTTAGACTTTAGAAATGAAATCTATATTTCTAAAATTTTATACAGAATATTAGGGCACTCTTTAATGACCAGTTTCTGACGAATAACGTTCGTATTACAGAAACTGGGCATAATTATTTAACAGACGATTATAATTTTAATGATCTATACTTTTTAAATTTTTTTAACAAAATACACGATTAAAAATTCAATGAGTTAATAAAAGTAGATTTATAAAAAGCAATAAGCTCCACTTAAAAAATATATAAAATTATTCAAATACATTAAAATATATATAATCAAATATCCAATATTTATTCAAAAATTATTAAACAAAATACTTATTTTACATAATACAAGCAAGTCTATTATTAATTATTGAGTAATTACTAAAGAAACAAATGTGTGAAGAAAATTGATGAAAAAAATATTTTTTTAAATTAAATAATCAACGAACTTTGTCATAAATTAAATTAAAAAAAAAAAAAAAAAAATTGAAAAAAGTCTTTAAAATTGTTAAAGAAAACGGAACTAGAAATCAAAACTTATTTATTTAACACATTCAAAAAGTTTATAATTGTTGTATTGTTAAAAGGATTACTTTTTTTATCATTTTAACATCTAAAGTCGTTGCCCAAACGAAAAATGTAATCCTTTTTGCAGTATAACAGTTATACATTTTATAATGAATATAGTAAGATGACGCTTAATTTTAAACATAATTATAATACACACGTTATTCCATATTATTATAATTAAGGTACTTTGCTATTTTACTTCAACAATGTGAAGTTAATAAACAAAAAACAAAAAAAAAAATTATTATTAAAAAAATGTGTTTCTAAAAGAAAATAAATTAAATATTTAGTATGTAAGATTAAAAAAAATATTTAAAAAATCATAAATGTGTTTTTTTTTAATTTTCTTAAATTTTTTTTCAATTCATATAAAAATTTTATAAAATGTTTTGTTACGAATAGAAATTTTTCAGCTATCATGAAATAAATTTCTATTTAAAATAAAAAGCAAATATAAAATTATTTAAATGATAAATTAAAATATTTAGGAAAATTTATAAACTTAAATAAAAAAAATCAGTCTTTGAAATATATGTCTAAACTGTAATAATCATTTGTAAAACAAATATTCAAAAATTATATAAACATTTATTCAACATATATAATCATATTTAATATGCTCTTTCTTTAACTTTCTTTTATTTTTTTAAGTTTTATATAAAATTATATATATTTTTTACTAAATAGTTTTACAAAACTAACATCTTGTCTTATTATAAAAATGTCTGGTCCACATATTTATCTTAAAAAACTGTTTAGTATTAAAAAAAAAAAACTTAAAAAATTTAATTGCAGTTAAAGAAATCATTAAATCATCTAAAAATATCAACTATTTTATAAAATTTAAGAAAATTCTTTAAAAATGTTTTCTATTTTAAGGTTAAATAAGTTTTTGTTTTCAATGAATTAGAATTTTTACTTTAACATCCAAAATAGTGCCGTATACTCAAAATTCTATTTCTATGAAACTTAAACAATTTACATTAAGAGAATCGTTTTTAAAGAATATCTAAAAATTATTAAAACAAATTTTGTATTAATAAAAAAAAATAAGAGTTTTATTGAAATTCTAATATTTAAAAGAAAAAATATTGTTAGACGATTTTTTGTTTTCAATATACATATGTCTTACAAAATATGAATTTTATAAAAATTTCTTATAAATAAATTTTATTAATAGAAAAACGTTTTGTAGACCTTTAGTAATCTCATTTTTGAAGTTATAAAAAAACACAAACTAGTAACTTGATTACAAATTAAAAAAATATATAAAGTACTTTCCAATATATAAAAAAATATCCAAATTTATATACATATAAAGTGATTTAAATAGTTATGAACTCAATGATAATTATTAAAAAAAAACAATTAGATAAGATTACAAATTGAGATTTAACGTAAATCAATAATCATAATCATAAAAAACAACATAATAATCGCTAAAAAATAAACTTTTTTCTTATTAAAAATTAAATATATACTAGTTTTTAAGAATTATTAACAAAACAAAAATTAAAAATCAAATAGTATGGAAAAATCCTTAGAAAATCTTAAGCAAACATTAAAGAACCGCTTAAATTATTAATTCGTCATTTTAGATATAAGTAATATTAGTATAAGAATATTGAGTAATTACTAAAAAGAAAAAAGATCAGAACCACAGATACTTCTAAACAACAACTAAAGGAGTAAATTTTAGTTTATAAGTTTTAACAAATAAGGTACAAGTCTAAGCAAAAAATATATTAAAATCATTCAATGAATTGAAATATAAATTTAATAAACCTCCTGCTTTTAACATCAGTACAGGAAAATCGTATTATTCGAATTGTTAGTGAAATTTACCATCAAAAAATTAAATTTATATGATATGCTTGATATGATATTAATATGAACTCTTAATTAAACAAGATCTAAGAAAATTAAAAAAAAAAATTTTTAACATTAACTATTTCAAAGAAAGTGAAAATGTTGAATTAAATTAAACATGAGCACTTTTTAAGAAAAATGATAATAAACGTAATACACTTTTTTTTAGTGTTTACTCTCTCGAAGTTTACAAGAATGTTATATATAAAATTAAAATTTTTAAAGCTTACGGTAGTTTTAATTTTAAAAATAATAACATTGTTTAATTCTAAGATGGAGAAAATATGAGTTTTACTGAAAACTAAATCAGCTTTCTCTTTTGGTGTTATAAAAAATATAATTCGTAACTATTATTTTTTGTAGTACTTAAAAAGAGAAATCACAAAAATATATTTAAGCGACTGTTTTATTTACTCTTTTGAAGATTGGGAAACATGTAAATTTTAACATCAATAATAACAACAATATTCTACATCAAGCCGAAGTTTTTAGGTAGAAATACATTAACTCTGTCCTTGAAAGAGAAAATAACAGTTCGATATTTCTCTTTTAAAATATAAGATAATGTTTATCTTTAATAACATCTACAACATTGTCTTTTACTTTAAAGAGATATAACATTGTTTCTTTCTAATAAAAGAAAGTAAATTTCAATTTTATTTTAACAAAGTTTTAGCTATTTTTTAACAGAGAATGTTATAATATTAACAGTTCTCTCCAGAAAATTGATTAAACTGATTTTAAATATTATTTTTTTATTATATTTATAAAACAGAAATAAGCGTTAAAGCTTAAACAACTTAAACATCTAGTTTTTATATTGTTGGTATTATTTAAAAACCAATAATAGAGAAAAAAATCTGTTTAATTAAATTATTTATTAAAAACTATTATCTATTTTATTTAATATTTATTCAATTTACTTGAAAAAATTAATAATTCAATAGATAAAAAAGCAATATTTACTCATTATTTAAAAGAGTTATTATATATTATGCTAAATAAAAAACAACAATTAATAAAAATTTAATTAAACAATTTATTAACAAACAAAATATTAATCAAACAATTATTAAGCTTAAATTTTAAGAAATATATCATGATAAAAAGAAACATTTATTGCTATAGATTATAAACTAATATTACTTTTAAATTATTTAAAAAATTTGATTAAACATTTTAAAAAGATATATATATTAACAATTTGATTAAAAAAAATGCATGATTCGATTTCAAAAGCCGTTTAAGTAAAAAAAAACAGAATATCAATAAAATTCATGATTCGATTTTTAAAATTTTAAGTCTTCTTACAAAATCAAAAAAAATCTGCTCTTATTCTCTCAAAGTCTGTTAAGTTAACATTTTAATGTAAATGTCCCAAATCCAAAATTAATCAATGATAAAGGCTAATCTTTGTCAAATTCAAATCTTTAGCAATTCATATTTTTTTATATTTTTAAAATTTGCTAATAAATAAATTGTTTGTTTTAAAATTCCTAATAATAGCCGTAATGCATGTTAGTTTGCTTGTCACGTTTATGGTAAAATGTTACCTTAACACAGGTTAAAAATCGTTAGCAGAACGATCGAAAAGTTACAACATAAAAATATGAAAAGGCCTATTCGTTCGAACAAGATTTCAATCGTTCGAACAAGATTTCAATCCTGTATCATTTTATACAAAACCGTATGATCGAAATCTCGTTGATCGAGATTTCACCTTACGTGTAAATTGGGTATAAGAAAGAAATTATTTGATTATAAGTTTTTAGAGACATAACAACAGATGATCAATATTATTGGTAATATTTTTTTAAAAATCAAACAATCACAACATTTTATTTTAGAATTTTTTGTTCTGAATGGTTGATGCTAAATTTTGATTGAAAAAATAATATTGAAATTCTGGGGGTTACATAATTTTCTATGAAAATTTGTTTTATAAACCTTTAAATAAATGTGTTTAAACAATGTTTCACAAATTTTAAAATTGATATAAATATTTAGAAATTTTTAATTTCTAATAAACGTTTGTATAATTATGTTTTAGCTAAAACGTTCTTCAAAATTTAAATTAATATCAATAGACATTTTCTATAAAATTAATTCATTTGAAACTGGAATCATGAAATTGGCTCAAAAATATATTTTTCATTCTATAAATTTCATTTTAGTATTAATTTTTTAAAAATAAAATTTACTAAAATTTATTGTTAAACTTTAAACTTGTATTGCAGTCTTTAGAATAACAACAACAATTCCATGTTGCTATTATTAATCTATTTAAAGAAGTTGAGGATCTTGAATGGGTTTTTAAGGTAACAAAGGCTTTTCTTAAAAAAAAAAAAGAAACGAGTTTTTAAGTTTTAAATTTTTTTCTAAAAAATAATATTAACTTAAATATTAAGAACAAAAAAAATAAAAACAAATCGAACATTCATAAACCGAACAATTATTGCTTACGAAACTTATAAAAATATAAAGAAACTTCAAAAATATAAGTTCATTGTTTAGAAATGAAACAAATTTTAATGTTTGTGTAGTTTCTAAATAAAACCTAGTTATTAAGAAAAAAAGACAAAAGTCTAAAAAAAACAAATTATTTATCAATTTTATATTTCAACAAAGAAAATATATAAATTTTTTTTATTTAATCTACTTAAATGACATTTCAATATATTAAATTTTATTAAAAAAAAATAAACAGTCAATTTATTCCAAAACTACATCAAAAATAAAAAGAACTGTTTCATAGAAAAAGAAAAACACGAAAAATGTTAAAACACAAAAAATTTATTATTTAAATTATTAAAGTCCAAAAACTTGAAAAAAAAACACAAAGTTTTGCAAATTGTTGTTAAAAAAATTAAACTTTTAAAATATCCTATGATAACTAGCAGGAAAAATTTAAAAATTCATGCCATATAGTTTCGAATTTGAAAAACAAATCAAAACAATTTTAAACTTTACAGTCCATGCTTATAGTTTTATAATTTTTGAAATGCAGCATTAATATGCCTATAACTTAATTAAAAATAATGTTATATTCAAAATTAATAAATTTTAATTAATTTTTTGAATTTTTACCCGTATTAATTTTCTAAATTTTAATATCAATTATTTCCTTACTTCAGTCGTAATTTCTAAATTCAATTCATATTTTCTAAATTAAAATAGAATTTTTTTTAAATTTTATTTGGGTTTACTAAGCTCAAAATTTTCAAATTAACTTTAAAAAAAAAAGATTATATATAATTTGATATAATTATATGTATATGATAAAATATATGGCTATATATAGTTATTAGAGTGTCCCTTATTTTGGAAATGTTTGAAATATTGAGACGGTACCCGCTCATTTTTTTCCATTTGACTTAAAAATAACTCGGAAAAAATTTTACGCGACAGGGCCTTAAAAATAATTTTTCCATACAAACCAAAATTTTTTTTTTTTATTTTAATTTTTTTTGTTATTAATTATTATATTACTTGGTTAGCTTATTCACGACAAAAAATTTGATTTTGGTGGGATAAGGCTTTCAGCTCTAAAAAATTTAGAGCCGTTGGGGTCCTACGGTAAAAAATTTTTAAAAAATATTTTTTTTTTTTTTTTCAGTTTTGACAAGCAACGGTTTTAGTTGTTGCTTTTAATAATATATATTCTAAATATGTACCTAAAATCGCGGTTAATTCGCGGTAAAAGAAAAGTTTCATAATTTTTTATAACATATTTAGGCAATGCGCGTTGGTATTACTGAAAAAAAATCATTGTACCAGTAGTTTAAAAAAAATCGGTGATGCTTTTTTATAAAAAGAAAATTTAATATGGTCCAAAAAATCAATAATCATCAAAATTTTTTAACCTGATTTTATGATGACACATCAAGTGGGCTTTTATTTAAAAAAAATTTCATCCGATTTCGTGTAAAGCCTTGGATGTGCCAAATCAAAATAGGTTTAGATAAAATCATCGCGCTTTCCGCTCAGAATGGCTTAAAGTAAAAAGTCAAAAAGCAAATCAGTTCTACTCGTTAAGCCACGTCTTTTGGTGTATTAAAATGAACATGATGCATTAATTGCTACTAAAAAAAATAAACAGATTTGAAAATTTCGCACAATTTTCAAAAATGCTATAAAATTTTTGCAATTTAATTTTTTACCGTGGGACCCCTGTGACTCTAATTTTTTTTTTTAGAGCTGAAAGCCTTATCCCACCAAAATCAAATTTTTTGTCGTGAATAAGCTAACCAAGTAATATAATAATTAATAAGAAAAAAATAAAAATAAAAAAAAAAATTTTTTGGTTTGTATGGAAAAATGATTTTTTAGGCCCCGCTCGTAAAATTTTTCCTCAGTTATTTTTAAGTCAAAAGGAAAAAAATGAGCGGATACCGTCTCAACATTTCCAAAATAAGGGACTCTCTAATAGTTATATATCAATATAATTTTTTTGCATAATTATATATAATTTGATATAATTATATATTATTAGATATATAGCCCTATATGTGTAGCCGCAGAACAAAACGTACTTTTTCGCATTTTAAATTTGTTTGGAAAATTAAGGTTTGTGTGTTTCGTTCGCTTAAAAAATGGCATGAACCTCGATTCAGTAAGAAGTTTTTTACTTAATAATACTTGATTAATAAAAATTCCTTACATTTCCTAGGTTCGTGCTCTTTTCTTAAGATACGGAATAAATAATGCTTATTAACCCAACAATTTTGAATTTGCGAAAAAGTACGTTTTGTTCTGCGGCTCCTCATATATACATATTTGTATATAGCCCCATATCAATTTCTTGCTCGGGAAATGTTTACATAAATTTAAATGTTTTACAAGAAACACTAGATTTGTAAAAAAATTATAAAAAATATAATATTTAAATTGCTCTCAATTTTTTTTCATTACAAATGCTTGCTATAACATTTGTGGCAACTAGCCTTTTTTGTTGGCAATATTTGATAATAAATGGGTTTAAAACTAAAAAAAAATACACGTTGAAGCCTCTATGATACTTGCTTGTTTTTAAACTTTTCAACTATTTGGGTTTTCCTTGGAGAATTTCGATAGTTTCAACATTTTTGGTTAAAGTTATAGAAATTATAATAGAAAACCCAAGAAAAAGTTGCATTTTTTTCTTTATAAAATTTAACTCCACTTTTTAAGTTTTTAGAGAATTCCACATTTTTAAAGAGATATGTTTAAATTAACTTTTAAATACAACTTTGCGTAAACGCAACCTAAATCGTCATACTAAAACCAAAGAGAGCTAATTATAGGTAATGAGAAAATAATTCACAATGCATTAAAATTTTACGTAACGTGAACTTTGTATGACAGAATATTGATTAGTATGCCAAAAAAAAAGTCCTAACATTAAAAAAATAATTCAATTATTTTTTAAGAAAGTTAAAATGTCTTCAAAATCAATAAAAAAATACCTAAATGTAAATAACATGTGTTTTGTTTTATAAACCATTTTCACTTGTAACTAAAATCTATTAGATTTGAAAAAAAAAAAAAGATTGCAATGAAATCAGGTTTAAAAATTGCCTGGATTTAATCTAAAAGATTTGAAAACAAGTTAAAGTGGTCTTAAGTTTTTAAAATCAATAACAAACAAAAGAAAAATAAATTTACAAAAAAAAAAATAAATTAATATAAAAATTAAAAAAAAAAAAAAAGGTTTTGAATTACATTAAGTGGTGTGAAAATAGTATTTACTTAATAGCAGGCTTTTCTAGTAAATAGTAAAAAAAAACTTTTA
The DNA here is from genome assembly GCA_963921195.1 of Pegoplata infirma. Taxonomy (NCBI): domain Eukaryota; kingdom Metazoa; phylum Arthropoda; class Insecta; order Diptera; family Anthomyiidae; genus Pegoplata; species Pegoplata infirma. The sequence continues at coordinate 219,325,084 of OY992540.1, forward strand.
GTCAGCTAACTAAAACTGATTTGAATTTAAGAATTTAGAAATTTACGCCTATTTTTATACTTTTTAAATTAAATTTTTTTCAAAGTATGAAATTATGCCATAAACGAGCTTCCTTTCTAATCTTTTTCCTTTCATACCTCTTAATAATATTTTTAACAAATAAAGAAACATCATAACAATTTCCAATAGCAAAGTTTCAAAAAACAAACCAAACAACAAAAAATGTTAATGTGATTTTATTCCATAAAATATGTATTAATAATGGATTAAGGAAAAGATAATAATTTCGTATATTTTAAAGTTTAAAAGAAATAGTATATTTATTTTTAAAAATAGAATATTTTACAGCATTTGATAGAATTATATTTACTGCTGCAATATTTCAACAATCTTCAAAACATCGAGTTTCCAGCTACAAAGCTTAAACACAATTTAGGCCGCATGCAAAAAAAGACAACTGATTGTGAGTAAAATCGAAAACGCTGCAACTGAAGTTATTAATCTTCTATTCTGGAAAACTTTACTTCAACGTTTTAAAAAATATGGTAAATATGTATTGATTTTTATTCTATTTAATAATACCCATATGATGTTGTCTTTTTAGAATATTTTTCTTGTCTTTTTAAAGGGGTTTTATACAAAAAGTTTCAAAATTTCAAAATATTTTTGAAGTAAATTTAAAATTTTTGTAGACAAACCCTACAAAAAAAACAAGTAAATATTTTAGAAAAGACAACATCATATAAGTATATTTTTTTTTTTTAAATTTTAATAAAAATATAGACGTGTTTTACCTTTGTCTATTTAACCATTTTTAGACATTTTGAAACAAATTTATATTTAATTATTTACTTAAAAAATTTTCCTACATAACTCAATGCAATTTCTTATTTGGCAAATAAGAAATGAATATAACATAATTTCAGGATTAACATTAAAAAAATGTAATGTAAAATAACAAAAGTAAACTTGTATCAAAACAGAATTAATATATTATCAAACCAAACAAAAAATTAAAATAATATATTAAAAATGTCAACGTAATAAATTTAAAAACGAAAAATCTTTCAACAAAATTGAAAAACCGGAATAGACGAAAAAACTAATTATGTTAGTTCGAAAACTTAAGTAAAAAAATTGAACTCGTATAATTAAATTATAATTAAATAAACCATATCTTTAATATAAAATTTAAAAAATTTAATTTTTTTTCATTGAAAATAACGAATTTTTTAAACACATGAAATTAAATTTTCCTTAATCCAAAATTTAAAAAAATATTTACATAAATGTATAACAATTTTAATATAAAAAAAATATAAAAAAAGGTTTGAACAAAATTCCTAAACACATTCATAATTTAATATACTTCAAATAAAATTTCCATTTTCGAAAACGAAAACCTTAAAAAATTATAAGTGTTTTATTAAATATAAAAATGGTTTATTCTACATTACTAAAAATATATTTCAAAAACTTTTGAAACTTTAGGCTACGTTCACAATGTACACGTAAAAATTTTGCTGTCTGCTGCTTGCTGCTGTATTGTGAAGAGACACTTCAGGGCTTGTTATTCAACTGGTAACGCAACAAAAGTAGCAGTAACAAATCAGCTGTTCGTTTTTATCATATGACAATCACTGTTGCCAAGTTGGAGGTTTTCCCGCTAAATCTAGCGCTTTTTGTTTGGATTTAGCGGGGGAAAATCGGTTTTAGCGGGAACGGTGCTTTAGCGGGAAAATCTAGCGCTTTTTATTTGGATTTAGTGGGACAAATTTAGAGGTTTTTTCCAATTTTCTTTTTTTTTCAATCGAAAACACCAAGTTTGTCCAATTTTAGCGCTTTTTTTTTAAATTTAGCGGGAGAATTTTGTATTTTCCCGCTAAAATTTTTTCGACCGTTTCTAGCGCGTTTTTAATGAAAAGTAAATTTTCGTAGAAAAAATAATTTGGAGGTTTTTTTTTTAAATTTTTTTTTTTGTCAATCAAAAATGCCAAGTTTTTCGGTTTTCAGCGCTTTTTTTTGTAATTTAGCGGGAAAATTTTAAATTTTCCCCGCTAAATTAATTTTTGGCGGTTTCTAGCGCTTTTTTCGTGAAATTTAGAGGTTTTTGGTTAAAAATAGTTGGCAACAGTGATGACAATACATGTAAACGATTACTGGAGGAAGTAACATGTTACGTGAAAATCTAATACCAAATTCGCATTCATTTTTTTAAACATGTTTAACCACTTAAACACGTTTAAATTTAAACTTGTTAAGGTACATAAACATGTTTAAGTACTTAAACATGTTTAAAAAAATGAATGCGAATTTGGTATAATACATTTTGATTGCCACGTAAGAAAAAACTAACGAGTACTTGTTACTTGATAAAAATTTTATTGTCTGCTGCTGTATTGTAAAGAGACACTTAAGGGCTCGTTAGTCAACTGGTAACGCAACAAAAGTAGCAGTAACAAAGCAGCTGTTCGTTTTTATCATATGGCACTACACAGAAAAAAAAAGTCGAGGTAATGTTATCTAGGCTGGCTTAGGTGAATTTTTTTTGTATGAAACTTAAAAGCCACGATTTATTACCTATGCCACCAGTATAATTTTACTTTACAATTTCAACAATTAACCATGTAAGATTTACAAAGGAAAATAGATAAAATTTCGAATTTAGTTTTTTTTTGTTTTTTAGTGTCATTTTGAATTTTCGTTGTAAAAAAAATTTAATTAAAAAATTTTGTACATAAATTGTAATAGTAGTAATATTTATTAATACATATAAATATAAAAAACAATAATAATGAAGATACTCAGTGGTTCCATCTTCACTGCACATACTGATGAGCCCAACATTCCTTAATTTATATCGTTGTCACATTGATATCTCAACGCGGTAAGTGATTACGAAATTAAAATTAAGAACTAATTTAGTTGTTAATGTTGTGTTTTTCATTCTTTATAGGAATGAGCAGTAACAGGAACCATGGTTGGTTACCGTTACCCTTATTATACCGTTACCGATTCAAAACCCTTTCAAATCGAATACCGTTACCGTTACCGATACCGTTAAAAATATTTTTAAAATACCGTTACCCTTACCGTTACCGTTATAATTATTAGAAGTTACCGGTATTGTACCGGTATTCAAAATTTTACCTGTTTTAAGGAATTTTAACGAACAAAAAAATAAAATCAAATTGCTAACATAATTTTAAATTTATAATTTGCAAATTATCATAAAATAAATGACAAAAATAATAATCATATCAAATCTATACTGGTTTTTGGGTCTATAAAATATTTTTAGCTTTCAGTTCTATCTTTTTTAAAATTTTTAACTAAATTAATAATACCGGTACGTACCGGTTTGGTTGGTTCGGTACCGGTACATACCGTTACCGAAACGATTTGAAAACACTTACCGTTACCTTTACCGAAATAAATAAAAATTAGATACCGTTACCGTTACCCTTACCGTTATTCGTTTCGGTAACCAACCTTGACAGGAACTAACTGGTTCGTCGCCTTTCAAGCTGTACTAACGCTTTGAATGAGTCATCGGCAAACAAACCAGACGATTATACTTATAACACAATCCACGTCACAAGGTGCACCACGGACCAGCGTAATATTCTAATGTAGAATTTTTATTATCAGAACCTGAGACTTTTCCTATTGGAAAAATGTTTCACAATCTGAGGCTTTTTCTATAGGAAAACTGTTTCAGAATCTGACACTTTTTCTATATGACAAATGTCTCAGAATCTGAGGTTTTTCTATAGGAAAAATGTCTCAGAATCTGAGACCTTTTCTATAGGAAAAATGTCCCAGAATCTAAGACTTTTCCTATGGGAAAAATGTTTCAGAATCTGAGACTTTTTCTATAGGAAAAATGTCTCAGAATCTGAGACTTTTTCTATAGGAAAAATGTCTCAGAATCTGAAACTTTTTCTATAGGAAAAATGTCTCAGAATTTGAGACTTTTTCTATAGGAAAAATGTCTAAGAATCTGAGACTTTTTCTATAGAAAAAATGTCTCAGAAGCTGTGACTTTTTCTATAGGAAAAATGTCTCAGAATCTGAGACTTTTTCTATAGGAGACATGTCTCAAAATCTGAGACTTTTTCTATAGGAAAAACGTCTCAGAATCTAAGACTTTTTCTATAGAAAAAATGTCTCAGAAGCTGTGACTTTTTCTATAGGAGAAATGTCGCAGAATTTGAGACTTTTTCTGTAGGAAAAGTGTCTCAAAATCTGAGACTTTTTCTATAGGAAAAATGTCTCAGAATCTGAGACTTCTTCTATAGGAAAAATGTCTCAGAATCTGAGACTTTTTCTATAGGAAAAATGTCTCAGAATCTGAGACTTTTTCTATAGAAAAAATGTCTCAGAATCTGAGACTTTTTCTATAGGAAAAATGTCTCAGAATCTGAGACTTTTTCTATAGGAAAAATGTCTCAGAATCTGAGACTTTTTCTATAGGAAAAATGTCTCAGAAGCTGTGACTTTTTCTATAGGAAAAATGTCTCAGAATCTGAGACTTTTTCTATAGGAAAAATGTCTCAGAATCTGAGACTTTCTATAGAAAAAAATTCTGAGACATTTTTCCAATAGAAAAAGTCTCAGATTCTGAGACATTTTTCCAATAGAAAAAGTCTCAGATTCTGAGACATTTTTCCTATAGAAAAAGTCTCAGATTCTCAGACATTTTTCCTATAGAAAAAGTCTTAGATTCTGAGACATTTTTCCTATTGAAAAAGTCTCAGATTCTGAGACATTTTTCCTATAGAAAAAGTCTCAGATTCTGAGACATTTTTCCCATAGACAAAGTCTCAGATTCCGAGACATTTTTCCTATAGAAAAAGTCTCAGATTCCGAGACATTTTTTCTATAGAAAAAGTCTCAGATTCTAAGACATTTTTCCTATAGAAAAAGTCTCAGATTCTAAGACATTTTTCCTATAGAAAAAGTCTCAGATTCTAAGACATTTTTCCTATAGAAAAAGTCTCAGATTCTGAGACATTTTTCCTATAGAAAAAGTCTCAGATTTTGAGACATTTTTCCTATAGAAAAAGTCTCAGATTTTGAGACATTTTTCCTATAGAAAAAGTCTCAGACTCTGAGACATTTTTCCTATAGAAAAAGTCTCAGATTCTGAGACATTTTTCCTATAGAAAAAGTCTCAGATTCTGAGACATTTTTCCTATAGAAAGTGTCTCAGATTCTGAGACATTTTTCCTACAGAAAAAGTCTCAGATTCTGAGACATTTTTCCTATAGAAAAAGTCTCAGATTCTAAGACATTTTTCCTATAGGAAAAGTCTCAGATTCTGAGACATTTTTCTAATAGAAAAAGTCTAAGATTCTGAGACATTTTTCCTATAGAAATAGTCTCAGATTCTGAGACTCTCCTATAGAAAAAGTCTAAGATTCTGAGACATTGTTCCTATAGAAAATGTCTCAGAATCTGAGACTTTTTCTATAGGAAAAATGTCTCAGAATCTGAGAATGCCACATAATCTGAGATTTTTTCTATAGAAAAAATGTCACAGAATCTGATAATTTTTCTATAAAAAAATGTCTTAGTACCAGAGATTTTTTTCTAAAGAAAAAAATGCCTCAGTATCTGAGATTTTTTCTATAGAAAAAATGTCTTAGTATCTGAGAAGTTTTCTATAGAAAAAAGTCTCAGTATCTGGGATTATTTCTGTAGAAAAAGTGTCTCAGAATATTCTTTAAATATAAACAACAATTGTAATTCACAATTGAAATAAAATATTTTTTTACAAATAAAAACATAATAAAATCAATTATTTTTTTTATTTGAGTGTGGAATTATTAATAGTTTGCTTTTTAACAAAATAAAATAGATAAACTACCAAAGTTTATGTATAAATATTTACTTTGATAAACTTTGTAATGTTTACAAAGTTTACTAGGAATATTTCCTAAGAGAATAGTTAATTTTTCGAACATATCATTTTTTAAAAATCACCTTGGCTTTTTTGTAATATTGTCTAAAAACTTTGTAGGCTCTATGTTATCTTGGCACTTAGATAAAGTTATACCATGTTTTTAGGTAATATTACCTAGATTTTTTTTTGTGTGTACATGAAAACGATTACTGAACGAGGTATCATGTTACGTGAAAATCAAATACATTTAATTGTCACGTAAGAAAAAACTAGCGAGTACTTGTTACTTGATTGAAATAATAATATAAAATCTTGGTATTTCAACAAAAAAATTTAAATTTATCAATAATTTTCAGTTCCATTTCAATTTGGTCCAATTTTTCAATATCATTTAATTTAAAGATCAGGCAAACTATCGTTATACTAAATATAGGTTCAGTATTTTTGATAAATGCAATCAAAGAATTTTACCCTATTTAGATTCTATCCAAGTTAGTTCAAAATTTGAATAAGCACAAAACAATTTTAAATTTTAAAAAAAGTTTTATTGTTTGTGAACTAATTGGCTTGTTTTTTGCAGACCGGATTATGATTAGGGTTAAGTCTATTTAGTTAAAAAAATGGGTCAAATCCAGTCCAGAAATTTTTTTTATATTTTTTTCTGAATCTATATCCAATTATTTAATATAAACAGGAAAAAAATTAAAAGTTGTCCAAAATGTAAAGTGGTATAAATAAATCTTAGTTAATCCTAGGATTTAACTAAATTTATTTTAAATTCTTTACATTTTGGACAAAGCTTAATTTGTTTTTCTGTTTATATTAACTTATTGTATGTAACTTCAGAAAACAATTATAAAAAAAAACTGGATTTAATTTGACCCATTTTTTAACTAAATAAAGTTTATCCTAATCTTAATCCGGTCTGCAAAAAACAGGGCTAATATCACAATTTTTAAAAAACACCGTTTCCGCTATACCCTAATTTTAACCGCTAAAAAAGCTAGATTTTCCCGCTAAAACCCAATTTCCGCCGCTAAATTTATACAAAAACAGCTGGATTTAGCGGGAAAACCTCCAAGTTGGCAACAGTGCCCCAGCCCAACGTTTATTTCAGTTGGCTAATTACATCAATCTGGCAACTCAAATAAAAATGCTACCAAGTTTAAACATGTTATCTATTTTCAGTTTGCTAAAAGCAAAACCTTTTCGCGAAATACTTTTAAAATAAAATTAAAAATAGTTGCGATTTAATAGTTGAAAAATGGGGGTTGTATTAAATATTGGTTATTAAATGGTAAGTACACCTAGAGCATAATTAAATATATTTACCGGTGAAAAAATGTTGATGTTTTGTACATATAACAAGATCTAGGGCTGGAATCTCGTCACAAAATAATGATTAAAGCTAATCAATGTTTGCAAACGTTTAAATTTATATGAAATTAATCAATGGTTAGTATTAATCATTGATTAGCATTTGATAAGTTCCCAGCCCCTAGTTGCAAAAAATACATAAAATATTGAGATCCTGATTGGGAAGCTTGTAACTGGGCTTGTGAATAAGCTCACGTTCTTTCCTGGTATTAATTTTGTTAAAACCAGAAACGGGTCTGTCGCCCATTCGTTTTGGGGCTAAAGTACACTTTTAGTTGCAATCGGTCAGTCAAAGATAAAACTTGTATAAAGTTGCGGTGTGGACGTTGATTTTATTAAAGGCGAACTGCGTGTTTTATTTTTGAGCCTGCTGGTTCTCTCGACATTGTGTCAAGAGCTTGTGGTCTGATTATTTCTTTCGGCGCTTATGAGCGTTGTTTCACTGCCTCCATTGTGAAGGCAATGATCTTTTTTTGTGTGCAGATCAACTTCAGTGTCTGGGCTTTAGCGTGGCGTCATCATAATAAACGGGATGTCCCGTTATTTTTCGTGGCTACTAATCTATTTTTATATTTGTAAAGTAGCACGACTGAGTCGTGTGAATTTGTTGTGGCGAATTGGTCTACGGACTGACCAAATAAGTCCCCGACTTTTGCCTTTAGGCGGTTGAAATAGGTAGGGTGACACTTTTTTCTAAACTTGCATCAATACGTTCAAATTTTTCTTTTTGTTGTAGAAATTATTTTGGATAATTTAAAGATTAATAAGACCTCAAAATACAAACGAAACAGTTTATTGAAAATTCAAATGCCGAATGAATAAATAATAATCAAAACATCAAAATGAAAAATGACAAAATATTAACTCAAACTGATAAATAAAAGTTTTTAAAATACAAAGTTGTTTTGGAAAACAAGTTACAACATTCCCCCAGACTTAATTAGGATCGAATTTGACTACTGTCAACTAATTTGATGTTAAGAAGAAAGATTTGGCCTTCTGTATACAGGGTTTTGAATTGAAACTTGTTGCCCTGTATCAGCAACGATAACTTCATTTGCCGGAACCTTCATTGAAGACACTTGACTCATATTTTCAACGTTATGTCCAAGTGTATGTTTTTTAATTGGGTTGATATTAAAACTTTTACAACTGTTTTCTGGAAGGTGGTTCCCATGGTATTTTAAGTTCAAACTTTAACTTACGGAACCAATCCAATCCAAGAATATTTTCAGCACTTTCACTGTTTACTACATATAGAGGAAGTTGTTGACAATTGTTGTCGTATTTAACCCGAACATTTGTAATTCCAATAAGGGGAAGTTCATTACCCCCATACGTTCTTAATACATGCTTCGAAGAAACACATTTTGGCTGACCCAACTGTACATAGGTGAAAAGCCCAATCGCAGAGCAATTTGCATAAATGTTGTCATAAATGTTGTCTTTAGCTTGACAAACCATTAAATCGGGCTGAAAACTCTTATTACCCACCGATTTACTTATGAGACTATATTCGTGATGCATTTCATGAGATTTTATACCATCTGGACTTGGTTCCAGTTCACCATCACAAAATTGTACGATTTTTGTATTGAGTGACTTACTTGAATTCTTGATAATCTGAAATGCATAAATTTCAGACTTTTCTTCACCCTTGATTTCGAAACATGTCTTGACTGTTGACTCATAAATATATGCTATTTGCAGTACGTCTTTTAGTGAAGGATTTGTTTTTTGAAGAGCGGTTGAACGGACGATATCGTGAGGAGTATATATGACTATCATATCCCGGATTTCATTATCTTCACACGACTGACCACAATCCTCCTTATTACACTGGAACATGCATTCTTTCGCAGCTCCTTTGAGTTCAACCACCCAATCCGCATATGTTTGATTAGGTTTCATTGTAGTTTTGTAAAATTTGCATCTAGCAGCAAGAATGTGCTGCTTCTTAACAAAGTGTTCCTCTAGCTTACCAATAAGATCTTTATAAGATTGATCTTGAACTTTTCCCTCAAAAATTTTCTGCAAGAGCTCCAAAGACTCACCCCCAATCGAACTTAGCAAACATGCCCGTTTAGTTTCCTCTGAACTTACACTATTTGCTACAAAATGTTGCTCCAATTGAAGAATGTAAGTTGACCAATTGTCTGCTGACTTACAAAAGCTTCGAAAAGATGGAACTGTTGCCTTTGGAGAAGATGTCGACGGAAGAAATTGAGACATCATTCGACGATTTTCTTCTAGTACCTGACTAAGAAATTGTTGATTCGACATTTGTAGTTGTTGAAGAAATTGGGATAATAATTCACCATCCATAATGCGCAGAATTCGAAAACCTCACTCGTCGCCAAATGTTGTAGAAATTATTTTGGATAATTTAAAGATTAATAAGACCTCAAAATACAAACGAAACAGTTTATTGAAAATTCAAATGCCGAATGAATAAATAATAATCAAAACATCAAAATGAAAAATGACAAAATATTAACTCAAACTGATAAATAAAAGTTTTTAAAATACAAAGTTGTTTTGGAAAACAAGTTACAACACTTTTCCATGGGAAAACATGACGAATTTTTTCAACACTCGAAAAATTTCGGTTTAACTAACAAAACAAACTTAAGTTCAATTAGCATTTCAGTGAAAACAACTGTTAAAAAATAATTCCAATAAACTGTTGTCGTAATTTTGCAGAAAATTTAGTTGACTTCACACAGCTTAATTTAAACGTTTTACCGACAAAATCGTTTCAGTGAAGAAAAATAACAAAAACCCACAAGGTTTTAGAATAAAGAGATCCCGTAAATTCTGATGATGGTTTTTTCTTAAGATCTGATATATCTTGCTTTCAGAAAGCTCCCAGATAACAAAAACATGTTTTTTGAAACATCCCTGGTGTTCCACGATCTTTCGAAAAATATAGAAAATCCCTAATTTAAAAAACTTAAACGATTCTGTGAGCTTTTTCATATAAATTTGTGAAGGTCAAATTGATCTCATGCTCAGATACATTTTGCGTTAAGGAACCTCTTGATTCACGAACTCTAAGCTTCTTAGAATTATTTTTATATAAATTATATAATTGTCAGATTTAAGTTATAAAAAACTATTTTATGGAAATTCAAGTTTTTGAATAAAATATTCCCATAAAATTATTTTTTATGTTGAAATGTTCAAAAATCAGTACACGTGACCAAAAATCAGTACATAAATATACTGATCAAATCAGTACGAATGGTCAGCCTAAGAATAGTAAGAAGTGTGCACTTTACTTACGGCACAAAGCTACAAATCTTACACACAATTTAGATTGCAAGCAAAGAAAAAAATAACAGACCGACAACATTAAAATCAAAAACGGTGCAACTCAAGTTATAAATCTTCTATTCTGGAAAACTTTACTTCAACGTTTTATTAAATATGGTAAATATGTATTGATTTTTTGAAAACTTTTGTTCTATTAAATAATTCTATTTATTAACTTTCTGATACAAAAAATTAATATTTTTTTTTAGTTTTAGTACAAAAAATAGAAATTTTTTAACTTTTTCTCTTTAACCACTTTAAAACTTTAGACATTTGAAAGCAAATTTATATTCAATTATTTGTTTAAAAAATGTTCCTACGTAACTTACTGCAATTTCTAATTTGGCAAATAATACGGTTAAAGTAAATATTTCTGAATACAACATAGGGTGGTATAAATAAAAAATAATATTTGCTAATATGGGGAAATAGGGGCTTTTCAAGCATTTACTTTTATTTGTTTTGGTAAAAGTAAAAGTTGTCAGTTCAAAAATATAAAAAAGACAAAAATTTTTGTCTTTTTTAAAGTTTTGCTGCTTTCTCTCTGCTTGCAGAAACTTGAAACTGTGACATGAAATAACTTTTTTTGTTTATGTAGTTTGTTTTTTACTCATTATGAAACCTATTAGAATATAGTCGCACTTTTTCGATAGTTCTTTATCAAGACGAAAAATTGACGACAAAAAGTGTACATCATAATACCTTTTGGACTGGATCATGTTTTATACAGACGGACGGACACGCTAACATGCATGCATACAGCCTTACTACAGAAAAATAAAATAAATTTAAAACCGACTTTTAATTGTATTTCCATATAAATTGTTTTTAAAATCGACTTTCAAAAAATGTATGGAAAATTTGAAATTTAAAATAAAACTTTTGTTAAAATAGACTTTTTATTTTTCTTTAGTACGGGCCATAGTTTTTATAATATTTTTTATAATAAAATATATTTTAAATAAAATTTAAATTTTTGAAAACGAAAACCTTAAAAAATGATAAGTGTTTTATTTAATAAAGATGGTTTATTTTACATTACTATAAATATGCTTCTGAAACTTTACAATGTCAATTCAAAGTGTTTATAAAAAAAAAAAGAAATACAAATTTTTAAAATATTGCAATATTATCGCTGTAATAAGCAAATTTTATTATAAAATAATGCCCAATATTTTCTTCTAAAGGCCCAATATTTTCTTTTAAATTATTTGCAAAAACAAAATTTGTATTCGAAAGCATTTCGAATTACTAAAGTGAGTATAATACTTGCTAGTTTTTCGACTTTTCAAGCAGCTTTATTAGGGGTTTTCTATGGTATTTTCGATAACGCCACACAAAAATTGTGTATTTATCGAAATTATCGTAGAAAACCATTATATAGTTGCTTGAAAGGTTAAAAAAAAAAGTTACTCCAGGGGACTGTTTTTTATTTAATAGTGCCTAAAAGCATGCTTTAATTTTTTAACCACAAAAATCAGCGCCATCTAGATTAGCTTGTTGGCGCATTAGGGAAACCAGTGATGCCAGATTGAAAAAATTACAACCACTTCCCAGGTTAAAATGCTGCCAGAATCACGGGATTTTGCGTTTTTTAAAAATCAAAATTTCAATCTGGCAACATTTTGGCGGGGGAAGCGGAATTTTACCAGTGCTGCCAAGTTGTATTTGGAAACTTGGCAGCACTGGTGTTAAAATGTAGACAGTGCTGCCAAGTCTTATTTGGAAACTTGGCATCACTGGTAGACTACCACTTCCCCGGCAAAATGTTGCCAGATTGAAATTTTGATTTTTAAAAAATGCAAAATCCCGTGATTCTGGCAGCATTTTACCCGGGGAAGTGGTTGTAACTTTACCAATCTGGCATCACCGGTTTCCCTAATGCGCCAAAAAGCTCAATCTGGCATCACTCCTATAAAACCAAGCCGACAAAAAATTTTTGTCGGCGGAACCATTTTTGATTGCCAGCGGCAGTTTGTACAACCAGGGAAAATAAATAAAACAAAGCTTTGGTACAACTTTACCATTAGTTTCTTTATATTTCAGAAAGTTCTTCAACAAACATTAATCTCGATTGTTTTTTATAGTGACCATTGTACAATGAGTTTTACAATAGTGATGACCACGCTGCTAAATCACTTTTTCCCCGCTAGACGCAAACAACACTAGTTTTATGGAGGAAAATGCCAAATTGTCAACAGTGGCGATCACATACCAAAAACGATAAATAATTTTTTTTCAGAGGGATCAGTGAGTAATTCGGTTAGAAAGCAAATGTTCAAATTTGGAAACCATTTGTAATCGGTCAAAGATTAACGCACAAGTTGCGGCATTGTCGTTGATTATAGTAAAAGGCGAAGTTGTACCGTGTGATTTTTTGTTGAGCCTGCTGATTTCTTAACAACAAACAAGTCGATTTCGCCTTTTTCATACAATAAGTCGACTTTACGACTATATCCCCTAGGCATTGCGTTATACACTTGTGGTCTGATTAACCCCCAGTTTCTGTATGAGGAACGAATGTAAAAAAAAATGCATGTATTTTGTTATTGTAACAAAATACATGCAAATTCGTCATACAGAAACTGGGGGTAAATGTTTGTCGGCGCTTGATATCGTTGTTCTACTGGCTCCATTGCAAAGGAAATGGAAGTTTTTTGTGTACAGTGCCAACTTGAGTGCCTGGGCTTTAGCGTAGCGTCATCATAAGTAACAGGATCTCCCGTTATTCTTCGTGGCTGCTAATCTATAGCCATATTTGGAAAAACTAATAAAAATCGAAGATATAAATAAAGATACAGAAATGCTAACAGTTCATAGAGTTCGAATAGGTTCTTCGAAAATATCGAATGTCTCTCAAAAATCTTTATTAAAAAACGTTTGTGCCAATTGACACCAAACATAAACAATTGGCTTGTTTTTTGCATACAGGATTAAGATTAGGATTAACTTTATTTAAGTGGTTCTCACGTGATTTGCACGCAATTTCAGATTATGCAGATAAAATAATAATTTTCACGGTGTTCTTACATAACTTTTGAACCGCTGAACCGATTTCGCTAACTGCTTATGACAACAGCAAGTAAATGTGCTAAAGGTTTGTTTATATCATCACACCGAGTCTTTGGATTTTAAGAAAGTAAAATATTACCGAGGTCTTAATACTGCCAAAAAATCATAAACAAAATCAGACATTTTTAAAAACAGCTGTTTGTGTGCAAATCTAATAACACACAGCCATTTTTTGAAATATTTCATAAAATCAATTCTTATTGGACTGTCAACAAAATGATATTACACAAGTTTTTTTGACAAGAATGTCTTAAGGTACCTACAGACGACGCAATATTATGTACAATATTCAATTATATTGATAGTGTGTGGGTAAGATTGACCATTGTACAATCGTCAATATTACCCACACACCTTCAATATAATTGAATATTGTACATAATATTGCGTCGTCTGTAGGTAGCTTTAGAATCGATCGCTGATCAATAATATATATACTTTCTAGGGTCCCAGACTGATATTTCGATGAGTTACAAACGGAATGACAAACTTATATATACCCACTACCACTAACAAGGAAGGTCTTTCACAGGGCACCCACCGATTGTCCCGAAACTTGCATATAGGAAAGAGGGGATGAAAATAAGAGTTACCTGTTTTTTTTTAGCTGCCCAATCTCACATTAAGCGGGTCAAATGGGAGAAGGAAAATTTGATTTTTTTTTTGAAGGCCTATCCAATGGCGTATTGGTCGTGTCCGAATTCGGCTTCCTTAAGTTAGTTATTGTCAAAAATGTAGAAACGTTGCGGTAGTTTATATGGAGATGTGTATACGTTTTTTTCTTTACATTTGTCTATAACTATTATTGCACCAAAGTTATTAACTGGTAAGTATTGGTATACAATCAAAAATTTAGTTAATGCAACTTAAAATCGCTTGATACATTACAGAGTAGAATACTTGTAGTATCAACTAAATTTGGTTGATATAACAGAGATTTAATTGAAACAACAAAAAAACTCGGTTGTCAGGACCAAAAATATTAGCGACAACTGCTATTTTTTAACCCTTTATATCTCTACCCACAAAGGAAAAGCAAAATACACGCAAATTCGTCGCAGACGAATACCGTTCGTGTTACAGAAACTGGGTGTTAAATTAAACGAAATTAAGTAGCGACAAACGCTACTATTTTTTAACCATTTATACATCTGGTGTTAGAAGAGTTAAAGAGTCGAATATAAATCCATCCTATCCGCCTTATAAAGCCTTTGTTTCTTAGCAGGTCTTAGTCACTTAACCCCAGTTTCTGCAACGTGACAAATTTGCATTTATTTTGTTATTGTAAGAAAAACAAAATACATGCAAATTCGTAACGTTCGTTTTACAGAAACTGGGGGTTAGTTTTTTATTTTGTTTATAAATTATTATTATAGAACCAAAGTTATTAACTTGTAACTATTGGTATAACAATGGACCTCCGAGTCTACCTAACCCAACTATTATGCGCCAACCAGAACCGCTGTTTATTTTAAATTTTTTTGAGAAGAGACTTTGGTAACAGCTAAATTTTGTACTTTCCGCTGTTTTTTAAAACTCAAAATAGAATAAATAGAAAATTTGCATTATTTAAATATTTATGAAAGAAAAAATGTTTTAAAGCACCGCGAAAAGTCAAAATAAAGTTTATTTGTAAGCCTTTTTGAAAAACAGAGAGGTTCTGGTTAAATGAAAGCTTTGGACCTTGGCTAAACACATCCATATGTATATGTGTGCTTTTTCCATATAAAACAAAATGATCCAAAGGAATTTATTCAAGCTTTTGAATGACACCAATTTCATCAAATTAACATCATTTAGTTTTTTATCGTTTTTAGATTACTTCATCCCCCTTCAGCAATGTGAAGGAAAGATTTATTTGGTTTCCCGCGTTACCAGGACTAAGACGCCATTAACAACTTATTTTTATCAAAACCACTGCATGGAAACACTTGATAATAATCAGTTGGAACTGATCTCCATTTAAAAAAAAAATACCATTTTTTGAGACACGTTCCATATTTTCGAAGAGCCTATCAATTATAATATTTAATTGAAATCTAGGTGAACTTACCATTTAATAACCAAAGTTGAATACAAAACGCATTTTTTAACTATTTAATCACAAATATTTATAATTTGCGCATACAATTGGTACAATCGCAACAATTTTTTACAAATTTCGTGAAAAAGTTATGCTTCTTTTTTTCTAGCAAACAATCACTGAAAATAGATAACAGATCTTTAAACTTGGTAGCACTTTAAATCGAGTTGCCAGATTGAGTAAAATTTAAGAACCTAAAAATGGGATATACAAATTCAAACACTGGCTTTTTAAAGTTTGATGCAATGTAATATATCTTAATAAAATCTTTAATAAAATAATATTGTTAAAAATAAAAATTATTTTTTCAATGATGAAATTAAAAAAAAAAGATCCAATTGACAATTTTTATTTATTAACCAGTTATTAGCAACTATTTTCAACGATTTCACAAATTTAATTAATATTCTGTTGCCCGTAACTGGAAATTCAGTTGAATTCAAAACTGTTTATAAAATTAGTTACCATCAACCGTGTCAAAACAACTGGGGCTCAGTTAGGTGAATTTTAACTGGGACTTAGTTCAATTCTTAGTGTCTGCAGACACTTCTCCAGTCCTATCATGTTTTTTTGTTTATGTTTTTATATATAATTTTTTTTTAAATTTCAAAAATTAAATTGTTTTCATTGTTTATTTTTGTTTGTATATTTTTTTCAAATTTCTAAACTTTTGTCAAACAATAGTGACAATAGTGTCAAACATTGACAATAGTGTCAAACATTGACAGGTAAAACATCTTTTTTTGTGCATACATATTGGATAATTAACATTTTTGTGGTTGGTCCTCCAACAATTATTCCTGGTTTCTCTTTTGTGTAGTTTTAAAACTATTTTTTTTTTTAATTAAACACTACAATATATTTTATTAAAATGATTGATTTTAATATACATTTACAAATAATTTCAAATAAATTGTAGCAATTTAAAATAACCATTGATAATAACAGCTATTGTGTTTTTTTTTGTAAGCTAACTACAAAAATTTTAAATTCTAATTACGAATAAAATATATATATATATATATTATTAATACATATAAATATTATAATTATATACAAAAATATTAAGAGGAAATAAGAACAAACTAAAGTGCTTTATTCGGCTAAGCCTCCATAAAAGAATGAATATATTTGCTCTGAACCAATTTTTTTAGAAAATATAATTGCATTAAAATTTAATTTTGACACAGAATATTAATGCGGCTGACATTTAATTGTTTAAAAATTTATTTCAACCAAAACTTTACTTTGAAATTGGAGGACAGAAAAATAAAATTGTTCAGAAATAAAATACTACTATAAATTTATTTTAAAACTGATTAGTAACACTAGTTTACAAAATAAAAAGATTTCTGCGCACAAAACGTGCCTACATTTTTTATGTATTATAGACCACTTAACTAAAAAAACTTATAAACCATTTTTTTTCACGGCTCAGTCTTTCAAAAATTTTTTTATCGTTTTTTGTAGGTATTTTGAATATTTTCCCCTCATCTCGGAAACCCACTTTGTTATCTTTGTAAATATTTCGGCTTTTAAGAAAAATTAAAAAACTTGTAAATTTGCAGCGATTTCTATTTAAAGAATATAAAAACGGGTTTAATCAAAAAACGTATTTTATAATATGCTTGTCTATCGCGTGTAAACTTATGATTTCAGTTGTAATCGGTCAGTCAATGATTAAGGACGTGTAAGCTGCGGCGTTGTAGTTGATTAAAGTTAAAGACAAAACTGTACCGCGTGTTTTTTTGTTGAGCCTGCTGGTTCACTCGGCATTGCGTCGGACACTTGTGGTCTGATTATATGTCTATCGGCACTTGGGAGCATTGTTTCACTGCCTCCATTGCAAAGGCAATGGTCGTTTTTTGTGTGCAAAGCCAACTTGAGTGTCTAGGCTTTAGCGTGGCGTCATCATCAATAACGGGATATCCCGTTATTCTTCGTGGTTGCTAATCTATTGTCACTTTAACCTGGTGTTGCATTTTGCACGTATGCCAACTTTTAAATATATACATACATACATATTAACAAAATACGACTGGACGTATTTTTTTTTGAATAACCTGGTTATGTCAGCCATTGAGCTGGTCCAACAGGCCTAAACAAAACTATAGACTTGAAATCTATAGGTTTAGTGCCACATCAAAATCCAAAAAAAAAAAACTTATGATTTGATGGGAAACAATGTGTGTAGGATATGACTTTAATTTGGCTTTTATCGCGAGTAGATTGAAGGTAGGTACCTCAAGATATAAAAAATAGTCAATAAAATTGAATTAAAAAAAAAATTATCTAAAAAAAAATTTTTTTGGTGAAATTTTTGAGTTTAGCTGCCCATATTACTTATATATAAAAAATAGTTGCGGTAAGTGCGCATTTTTGTTATAAACTAGTGTAGTAGGTTTATAAAGCGTTCGCATCGTGATGTATTGTAAAAGTGCAAGAGTATATAAACGGAATTCACTTAAAAAAAATTTATTTCGCACTTTGCAAGTGTAAAAATTGACTACTACATATTCAGGTTATTCACTTTAGAAATTTTTGACCCTTGCAACAGTGCAATATTGCAACTTAAAAAAAAATTGAATCAAATTTTTATTTTCATAATATAGTAATTCACGTCAGAAATTTTAGTCTTGCAAAATTGCGCAATGTTAAAATTGCAACATTTTTTGCTTGTTTCTTTGTGAATAAAAGGAATTGTATTTATAATAAAATAAATTGCAAATCTTTTCTTGCAACTACGAATCATATAAAAGGTAATAGAAAAATAAAAATTTTATTAAAATTTTTTTTTAAAAAAAATGTTGCAATATTGCACTGTTGCAAGGGTCAAAAAATTCTGAAGTGAATACCCTGAATACCTTTTACATGATGCACCGTTGCAGGAAAAGATTCGCTATTTATTTCAATAGTAATAAAATTGCTTCTATTTACAAAGTAACATGCAAATAAAGTTGCAATTTTGACAATTCGCAATTTCGCAAGACTATAATTTTTGACGTGAATTCCATTATTAATTTTACTCGGCAAAAATGCGAAGTAGCTACATTGCAACTTTATTTTCGTGTGATTTTGTAAAGAATGGCAACAATTCTTGTAACCACTCATCATGTTAAAGGTTGGTGCAATATTTTTTTTAGAAAAAAATTGTTATCTTACGCTTTTGCAAGGGTAAACCTTTCTGAAACAATACGATTATAAATTTGCAAAAAAGATCCATCGTAAAAACTTATTATTTCATATACAAAAATACATATTTTATATACTACAAGTAAATTTTAAATTCACGAATATTTAAACTAATGGCGTTTTCTGTTCTAAAAAAATGTTGCACTTTTGCCGTTTGTTTTTTACTTCGTATCAAAAAAAGAAACACATTTTTTAATCTTTATAATGCTATATTTTCAAAAATGCTTTTTTGAAAACATTTTGAAAATGAATTGTAGCTTTTGATTTTTCAAAATTATGATCGCCAGACTAGGATTTTTAGACAATGAAAATAGGAAGATTTCTGTTGACATTTTTTTAAAATAGAAAAACGCCATAAAATTTTATATAAAGATTATTTTTTTTTATATGTAAAGTATGTTTTAGTTTTTTTTTATTATGTTTTTTTTTTTTTGTTATAAAAATAAAGTAATAGGTATAAATCATGTTGTTGTATTTGTTTACAAAGGACCTTATAGATACGGATTTTTTTGTTTAAATTATTAATAATATAAATATTAATAGAAAATTATATATTTGTTTTTTTTTTGTAATTTATAATTTGTATATACTTTTGTTTGCATTTAAGCGCCTTGCAAGCGTATTATAAACGGAGTTCAAACTAGCGTTATAAAACATATTTCGTTTAATGCTTTCGTTACACTGTAACAGATTAAAAACATTTTATAAAACACGTTATAAAACGCTAGTGAGTTTGGTTTTTTTTGTATTTTTAATTCTAATAATAATATACTTTTATGTTCAATTTACCATCATCATTTCGATGTCCTTTTCTTTTTTCTTAAAAAGGACGTCCATTCGTTGTATTACCGTAGTAGTTAGGTCGATCAGGTAATTTTGGTGGCGCATTGGGCCCAGGGCGACTTTAAATTATGGGAAGAGATAGAAAAATGGTAATTTATTAAATTTAAATATAATAAAAATATAAAAAAACAAAAAAATCTATTGTTAAAATAGCTTTGTTAAGTAATTTTTTTCAAGATTAAAAGTAACCACTCACCACATTTTTTTAGGCTAAAAAGTTTTTAAGTGCAATAGAAACCATTACCAGTTGCAAAAGATTATATTTAAAGCAATGAAAGCAACATTCAATGTAATACATACAATAGAAATTTTAATGCAGAGAAATGTCAAAACGAGCTTTATTAATTTAATTTAATAGGAAACTTGTTACGTATTTTTATTGTGATCTAACATCTTAACTTTCGGTTTTTTGGCGGGCCGGTGGGGACATCTTTCTCCTCGCGATAAATGTTTACTTATTCATTTATTTGCACTATAGTTATACAATTTTATCATTATTTTAACTATTTTGTATATTCACGCCCACAAAAGAGGGCGGACCGAAAAAACGACATCTCTAATTCCCTTCTTCTAGCAAAAAAAACTGTTTCATTTTTTTTAACAAAAATACAAAAAAAATATCATAAAAAATGATTTTTTTTCAGATGTTGGTTTATATTTTCAATTGGAAAATTTTTCCCCCTGGTCTGATCATAACACATATTCGTGCTAAATTTTAACGTTACTCAATTGAGAACATTAATTGAGAGAACTTTAGTCAAGAGTTAACAACATTTTGTTTTCTTGTTAGCAACGGTTTTAAAATTTGTTATGAATAAAACACTTGTTAAATTCATGCCAACTTTTCGTTTTGAATACGGCTGTAAGAGTCTAGCTATTTTCTTTGGACTCCACTGTCCAAATAAAATAGCTAGACGGACATTCATAAAATGTCTTAGAATCGATCATGGATTAATAATATACAATCGATATTTAGACGAAATGACAAAATGAGTATTCGCCCATACTGTGGGTGTATGTCTTTTGTCCATTTAAATATTGGTTTTTCGTCTTAGCGAAGTCTTCTGGATCTTTCTGTACCAATTTCTTTTTAAACAATTAAAAAGTGAGAGTGTTAAATTCGGCTATGACGAATCTTTTATATCCTTGAAGGGGTTTCTTTTCACTAGCGGTAAACGTTTACAAATTCATTTGTTATGTTTTTTGCTCTTAGGAAATACAACTTTATCATTATTGGAATGCATTTTTAATGTCCACGCACACAAAAGGGAAGGGACAAAGAAAACGCTTCTAATCCCCTGAGTCCAAGTGCGCGGCTTCGAACTTCTGTTGATATACAAATGTTTCATTTGCTTAACAACAGTAACAAAAGTCTGTCAATAGAGCTTTTTAGAGTTTGGTTTAGTTCTCCAAGGGGGAACTTTTTTCCCCTAGTCCGATTTTGTCCATCTCCAAACCTAACCAGCCTACGACCATAAGACATATTCGTCTGAGGAGTTTGAGGGAGGTTACCACGATTTCGAAAGAAATCGTTCGAATTCGGAAATTTTTAACATTTTGTAACAATAAATTCATTTACGTAAAATTAAATTTTTTTATATTTGTACACTATTTAAAGAAGACCTGACAGGCTCTAAAGAATTTTGTTACTAAAAAAATATTATCTTTTCATTTATTTGCCAAAAGAAAATTCTGTTCGTAAACGTTTCCGTTTCGAATCGAAATACGCGGTAACCCCCCAGGAGTCTAGTCTCCACAGATGGACATCGCTAGAATATCTTAGAATTGATCACTGATTAATAATATATATACTAGACCGATTTTTCGCTGCGTTACACACGGAATGACAAAGTGAGTATACCCTCATACTGCGGTTGGAGGGTATACAAAATTAGAGCTTAAAAAAATTTAAGGTAAAAAAAATACAGGCTTCTCTTACTGTATTTATTAATTTTTTTTGGGTCGTTGGAAAAATTATTTAATAATTTTATTTTTTTAAATTAATTTTTAGTAGTTTATTTCAACCATTCCCAATTAGTTTTTAGAAATTTACAATAAAATATTAATGAAATTTCCATTTATGTTTCAAAAATTTCCAATAATAGTTTAAATATTTCCAATTATATTTCAGAAATTTCCAAATACATATATGTATATTAAAAATGTTCATTAATATAGAGAAATTTCGATTCATGTTTCAGAAATTTCCAATTGTATTTCAGAAATTAAAAAGCATTTAGAAAATGTTGAAATATAAATGGAAATTTATAAAATGCAATTAGAAATTTCCGAAATACAAATCGAATTATTTGAATAGCATTTCGAAAATTCTAAAATACAAATGAAATTTATGGAACACAACTGAAAATTTTTGAACATACATAAATGGAATATTCTAAAATATCTGGATCGGATTGATAATCCTAGATAGACCTTTTCAGTTTAGTATTAGTAAATTTTGTATGACATTTGCTTGTTTTTGAAATTGTCAAGCAACTTTTCAGGGGTTTCTTTGATAATTTCGATAACTTCACACAAGACTTTTTTGAATTCTTGTAGAAAACCTTTGATAAAGTTGCTTTAAAGTGGACCCACAGTGTTCCTGACACTAACAATTTTTTTCCGCTCAAACAAATTGTTACGACAAAAAAAATTATTTAAGCTTTTACTGTACATTAGGGTGGTTGCGAAATGTATAAGGGATTTATTTTTTTAATTTGAATGTCTTCCGTGCGGAATATTGTTCCACATGTTCTAAAACTGATGTAGAAGCAACCTTTCAGGACATAGTTCACATGGTTTAAAAAAAAAGGATTTGTTAATTCTTAATATTAGTGAGCTTTATAAGCTTCTAAACGACAAAAAATTTAATTTCGGTTGGACAAGTTTTTCAGATGCAAAATTATTTATATTATTTTTTTTTTGACAAGCTTACATTAAAGTTTTATTGTGATTCTTTATAATAAGATTTTCCCCCCAATACGACGTCACCAAAAAAAATTAAATATGTATATTAGGGATATAACTTTTGAACCTTTTTTGAAAATATCAAATCGGCCCTATGCAGGCGGTATAGAGCACGAAAAACTATGAAGAATGATGGTCTCCCCTTTTCGCAGGCTTAAAAAAAGTTTCCGCATAAACCTCTTTGAAGTTTGGTATATACACATTTCTTAAAAAAAAAAAATTAGAATTTTTAGTATAAAAACGCGAAATTTTCATTGGTTTCAATATTTTTTCTTGTTAAAAATGTTTTTGTCCTTCCAACTACCTAAAAAAAAAATAAGAAAAATGGGGCAAGATGACTTTTTGTCAAATTTGTGTGTAGACCGAAATTTTCAACTGATATTAAATATTTTTTTGCTGCTTGTAGCTTATTTTTTTAGCGTTTAACAGCGAAAAAACTGAATACATTATAAATTTTAATAATTTGTATAAAAAAAATTATTTCAATTTTTTTTTTTTTGGATAGGATTTTAGAAAAAGCAGTTTATGCGGAAGGTTTTTGTTTCGAAATGACCCAAGTAAAGTGGTTTCGGTATCAGTACATCACTGGTCATAACGTAGGGATAGGACCGAAATTTGGTTATATTATTAAGAGCTAAAAAAACCATTAATGTATAATCAACAAATAAAAATTTTGAAAATTTTTTAGAGTAAGCCCCTTTTCTTTGGATCTGAAAAACCTGTCCGATCGAAATGAAATTTTTGGTCGTAAATAAGTTAATAAAGCTCTCCAATACTATTTTTTTGCTTATATGATTTTTTTTTTACCTTATAAACTTTGACCTCAAAGGTGTACGACTGAAAATGACTCAATTTTTTCCTACATCAGTTAAAGACCATGTGACACAATATTCCGCTCGGGAGATGGTGAAAATACTGTACATAATTATTTTTCATAACGATCTCACTTGAAGCATTATCGTTTTATGAAAAAACATAATGTGAATTTCGTTGTCATTTTGGGGATACGCTATTTATTAAATAATTTCAAAAATATTTATGTTTTGTTATTTAACATTATTAAGTTTTTATCAGTTTATTTAATTCATATATCTTTTTGTTTTTGTTTTTTATTCATATAATGCAATCATTTGTATAGTATTTTTTTATTTTAAATAATTATATATAGTATAATGTAGTGAAATTGGTGGAAAGATATAGAACACGGACCATCCATGTTTTCTCGAAAGGAATATTAACATGCTATTGCTTGAGTTCTTTTTTTTATTTTCAAATTTATATACTATATAACATCATATAATCATAATTTATATACTTTTTTCATGTTTGTTATTTATGCAAATATAATTCGTATCTTAACCATTTCATTTTTATTTTTAAATATATCTTTTTTTTTAAACTCATGATTTTAACTAGGTTAGTAATTAACTTTTGTGTTTTATATTTGTATTATTGTATGTATATTTTTTATATTGTTCCAAGTTATTTAAGCACATAATCTTTTCCTGTTTTAGGTATTTTTATTTTTTTTTTTTGGATCAGGAATATTTTCTTCTAAATTTATAGATTATATAGTGAAAGGTTTTACATAATGTTGTGAACCTTTCTTTTAAAGGAATGTTTTTTATGAGTATTCTGGTATTTTTTTAAGGAATAATTTTACATTATGTTTATGTTTTATTAAATAAATAATTACAACAACAGCAAATAACACTTGTATTAATTAATCAATTTATTTGTGGAATAGTGGGGGAATGCAATTTTTATGGTGTGTTTTTTTATTATACCTATATGTATGTTGGGAATTTCATTGAAAATTTTTTTAAAACAAAATGAAATAAAAAGAAAAAAATTTACAATTTAAGTAAAATGCGTCAGAAAAAAAAATAAAAAATACCTTCCCAGTCAGAAATTGCCAACCGTACCAAAAATATTGTACTGGCAGAGCACTGGCTTTAATGGAAATGCCAATACATAGCCAACGTTGGCAATTACAATAAGAAATGTGCACTGCCAGTACAATTTTTACAACATTTACGGCAGTTTTTTTTTAAATTTATTTTATAAAGCGGTTTAATTTTGAATTAATGTTTTTTATTTGATCTTTGTTATAATAGAAAAATTTATATAAATATATTATTTAAATTAGGTGTGTAGAAGAGTCATAGCAATAGTTTCATTATAACATGTAGTAAGAATACACTTAAATTCTACCATATTTATATTAATTTCGGTATGATTTTCATTTAAATTACTAACGTTGTACAATTCTATTTCACTTGATGGGATTGGATAATCTACAAAATCGGAAACGTCAAGGAAAATGTTTCCTTTAAGAAAAATATCATCACATTTGTATTGAGACAGTTTTTTGCTAAAAATTTCTTTAACTATTATAACATTTCCATTTCTAAGTAAACATACGTTATTAGGAGGAAGGGATGTAATTGTATTACCTTGAATGTTAACAAAGGAAAACGTAACGGTCAGATCCGAGGTTTCTAAAACATTACCAAGAGAATATTTTGCACTTTTATTGACACGATATAGTAACGGAAAATTATTTTGTGGATTGTCGGAACGAAAAATATGAAAAACTAATTTAGAAATTTTTAAAATACTTTTAGAAAATTTTGATTTTGGAAATGGTGTAGATAATACCAATGATACTGCTATTGTTTTTTTTTTACTTTTAAAAGTTATAATAAAAGTGATGAAGAAAAATTTTCAAAACCAGTTAACACTTAAAGGGTCAAAATTGTCCTTTAATATATTAACATAACATTTAAATTATATCTGAATGGTGTTTTGTAGAGTCCGACCGAATATTCGGTTTCGGTCTCGGTTTCGGCCGAATAATGGGGTTTCGGCCTCTATTCGGTATTCGGCACCGAAACTTTTTGGTATTTAAAAAAATATGTAAAAAAGTCGGTGAGTTTTTTGATTTC
Organism: Pegoplata infirma; assembly: GCA_963921195.1. Lineage (NCBI taxonomy): Eukaryota > Metazoa > Arthropoda > Insecta > Diptera > Anthomyiidae > Pegoplata > Pegoplata infirma. Next base: position 219,350,789 of record OY992540.1, read on the forward strand.
GTATTTCATTACACTTGTTTCAGTTCAATTGAAGAAAATGTTACAAGTTTATGCAATAAATGTAAAACTGTTTCAGTTCAAAAATTATTTTCTTCTAATCTGCAAATGAAATATACAATTTTTTTGTAAGTTTCTTAAAAAACATTTTTTTTTTCAAAAATACAACAATTCCTGTTGTTTAAAAGCATTATATTTTGTATATTAATCTTTAACAACTTTTTAATAATTTTATTCATGCCAGGCGGTAATTTTTTTAAGTTTCGGTTTCGGTTCGGTTTCGGCCGAATATTACTTTTTCGGCCGAATATACGGTTCGGCCTCGAAAACTGGTTTCGGTCGGACTCTAGTGTTTTGTTAATAACATTTATCTTTTATGTTTATTTTTTTTTTCTATTTTTAATGAACTATTTTTTTTTTTCAAATATGTAAATAAAATGTATTTAAAAACAAATATATGAGAATTCTCGTTTTTTTGTAGAGGGATTGTACGTATTGAATTGTAAATCTGGTACTGGCAATGTACATTTTGTTTTGCCAACATCAGAAAAACATATTGGCCAAGCCACATTTATTGTTCTCATTCTAGCTTGGCACTGCACAGTATAACATAAAAATTAAATACTGGGAATGTACAGTATTTTTTGTTTTGCCAACAGTGTGCCAACATCGGAAAAACATATCGGCCAAGACGCTTTTTGGTGTTATCATTTTGGCTTTGGAACTGTACAGTATTTTTTGTAAATCGGGTATTCAGCCAACGTTGGCAACACCTTTGCCAACGTTTTGCCAACCTTGGCCCGCTTGTTTTTTTCTGACTGGGTTTGTTTGCTCTGCTTTAAATAAAGATATTTCAATTCAAATTTACTGTCATGGTTCTATGAACCGGATAACAACACAATTCACGATAACTTTAGTATGTATCATACGGTAAAAGTGCGGGAAAGTGGACCCAGCCAGAAATTGCAAGTAGTACTAACAAAAGTTTTTTTTCGAAAATAGAGTATTTTTACAGTGTTGGAGATAATAACCCAATATATTCATTACCAGTACTTTTTTACAAAAAATATTACCGTTTATTTTTTTATTCGATTTTTAAAATTTAGCATCTTAAAAAAAATAATTTTATAAGTTCTGAAAATTTTTAAAGTCTCGTCACAATTTTTTTTTAAATTTTTTGCTTTTGGAGTAAAAAATATTTTTTTAGAAAAGTTAATTAGTTCCGAAAAAAAATTGTATTTTAAAATTTTCTCAACAATTTTTTGGCATTTTTTTTTTTGCGTTTTGGGGTGAAAGGAAATCATTAAAAATGCTTTTAGAAAATTTTTCAGAGTCCCAAAAAACTGAACTGTACTGTAAGAACTGTGAATGTGTAATTTTTGTATTTCAAGTAGTACAGTGGAAATATTTTTTTTTTGTTTTCGCAATATGTTTATATTCCTTTCACTTGCCCGCACTATTTCCATTTATTATGAGCACTTTTTAAAATTTCCAACCAGTCTAATATGTATTGCTAATTTTAAAAATTTTTTTTTTTAAAAAGTTTACAAAACTTTTGTCTGCACACTTGTACCGACCGATCTGCAAAAATTCGAATCAAAGAGTATAATCCGGAGTCTATATCGATTGGACTTGTACTCTCGGTAATAAAATCATTATAATATAATAATTCTTTATTTAAAAAGTGCAAATACAAAGTTTACAATTTTTAAAATCATTATATATTTCGATATAAAGAATATCTATCGTTCTATAAGAACAACGCACGCACGAGTTGAATGAAAATTCATAAATTCAGTACGGACAAAACAGACGCAACACTAATGACAGGTGTCAAAAAAAGTTATTTTCAACAAAAAAAATTATTTTTAAATAAAATTTTAAAAATAATTAAAAAATCAATTTTAATAAAAATAAAAATCTGTTCCATTTGTTTACTAAAATTAATAATAATATTCAGTAAATAAGTATATAATATGTTTTCAATTTTCAAAAGTTATTTTTAATATTGGATATAGAAATACTGTTTGTTTTTTTATATATATTTTTTTTAATTTAAAACACCAATTAACTTTTCTTACATGTGACTATATAAAATATGACGATATAATTTTCGTTATTTTAACTTATTAATTTGTCTTAAAGAATGTACGAGAGTATATTATTTTTATTGAGATTTAAAAAACTACACAAAAACACATTAGCAACAGTGAAAATTTAAATTTTAATAAAGATAATTTTTTAATAATGTTTTATAATATATTTTTTATAATTTCCCTAAATTTTTTTGGTTAAATTTTTATGTTGAAAACATTTAAAGATTCTCTTCTATTTTATTTTTTTTTTGCATAAATACTTGGAAAAAGAGATATTTTTTTGTGTAAAAAAAACTGTTAAAAAATAAAGATTAATAAAAATTCATAGGTATAAATAAAAATGTTCAAACCTTTTTAATGTCGCAAATTAATTTATAAGGTAAGTAAAGTTTTAATAGTACTAAAAAATTCAACATCTGCAAAAAAATGCAGCAGTTTTTTTTTTTGTTTTTTAATTTCTGAAATTTGTAATACAAATCAGTTACGAAATGTATGCATTTTTATGTACAATATGCAAACATAATATGCATATTTTAGATGATTTTGCAAACAAATAAATTTATCCATTCATAAAGTTTACACGTTTCTTACACGTAAAAAACACTTATTAGCCAAGTTTTTGTGTAAAATACAACCCACCAAGCGTTCTTATGTAAGTTAACCATGTTTTCTTCTAAAAAATTGGGAATTTTACACAAAAACTTGGCGAATAAGTATTTTTTGCGTGAAAGATTTGGAGAATAAACACACACTTGTATAGAAATAAAAAAAAAAATCTTTGAAACAAAATTTTATGTTTAGTTATAAAATTGCATATTTCATTTTGTCATTATCTGAAGTTGTTGAAGCCTTATAGACCTTCCGTACATTGACCAACTGAGTGTGATTTTTGCATATTTCTTTGATGTTATTTTTTTTTAAATATGCATATTTAAAATTAGTTTGGATATTTATTTTAGCAATATTGCATAAATGCATTATAAAATTGCATATTTTAAAATTTTGTTTGTAAACTACCCAAGTAGAAATTCATGACGGTTATAAAAATAAAGCGTCTTTAAAGCACTATTAAGTAGAAATTCATGACGGTAATAAGAAATGGCGTTTTCAAAACGCCACCAAATATAAATTCATGATGGTTATAAAATAAAATCAAGACTTGTCAAAAATAACTCAATTTTAAAGCATAACTTCATAACGCTTTTCGAACGATTCGTATGATTTTTTTTTTTAAATAATTTTTATTTTACACAACCTGTAAAACATCCCAGTCAGAAATTGCCAACCGTACCAAAAATTTTGTGTTGGTACAATGTCGGGCTAGCCAAAAATACAACATTGTATAGTGTAAAACAGTTTTACTAAAAATATTGTGTTGGCACAACTTTGTGTTTACATAAAACACTACACTATAGATTATAATTTAAAAGTTTAAGATTTTTATTTTTTTAAAAAGTTTTTGATTTACATAGACTTCACCTCTTTAATCTAAGTGGACACTTAAGTAGTTGCTTTTTCAATCAATTTGTTCAAAATGGTAGCTATAAAGCTACATTCCTAAGCAAAAGGTAAATTTAAGGTCGTAAATTTGGAAAATCAATGTTAACCCAACGTCAAAACAAAAGTCGAGCGATCATTGGCCACTGTTATCATTTCAACATCGGAATGACGTCGTAGACTTAGAAACGGGTATGATTCGCCAACGTTGGTACCGTCGCCGCCAACTTCATTCCAACGTTGGCCCGTTTGTATTTTTCTGCCTGGGATGGTTTTAAACGACTAAAACCGTTTTCAAATACCGTTTTTGCAGTACTTTGCAATTTATGATTTTTCATTAAAAAATCATGCATTTTCTAATTTTAAATAAGCTTAAGTATACAATCATTACATAAACGAGTTAAAGCAATTGTTTAGTTACAAAATCTAGAAATATTACCCTTAACTTCTGCTATATTAAGATTTCTTTCAATTACAATTTTCACTAAAATTTTTATTTCACTGCCATTCAAATAATAAGAACTGTCAAAATTGTTTTTGGCTTGATTTGATAAAAAAATTGGGGTTGCTATCACAATTTTCCCATTACAAAGTATTTTCAACGAAGCCTTCTCAAATCACTATTATAAATGTCTTTAAAAACGCTTTATATAAACCGTTTAACGGTGTTATCATTAGGATTATCTGAAAGCGCTCTGAGAATGGTTTTCCGTATGGTCTGAAAGCATTCGTACTACCATGCAGAGCGCTTTAAAAGCGTTTTTACGGTTGTATTTTTCTACCTGGGTATGGTTTGGATATTTTAGCAATACTGCATATACATACACATTATAAAATTACATACATATTCAGGGTATTCACTTCAGAACTTTTTGACCCTTGCAACAGTGCAATATTGCAACATTTAAAAAAAAAAAAATTTAATAAAATTTTTATTTTTCTGTTACCTACTATATGATGCGTTGCAAGAAAAGATTTGCAATTTATTTTAATATAAATACAATTGCTTTTATTCACAAAGAAACAAGCGAAAAAACGTTGCAAGTTTGACATTGCGCAATTTTGCAAGATTAAAATTTCTGACGTGAATTCCATTATTATAAAATTTGGTTTGGTAACTATAGTTTGGATATTTAAGCAATATTGTGTATATGCATTTTAAAATTGCATATTTAAAAAATTTTGTTTGTATATTTTTATAAGCAACTGCAGTTTAGTGTTGTTAATCTTTGTGTTTGTTGTTCTGCGTATTTCTTAAATATATTAGTTAAAAATGCATACATATTAGAAATGGTTTTGAAAAAAAGAAACGTTAAATATTAAATAAGTCACATATACATATTTTTGTGTATTATAATCTATTTTTCAAAAGCCACTGATGTTGGCAAATGTGTTTTCGTGTAAAAAAAATAATTAAATTAAAAAAAAAATAGTAGTAGTATATGCATAACAAATATAAAAAATGCGTAAAGAAATGTAAAAAAATATTATGTTTTGTGTGCATTAAATGTTTTAAAGAAAGGAACAAAGGATTTTGTTAAATGTAAAAAAGAAAATCATAGAAAATTTTTAAAATAATGATTTTTTAAGACAATTCAAACATTGATGATTATTTGGTTATTTTCTGTAAAGAAATCAAAAATGAAATTTAGACAGACATTTTATTTTTTGTATAGTTCTTTTAAAACTTTAAAAAATAAAGTTGATTTACTATATTAGTTACACAAACAGGCATTGTAACAAGAACTTTTTTTAATTATTATTTATTTCTATGCAATAGAGAAAGATAGATTATGTATAATGATTATTTGTTGCGTTAGAGTTTGTTTAAAGTACAGAAATATAAACAAAACAATTTATAAGCCTAATTTTAATATGGTAGAGATTTAAAAGAAAAACCAATTTACTTGAAACGTTGGGCAAAAACATTTGATAGTTCATTCATGGCGGCTTGGCCAACTGCCTGATTAACTTGACCACGCATGCTTTCGGGTATATAACGATTAGCACCAGTCTGTTGTGTTATAGCACCACCCACGGCTCCAGAAACACGTCTTTTGAATTGATTTGTTTTTGTGGGTTTGATTTAGACCGATTTTGAATTTGGTACAAGACAAATTTGATAATGTACATAAATATATTTATAACACATAGAAAAAAAGTATATTGACAAATTGTTAAAACATTAACAGAAATTAGGATTAAAAATGTTACTTGTTTAATTTAAAAATGTCGTGTGGATTGAAACCCCTTTTTTGGCTTTGAATTTTTAGAGTTAATTTGATAATTTAATTGATAAAACAATTAACACACAAAACATAAAGAAATATAAAACAAAATTAACGAAAAATTATAAAAAAAAAAAATAAAAAAATAGGTATAACTTGTTATAATTTGTTTAAATGTAAAGCGTTTACAATAATTTATGGTTAAATAAATATCTTAGTTATTTCTTTTTTTTTTTGAGGTTATAGTGAGGTCCTCACTGTGAGGATCATTATAAAAAAATTAACCCAACATTATTTTGAACAAAACACAACTCAACATGGAAACACTTTTACTTTTTAGGAGTAAGCGAAAGAATAAAAAAACAATCTGGCATATATGTTTTTAATGGCCCGTTTATTTGCTTACTCTTTCTAACCCAAAAAACAAATATGTATGATCCAAGATTACTATTTTGAAACCTATGACAGGTGTCAAAAAAGTAGGTTTAAAGCATTTAATTATTTTTTTTAACAGTTGGAAAAATCGAATCAGTGGAAAAATCGATAGCAGATCGGTTTTTATTGTTTCGATCACTCCTAATTAGTAGAAAATGCTGCCAAGATTTTTTAAACTAGCTAAAAAACCACCGATTTATATAAAAAATCGCTTAGTTTTTCGCCGTCTTTTGTTATAAAACTCTAGTGTCACGTCTGCTGCTTAAGTCTGTGGTTCAGTGTTTTTCAGAGAATTTAAACATATTTGAAATAAATTAAGATTGAAAAATTATGAATCATAAATAAAAATATTAAGAAACGTCAGCTGTGTTTTAGACTGCAACTTATTAAACCTTTGTAAACGCTTGATTTTCAAAAACCAATAATAATATATTAATAATAGTGTTAAAAATGTGTTTTTGGTTTCTTTAATATCTCTTTTTTATCTTGTCTACTTAAATACATTTTCTAAGGAGGATGTTTTTATTTTTAGCACAACACAAAACAATTATTAAAAAAAAAATAAGGTACTTTGTGTTTTTTTTTTTGTAACTTATACTACAATATAACGCTTGTATATTATTAACTTCACGACTAAGAAAAAAAAAAAACGGAAAAATTAAACTACCATTTTCAATTATCATATTTTAACATAATTTTTTTTTTGTAAATTGCTAAAGTTTTTAAAGCGCTTTTTTAATAACAACATATATTTTTTTATTTCAACGTTACTATTTTGTTTAAAATTTAATACATAATCCAATAATCTTATTTTTTTTTGTTAATAATATGTAAATTTAATGGGATTTTTTGTTAAATTTGTATGGTTTATTTAAAATACATATGTTTTTTTAATTATGCTGATAATTTTTTAGTAGATATTTTTGTTGTTGTAAATTTAGCGTTGTTTAGTTTTGCTGTTAAAAGCAGGTCATTTAACGACGTCTATTTTTTTGTAATATTATATACATAGCAGCATTGAGATAGTGAAGAGAAAAAAAGAAATATTGGAAAAGAGAGAGAAAAGGAGACAACACGTAATCAGCGGGAGAGTGATATACAGTTTTGGCAATTTTGTTTATTTTTTTTTAAATAATAAGTGTAATTAAATTAAAAAGCGTAACTAGTATTTTAAAGTCTCTTAGGAATTTGTTTCAAATGGTCACAAAATTTGCCCTAACTTTTGATTATAATGACGAAAAAAAATTGACAGTGAGGGGTTGGAGAGGGTGTCCACTTTCCCTCGGCAAAAATGTTTACAAATACATTTATTTTAATATAGTATTTAAATTTTTTTTTTTAATTCACGCCCACAATAAGGGGCAGACCAAAAAACTGAATTTTCCCTTGGTCGAAGTGCAAATCAATATTTTTTTAAAAACAGTCTCTGACATTCATTTTAAAGATAACTTCATTAAAATGAAGTTCATCTATTTTAATGAAGTTATCTCATTAAAATAGGTTCAAAAACTACGCTGTAGTAGGGTTCTATAGTCGAAAAGTCGATTAATCGACTTTTTGTATGAAAAAGTCGAAAAGTCGAAATCGACTTTTTTGTTCTTAAAAAGTCGAAAAGTCGACTTTTGCTTTCGACTTTTTCGACTTTTTTTTCGACTTTTTTTGAGTTTTTTTTTTTTGATTTTTTTTTTACTTTTGCCAGATGAAAATAATTTCTTTCTTCTGAAAAAAATTTCAAATGAGAGCCGAGTTTAGTAACAACTGAAGGTATTGGTATTTCCATGTATTTTGTATGTGAAGCAAAAATGTCAATGCCAAATTCATGAGTTAGAAAGTGCTAAGTGCAATATTTACCAATATTTTTGATTATTGTAAAAACCTCAGTGATAGGGTTCTAGAAATCGAAAGTCGACTCTTTTGCTTTCGATTTTTTCAACCTTTTCCACATTTTCGATTTCTTCGACTTTTTTTAATAAATAAAATACAACAAAAAAAAATAGCACCTAAATGCTTACAACAAGTCAAAACTAAACTTTTATATACAAAAAAAAAATCGACTTTTTTAAAGTTGGAAAAGGTCGAAAAAAGTTAAAACTCGAAGAAAGTCGAAAAAAGTCGAAAAGTCGAAAAAAGTCGAAAGTCGAAAAAAGTCGACTTTTTAAAAAGTCGACAGGTCGAAAAGTCGACTTTTTAAAATTTTAAAAAAGTCGAAAAGTCGAACAGTCGACTTTTTGTTGCGACTATATAACCCTACGCTGTAGTCTTTTCGCAATGTCCTATTTTCGATTACTCTTTCCAGCATTGCTACTATACTGATATCTCGATTATAAAAATCAATTGTAATTAAAAAAAAAAAAACATTTTAATTCGAAAAAGATCAATTGTAAAGCAAAAAGGATCAATGGTAATTTGAAAAGATCAATTGTAATTTGAAAAAGATCAATAGTAATTCGAAAATTAATTTAATTGATATAATTGTAATTCAAAAAAAAATTGTTATTCGAAAAATATAATCAATTATTATTAATAATTTAAAAATACCAACTGTAATTCGAAATGGATCAATTGCAATCCGAAAAGAAAAATTAAAATTTAGTTTGTAAAAGATCAATTGAATTTTATTTGAAATCTTTAAATTACAATTGATATTTTTGGAATTTCCATTGATCTATTTCGAATAACAGCTGATTTTTTTTGTTTAATTACCATTGATATTTTTCAAATAACAATTGATCTTTTTTGAATTACAATTGATCTTTTTCGAATTACTGTAGATATTTTCAAATTAAAATTGATCTTGTTTGAATTATAATTGAACTTTTACGAATTACATTTTTTTTACAAATTGCAATTAATCTTTTTCGAAGAGCAGCTGATCATTTTTAAATTACAACTGATCTTTTTCGAAGTATAAAAATGACCGTTTTTACCCCTTAAGATTTTATTCTTAAAAAAACGTATAATGCAAGTTTTATATATTCCTAAATCATTTCTTACTTGTAAGACAATTGCATACATTAATTCCATAAGAGACTTGAAAATAATTAAATAAATTAATGTGTTAAAAGTTAATTTTGTTTTATATGTAAATTGCTTGTAATTAAAAAAGAGGTCCCAACCGACGATAATAAAAATATATATATAAATATTGTTATACAAAAGAAAAACATGATTAATATACAAGAGAAACAATAGAAATAAAAACCTCAAACCAAAATAACAGAAAAAAAAACAATAAATTAAATCTAAAAAATGTACTTACGATGGTAAAAGTGGTGGTGGAAGAGCACCGCCTGGGCGGCCACCTGGCAATGGTGGAGCACCGCCACCAGGGCGATTGGGAATAGCCGGTGCTGGGCGACCAGAAGCAGGTGGTGGTGGAGGTCCACGGCCTCCAGCAGCGGGCTGAATTAAAAAAAATAAATAAGTATAAACAAGTAAAAAACATAAAATCAGAATATATTAATATCCTACACAATCTTAAAAAAGATTATTGCAAAACTTTCATTTGAAAAAAAAAAAAAATTTGGGGATTGTTAAAAACAAATCACGAAAAAAAATTTTTTTGTTAAAAATTTAATTCTACTGAGTAAATAAATACCAATTGGTATCTGATTGAAACATTTGTTATTTTTAGGTTATGTGGAAAGTACCAACATTTTCGAGGTGTCGTTACATCTTTGTACATAACTGAACCGATATCGTTCAATTGCAATAATAAACTTATCGAAGCAACAACAATTAAATTGGTTAAGTTACAGTCATATCAGTGTAATATTCTGGCCGTGATCGGCATTTCAACAGACAGACGAACATCGCTAGAATGTCTTAGAATCAATCACTGATCAATAATATATATAAGTACTATGTGGGGTCCCAGACGTTGGTTTCCACTAGCGTCTTCCTTCATAAACTCACCTACACACGGAATGAAAATCTTATATACATATACACAATAAATTTAATTTAAAAAATTGGGGGAACAAATTTTAAAAAAAAATTTATTAAAAAAAGAAAATAATTTTGAAAAAAAAAAATAGTCCAACATTTTTTTCGCTTTGGTAATTTTTTTGGATCTAAAAGTCTATTTGCCGAACCATAATCGATTACCCAAATTTATTTTGGTGTGGACTTAAAAAAATATATTTTATCTGTTTTATAATTACCTGTGCTGCAGGTGTTGGTTTACGAGGACCACCAGGGCTAGGTGGTGACAAACGTGGATTATCCAAGCCACTAGGTAACCAATCATTTTTCACTGGTGGTGGTAAGGGAGCTGATACAGTAGCCATAGAAACATCACCTAAAAAATTGTTAAAATAAAATATTATTAACAAAATAATTAAACAATTGACAAAAATATACGCGTACCAATAATTCTAAGAGCATCCTTGCAAGCATGATACATGCGTAACATTTCTTCGCGGTTGCTAGCAGCTTCAGCAGATTCTTCCATCATTTGAGACTGATTAAAAAAAGAAAATTAATAAAAGAATATTTCTTATATAATTTTTGTTTCAACAAACTTGATCTCCTGAGGCATACAAATGAGCCAATAATTCACCATTTATAAAATCTTTCGTGTTATTTATAATAATCATCATTATGGCTTTTGGTACCATATCCCGTGTAGTTTTTGTGACAATTTTCATATAGGAATCTACTAAATTGCGTATAGTTTCAACTTGACGCTCAAGTTGGGGATCAGTTGAAGCTTCAACACTGGCCTGCTGTGATTGATGGAAAAAGACATAGTTATTTACAAGATTATATTTTGTAAAACAAAAATAATTACAAATATACAATTAAAAGAAAAAAAATTTAAAAATATTTGTACAATCCAAAAAAATAAAATTATTTTTTTATTACAAATTGTTAATTAAAATAAATAGCTGGAATTTTTTTATTAATAATTTGTTAAAAGTTTAGAATAGAGATAGATAGTTAGAAGTTAGTGTACAAAAAAGTTTGGTTATAGAGAGAAAGAGCAGAATTGGAATTAGTTGCCTAAAAATAAGATTATTTGAAATAAATTTTTGTAATTATTTCTCTTTACGAAAAATTTAAAGTAAGGTTTAATAGAAAGACTTTTTAACAAAAAAAAAATTATCAAAATTAAGACAACGTTTCACAACAATTATCGTTCAAATCAAAAATAAAAACTGGGAATTTTGGGATTTATTTTAAATTCCTTGAGCATAGGAAACACCGTCAGAAAAAATATTAAAAAAAACTAGTCAAACACGGAACTGGATAATATACGTTTTAAACTAGAGACAAGGTGTAGTAAAGTTTTTCATTTAGTGACCCTGTTAACTTTTAACATGATTCCATAGTTTAAGATGATAAAAAAAAAAATATTTTTTAAATATTTGTACTTGTCCTAGGATGCCACTAGTGATGACAAATGAAAGAGAAGGATCTCCCCCAATTTTCCCATTATATTATTTTGACATATCAGGAGAGAAGGAGGTAAGTTACGTCCTTTTAAAACTTTATCCTTCAATATCATTTAAAATTTTGAAAGGACATAATTCACATCCCTTTTTCTAATATGGCAAATTAAAAAAATGGAAAAACTGGGGGAGACCCTCCTTTTTCATTTTCATTCATTAGTGACATTCTAGGACAACTACAAATATTTAAAAAATATTTTACAAAATGCAATCCTTAAAAACTTTGAAGTCCTTTTGATCACGAAATGAAAAACTAGTAATGCAGTTTTGCTCCATTTGATCTCTACATTAAGACGTATACCATCCGGTTAATGTTTAATATTAGATGTCGGACATTTCACCGCCCGTAACATTTAGCAAATTTTAAATTGCAATATCTTAAAAAACGTTTTACGATTTCAAAATAATTTTTGAGAGCTGAAAACGAGCATTACAAAAATTTTAAAATCGGGTAATCGATTTTCAAGATATCGCCATTTTAAATTTTCTTAATTTTTGTTAATAAATTCAAATTTGTTTTTGACTTTTTAATAAAGTACAAAAATAAAACTTTCATTTGAGCTTAATTTGAAACAAATGGAATTATTTTACACCAATTACAGATGTAACTTAAAAAAGATCATTGTGATTCGAAATTTCTGCTTCTTATTCGAAAATTCCAATTATAATTCGAAAATCCCAATTATTATTCAGAAAATATCAATAGTAATTTGAAAAATATCAACAGTTAGTTAAAAAGGATCAAGTGTAACTCGAAGATTCCAATTGTAATTCAAAAAATAACAACCATGTCATTTTAATTGATTTTTGTAAAATTACAATTGGAATTTTCAAATTACAATTTATCTTTTGCGAATTACAATTAATATTTTTCGAATTATAATTGATCTTTTTTCGAATTAAAGTTAAGTTGGGTTTTTTCGAATTACAATTGGAATCTTCAATTTATGGAACATAAGTTTTAGACCTAGTGACATAAAAAATTGCATTGACTTTGAAAATAGAAAGTGAACATGTTTTGCAATGCCAAAAAAATGTCGGTCTAAGATAGTGGACATTTTCTTTTTTAAAATTTAAACCTTACTTTTTAAAAGTTTTTATGACATGTTGTTAATACATTTCTTTTAAACTACATTTAAAATAATGGTTTGTAAAGGGTGTCCAAAATTGAGGTATCATTTTAATTTTGCTGCCATTTTTTTCTACATGTAGTTTTTATTCTGAATTTTAGTTTTCAGATTCTAAATACATTCCGGTTAGTTAATACGAAACGATACACGAAGGAACAACGTGTTTTTATTAATAAATTTTTTTTAAAAATAGAAAGAAGAAAATGAGAATTTTTTAACAAAATAATTTTTACCGACGATGCACATTTCCAGCTCAATGACTACGTCAACTAGCAGAATTGTCACATTTGGGGTGAAGATAATCTAAGAGTTATCTTAGAGCAACCATTACATCCACAAATGTTACGGATTAGTATAGTTTGTGGTCCGGAGGAATTATCAGATCATATTTTTTGAAAACGAAAATGGAAATGTGATCACGGTCAATGGAAATCGCTACAGGGAGATGATCCGAAGGTTTTTGTGACGGAAAATTGATGATTTAGATGTAGAGAATATGTGGTTTCCACAGAATAATGTCACTTGTCACACTGCAAGAGAAACAATGGATCTTTTGACAGACAAGTTCGAAAATCGCATTATTTCTCGCAGAGTAGCAGTAAATTGGCCAACAAGATCGTGTGATTTGACACATTTAGATTTTTTTTGTGGGGTTTTTTTGAAATCGAAAGAGTGCAGCAATAATCCCACAACAGTTCAATACCTTCAAACCAACATTATCAAGCAGATATCAACCAGTGAAAATTGTTTATTGAAAAACGTGTTTGATAATTTTGGTAAAATATTGGGAGCCTACCGAGCCATTAAGGGGGTCACTTGACCCACATATTTTTTTTATTTATAACCGGAACCTATTTGTAGTAAACTGAAATAAAAATATTTTAAATATCTGAAAAAAATCTAATTTTTTCATTAAAATTAAAATGATACCTCAATTTTGGACACCCTTTATATACATTTATTTGTATATTTTTTTATATACATTAACATTTGCACATATAAAATATATATTTTAAGATTTTTTTGTTTATAGGAAAAAATGAGAGCCAAATCAATTAACGAAAATAAAAAAAATTAACACAAATCAAAAAACCCATTTTAAGAAAATTTAGATTTGAAAAAAGAAAGCAAATGCTGGTTAGTTTTGTTTTAGCAATAAATCGAACTAAAATGAAAAAAAAAAATTAAACCAAACAAAAATTTCAACGAGGAAATTCACATACTTTCTTCTGTTTTGCATTTATTTGTATGTTTTTTTTTTTATTATACAAAAACCATTATGAAATAAAAAGAAATAAAAAATATGTTAAAAATATTGTTGAAACATAAACTGCATGTAAAATGAGACGAAAATGTTAAACCCTTAAAACCAATTAAATTAAACTAAGTAAACGGAAACCTTTTTTATTAATATTTTTGATTTTTAGATAAAAAAAACTAAATAAAAAATTCTATGAAGGTGGTAAATGATATTAAAAAAAAAATAAACAAACCTCTTGTCCTTCCTGCATTTTAAGATGATTTATGATGATCATTTAATTTAATTTATTATTTTTAAGACACAAAATTAGATAAAAAGTACATGGAAAAGAAGTTTTTTGTTTAGGTTATAATTGTTTTAAATTATTTGTTTGTTTAAATATTTTATAGGGGGTGACATTTTAAAATTGTTTGTGTTTTTATGTTATTAACGAAATAATTGTAACATACTGTTTAAGGGAATGTAGAGGATATGTAAGAAATGCAAAAACTACCCAGCCGGAAATCGCCAACCGTAGATAAAGAAGTACTGGCAAAGTAATTTATTTTTTGTATACCAAGTACATTTTAGTAAAGTGCTTTGCCAGTACTTTTTTACCAAACTAAAGGCGGTTTATTTTACTTTAAATATATTTTTTATAATTTTTTTAAATTTTTAAAAACACTTAATTATGTAATTAAGTTATTGCAAAGGTGTCATCAAATTAAGTACAAATACATTTTGAATCTACTGTGCATTACGGAGTCCTACTTTTCTTAATGGTAGTAGAAACTTAAAAAACTAGATATTTCAATTATATTTTCTTTCAAAAATATATCATCACATTTGCATTTGGACAGCTTTCTACTCAATTGTCCATAAACTATAATAACATTTGCATTGTCGAGTTTACGAAAGAAAATATAATTATCGATTCCGAGCTTTCATTATATTTCCTATTTTTAATTATTTACTACGTTATCGGAATGAAAAATATGTAATTTTCTCTTGATTTGAGGGAAAGGGTTAGTTGGGGATTTTATAGATTTTAAATAACCAAAACTGTTTTTAAAATTAAATGTCGATTGGTGTTTATATTAGCTACATCGTCTGCGATCTGCTCAGCATAATCAGTGTTTAATGTAGCCAAATGCTTTAATTGATTACTTGATACTTCAACCGTATAATAAAAAAAAAAAAGCGCAATGGTGTTGCTTTCCAGTTGATATAGGATATCAACTAAATCAAATAACTATCTTTAAACTTTAATGTAATATCTTGTAAATTTTTTGTTACATCCTACCTTTTGAATGTTGAGTTTACTGTTTGATAGCTAACATTACTTGTTAATTGTTAAATGTTTTTATAATCGAGTATTATTATTATATAGAGTCGAAAACACTTTTATGTTTTCTATTCAGTTAAAATAAAATATAAAACTCAATAGGTTATGGGCTACGCACCTCAGAAAAATATTTCAAAATAAATAAACAATTTTGTCAATTTGTGAAAATTTTTAAAATAAACAATAGAATCGTGTGATTATTGAATAGATTGGCAAATTGATTTAGAATCGTTAAATTTTTGCAAAAACCATTGAAAACTGTAAAAAGGATAATTCGAATTTATAATTTAGTGGTCTGTAATCGTCAAATAAGCTATTGAAATGGAATTCTGTAAGAACATAAAACCGCTCTCAGGTGAGAATGAGTGGCCAATATGGAAGCGGAAAATCCGAGATGTTTTGGACTTCTACGAAGGAGCTCTCGACGTAATTGATAGGAAAATTACTAAACCTGCACCTCTAGGACAGAATGCTACAGCTGAGCAAATAATAGAGAACAAGAAAGATACCGAATTCTACAGGAAAGCTAATTCTTATGCCAAAACAATCATTACCAGTTGCATTACTGATCAAGTTTATCAAAAGGTAATGGACAAAGATGGAGCATATGAAACATGGATATCGTTAAAGGATATGTTTGAAGCAACATCGAAGGGTCAATTGTTTAAAAAATGTTCTGATCTTTTCGCATTTTCATGGCAAGAGGAAGAAGATGTTTCAACACATATTTCTAAAATACGAACTATTTGGGATGAATTAAATAACGGTTTGAAGGTGAAAGGCGAAAACAAGCTCCCAGATATGTTATTGGTTTGTAAAATTCTACATATCCTTCCAAAAAGCTATGAAATGTTTCGATCTAATTGGATGATGATGGCAGGCGAAAAAGATAAGTCCATCGAAGAACTTTCCACACAGCTCTGTATGTATGAAAGGAATTTTAAGATAAGTGAAAAAGTCTGTGAAAAAGAAAATCAACATGCTTTGAAGGTAAACGTAGGAAAAGAGCTGAATTCGAAGTTTAACAAAAAAGAAGATGTTTGCAATTATTGCAAGAAAAAGGGCCACTGGCTGAAAGAATGTAGAAAGTGGATATCCGATGGGCGCCCTAATAGAAATCAAAATTATAATACTGGTAATGTAAATAATACAACCGTTGCACTTCCTTCTATTTGTAGCGAAATTAATATGGCAAACAATGTTATGGACTGGTGGATTGATAACGGTGCTACGAGGCATGTAACAAGCTGTTATGAATTTTTTACTGATTTTCAAAAGTTTAAAGAACCACATTCAATTCAGGCTGCGGGAAAAGAATTTTTAAGGGCTGTTGGTAAAGGTGTTATAGAAATCTATTCCAAAGTAGATGGAACACAGCTCAAACTGAAACTGGAGGATGTGTGGTACGTTCCTGAAATATCCAAAAATTTATTTTCTGTATTGGCAGCACAAGACAAAAATCAAAATAGCATTTTTAAGTCAACAACTACTCAATGCTGGTTGACGGTTGATGATGGTATAGTAGTATGTGGTCACAGGTTAAGAAATGGTTCGTTGTATAAGGCAAAAATAACTCCAATACTTCCAACACAAAACGTAAACTACTCAGTTGATAATAGTTCAACATTACAACTTTTTCACGAACGATGGGGTCACCAGGATAAACATCACGTAAAAGAAAAGCTTAGAAGAGATCTTGGTATGCAAATAAAATACAACAATGACATCTGCGAACCGTGTATTTATGGAAAATCAACTCGATTATCATTTGGAAGGCGCCAAACAGCAACCGCTCCAGGGGAGCTAATATCTAGTGATGTATGTGGACCCTTTCCTCAATCTTTTCAAGGATTCAAGTACTTAATTGTTTTTAAAGATGACTACACAAAGTACAGGTATGGGTATATCGTTAAAAACAAATCAGATGTCAAAGATGCATTGTTGAATATGTTAGCACATGCAAAGCAACAGGGTCATACAGTCAAAACATTATTAAGTGATAATGGTGGAGAGTTTAACAACTCTATCGTAAAGAGTATACTACAAAATAATGGTATTAATCAGAAGTTTACCGCTCCCTACACTCCTCAGCAAAATGGAGGTGCAGAGCGGGAGAACCGTACTATAGTAGAAATGGCAAGGACCTTTAAATATTCAAATCCAGAAGTTGTTTTTCCAGAAACAATGTGGGCTGAATTCGTTAAATCAGCTATTTATATTTTAAATAGAACTGGGAAATCATCAGTACCCGAAGTAAGTCCTTTTGAAGTTTGGTGTGGCAAGAAGCCTAGAATAAGCCACCTTCGTATTATTGGTTCAACCTGTTTTGTTCATGTACCAAGTCAAAAACGTAAAAAAATGGATAAAAAAGCTGTTAAAGGGTTCCTAGTCGGTTATGATGGAGATGAAAGATACAGAGTATATATAAAACAACAAAACAAAGTTGAAGTATCTAGAGATGTGAAATTTCAAGAAAAAGTAAAAGGCTGTAATAATGATAAACAAGATGATGTCGTAAATAATCCAGAAGATGATACCCAAATCGATAACAATCAAGATGGTGTAGCAGTTATTAAATTGAAATTAACAAATAATGATGATTCCGTGCCAGATTTCCAGCAAAATGAAGATTTTCAGCAAAATGAAGATTTTCAACAAAATGAAGATTTTCAGCAAAATGACGATTCCGTGCAAGATGTTCAACAAAGTGATGATGCCGTATCAGATTTTCAACGAAATGACGTTGCCAAGCTAGATTTTCAACAAAGAGATGATGTCGTATCAGATTTTCAACAAAATAATGAGGACGCATCAGATGTTCAAGCTGGTGAATGTTCAGAACTTATAAATAATAATTATAGTAATACACAATCTAGTAATGCTGATGAAAATAATGGACATGAAACTGAAAATGAAGACTTTGAGGGATTTGAAGATGATTATCAAGATGCCGAAGAAGATATACAAACTGGAAAACGTAATCGATCTGATAGTTCTGAAGAAGATGAACCTATAAGTAAAAGACTTCGTGATCGAACTCTTATTTCAAATTCCAGGTATAATGATTTTGTTATGATGAGCCAAGATATTTTATCTCAAATTCCTACTCCAACAACATATAAAGAAGCTATACAAAGCAATCAAAAGGATGAGTGGAAGAAAGCCATGTTGTGTGAAATAAAGTCATTATCAGAAAATAACACATGGATTCTTACAAATTTACCAAAAGGATCTAAAGCATTACCAGGTAAATGGGTTTTCAAAATTAAAATGAATCCAGATGGGAGTATTGATAAATATAAAGCAAGACTGGTCATAAAAGGTTTTACGCAAAGAAAAGGTATTGATTATGATCAAACATATAGTCCAGTTGCAAAGATGACTACCATACGTTCGCTTTTAAGCATTGCTGCTAGTGAAGAACTTCACTTAGCTCAATTTGATGTCTCAACTGCTTTTCTCTATGGTGAATTAGATGAAATTATATATATGAAGCAACCTGAAGGTTTCGATGATGGATCTGGTAGAGTTTGTCAACTTAAGAGAAGTCTGTACGGACTCAAGCAAGCACCTAGATGCTGGAATAAAAGAATGGGAGATTTTTTAGTGAAAAATCTATGTTTAAAAATTAGTACTGCAGATCCATGTCTTTTTATTAGAGAGAAAAACGGAAAGAAACTAGTGCTTGGGCTCTATGTGGATGATGGTTTAGTTGCCGCTTCTGATCGTAATGAACTTGATGTATTTTTAAATGAACTGAAATCCGAATTCAAAATAGTTGTAAAAGATGTAAGTTATTTTCTTGGTTTGGAGATAGAAAGGAAAGAAACTGCTATAAAAATAAGCCAAAAAGCATACGCTAAGAAAATTCTTCAAAAGTTTAATTTTTCCGAATGTAAATCGGTATCAACTCCAATGGATAAAGTTACAGGAACATCAAAAGCAGGGAAAGTTGAAGTTGAATTTCCGTATAGGCAAGCAGTTGGTGCCCTGATGTATTTAATGTTGGGTTCCAGACCAGACTTGGCTTATACCATAGGTTTTTTATCAAGATCTTTAGAAAATCCGACTCAAGAAGATGTTCAAAGAATAAAGAGAGTGTTTAGATACATCGCAGGCACACTTGATTTTGGTATTACGTATGATAAAAATGGACCAAAATCTTTAGAATGCTTTAGCGATGCAGATTTTGGTGGATGTTTGACAACTGGTAGATCCACTTCTGGTGTTGTAGTGACTTATGCTGGAGGAGCCATATCTTGGCTAAGTCAAAGACAACAAATGGTTTCCACATCTACAACTGAAGCAGAAATTGTAGCCGCAAACGAAGCTGCAAAAGAAGCTATTTGGCTTAAAAGGCTTTACAAGGATGTGATTAATTTGAAGCAAGTTCCAGTTATCAATATTGATAATACAGCAGCTATACGCCTTGCACAAAATCCCGAATTCCATAGAAGGACTAAGCACATAGCAATTAAACATTTCTTCATACGAGAAAAAGTAACCGAGGGTCAACTACAAGTGTCTCAAGTGTCAACTGAAGAGCAAGTGGCAGATATGATGACAAAACCATTAGCTAAAATTCGTTTGAAATATTTATGTAATCGTTTAAATCTTTGTTAACTATCAAACAAGGGAAAGTGTTGAGTTTACTGTTTGATAGCTAACATTACTTGTTAATTGTTAAATGTTTTTATAATCGAGTATTATTATTATATAGAGTCGAAAACACTTTTATGTTTTCTATTCAGTTAAAATAAAATATAAAACTCAATATTGAAAAGATGTAGTGTTTATTTAAAAAGGAGTCACTGGCATTCCGCCAGCGAATTAATCAGGGTATATTCACTTCAGATTTTTTTTACTCTTGTAACAGTGCAAAATTGCAACTTTTTTTAAAAAAACATGTTCAACTTTTAAACTTTCCTAATATATTTAAAATGTTACGTAATTGCAAGAAAAGATTCGCACTATTAATTAATGCTACTATTTACAAAATAACAAGCAAATAAAGTTGTAATTTTGACATTGCGCTATTTTGCAAGACTAAAATTTCTGACGTGAATTCCTTTAATATATAATTTAATTAAAACAAATGATTTGTTAGGTACAAGTTATTAAACAAAAAAATATTTTAATATAATACATTTTTAACTTTACAATACATGGTTTTAATTAAAAAGAATGACAAGTTAATTTTAAAAGATCTAGGAAAGTACATTTAAAAGTACTAGGAAAAATACTTGAGTAAGTACTTTGCCAATACTATAATGATAACATCCATTTAGCACACACAAAAAATTTTTACCAAGTACTTGGGAGGATATAAGTTTTTTGCATATATTATGCAAAAAATAGCATAATTTTACCAAGTTTTTGCTTGTTTCTGATAAAAATTTAGAAAATATTCACAAGAGTATTTATATTTAACCTTGCGTAATTTTACAAACCTTAACCAAAGTTATGCAAAAACTTGGTAAAATGTTACAAAATTTTTCATAATTAATGTAAAAAACTTTAAAAACGCATATCCTCCCAAGTTATTGGTAAAATATTTTTTTGTGTGCAAGTACTAAAAAACCTAAAAAAAATTACGTTGCCAGTATTAATACTACCTGATAAAGACATTTGAAAGATCTGGCCCGTATGTATTTTTTTGTCTAAGTAATTTTAAATTATCATAGATTAGTACAAATAAATTGGTAAAGAAAACAGAAATTTTTTAAATACCGCCTTACCGAATTCTTGAAAGCAGACTCTCTATGAGTATATATTGGAAGAATATTCTAAAAGAGAAGTATAATCAACATAAGTACTTGTTATGTTAATTCATAATGGGGAACATAAATGACTAATACTAGAATGAACTCTTTTTCATTGCACAATTAAAAGGTCGAATAAATAACTATTTTTATTTTTAATAAAAAAAAAACTTGATAACCCTACTCTTAGTACGCCAGAATTTGTCTCCTATTAAGAGCAAAAACAAAAAAACTGTATTTAACCCTCCGATGACTGATAATTTTTTCAACGTTTAATAACGTATAAGGTCCCCAGGGTCCTAATAATTTAATATAGCTTTTATTGAATTATTTTTTGCAACCAAGTGTTCCAATACTCTAATAATATTGTTCTTATATGGTTTAAGAATCTTTCCAACAAAAAACTAGACTAACAAATTGTATAACATTATGTGCGGGAGTCGACGAATAGTGGTAGATAAACATACAATTTGCTGCCGTTTTATGAAACAAAATTCGTTGGACGTGCTCTGACATTGATCAAGCCGTCTTAAAGTGCTACATCTCTGAAAACCAAAAAGGTCCCTGGTGACCTTATCAGTCATCGGAGGGTTAACATGTACCGATGACAAAACAATGCAAAAAACAACTATTGCTTTCATTTTATTTTAGTGTAATACTGGTTAAATTTTGAAAAAGATTAATTTTTTGTTGAAATAATTGAGAACATTAATATATGATGTTTGGGCCATAACTATGTTCTTAAGAATTCTAATGATGGGAAATAATTTGAAAATTCCCGAAACGATCCTAAGAGACCGCAATGTTCTTAAGAATTATAATAATGGGAAATAATTGGAAAATTCCCGAAACGATCCGAAGAGAGAACGTAGAGTTAGTTAAGACTCTCAAAAAAAAACATAGGTAAAATAAACGAAATACTTCGTGCATTGTACAAAATAATTCTTGGTTTTACCGAAACTAAATATTTTGTTATACATATTTACCAATGGCACATCGTAAATCGAACAATTTTTTTTAGTAATATTCACGAAATAATTACGAAAATAAAATAACGAAAATATTTCGTAGAAATACAAAATATTTTTTACATATTACAGAGTATTTAATAAATTACAAAGTATTTTGTAGAATTACGAAATATTTTTCACATATTATAGAAAATTTCGATTTTTGAAAACATTGAAAATATATCTTTGGCTGGGTGAATTAACTTTGTGTTATGCTGAAAATAATTTAAAATTAGAGGCAAATTTTGATATTCCCTTTTATAAATAGTTAAAATTCATTTTCACCTTGATTTTACTTTTTTACGAAAAAAATTTTGTTATTTCGTAGCATGAAATATTTTGATTGCATAATTACATAAAAGGTCCAACAAATAACTAATTATTAGAGTCCGACCGAAACCAGTTTTCGAGGCCGAACCGAAACCGAACCGAATATTCGGCCGAAAAAGTAATATTCGGCCGAAACCGAACCGAAACCGAAACTTAAAAAAAAAATACCGCCTGGCATGAATAAAATTATTAAAAAGTTGGTAATGATAAATATACAGCACATAATGCTTTTAAACCATAGAAATTGTTGTATCCCGGCTAAAAATAAATGTGTATGTTCATATATGCTTATATATAGATCTTTATATGATCATATATGACATATATAGAAACATATATGTGACCATATATGCAAGAAACGATCCCATATATGTGGCCGTATATAAAATATGTGCCATATATGATATCATGTATGGAATCATATATGTTATCACAAAATGTTAAATTTTAGTGCATGTGTATGAAAATATCAACCGGAATTACAAAATAAAAGTTTTTTACGATTGAAATTATATTTTATTACCATATTTATACCTTAATACCGATTCGTATCAATAATTTTACAAATATTGTTTCCTAGTTGCAAAATATTCTGATTAAAAAAGTAACTTTTACATAAAGAAAATGGAAAAGGTGAGTTTTTATTAAAATTTTAAATGAATTTAGAGTTTTAAAATCATATGTATTATTTTTTTCCAGTTCATCGTCACAAGTATAAGCGTGGACATTATATTCCAAAACAAGATCATATTCAAAATGAGTAAATGTACATATGTCGCAAATACAATAATATAGAGTGTTTTGATGTTGAAGAAAATTAAACTACGCAGCTTCGTTAATCTCGTGCAACTTCGTGGAGAGGGCATATGCACCACCATTATGTTTTCACTGCGATTGCAATACTGCAAACTATTTTGAAATCCCTTAATGTCGCCATAACAAATTGGAAATGGAAAGATCGCATAAGTAGCTTTGAGGCCGAGTTACGTTAAGCTCACTCAACTTGGAGAAGAGGACATATGCACCACCAGAAATGTTATCACTACGATTCCAACAATATAAATTATTTTGAAATCCCTTACTGTAGCAAATTGGAAATGGAAAGAACGTATAAGAAGTTTTAAGGCCGAGTTACTAGAAAATTTAACCATGCGGAGGTACGTTAAGCTCGCTTAACTTAGAGCCGAGGACATATGCACGACCATAACGTATCACTACGGTTCCAACACTACAAACTATTTTGAAATCGCTTACTATCGCCATGGAAATGAGAAGAACGTATCAGTTTTAAGGTTGAGTAACGATTTGGGAAGGGCAACGTTTTTATACAATTACAAGAAAGCCTTCTATAAGCGAAAGTGACAACCTGGCACATTGTCACCATGATGTAAGTAGAAATAGTTGTTGTCCTTCAAATATCCTTAAAAACATGATGTAAGTAGAAATAGTTTTTATCCCTATCCTTCAAATATTCTTACAAACATAAGCCAGCAAGATAAAATACATACTACTAAATATATTGTTTTTAATCGAATTGCTTGCTATGAATTTTGATGCATGCATTTAGTAGTAGCAAGTTATTTTTTGCTGGAATAAAAAAGAAATGTGCAATAATTTTTAATATTTTTTCAGATGGATTTCTGAAAGACAATATATCTTTCCTTAAAAAGCATCCAATGGGCTTAAGCATCCCATGGTCTTAACAAAATACACTCCAACATTTATGTATGTAACTAGCAGTATCTAGCCAATCTTTAAAGGTACATGGTTGCTTCGTTAAATGACATCCGTGTTATCATAAACCTGTTAGCACCAAATGCTATCGTTGGTAATACTTTAATTCAATAAAAATTCTAGAAATATCTTAAATATTAATATTATTTTATATCCTTTTTTTAGATTTTGACTATAAATATTGTAAAAAAGAGGCTTATACCATAACAAAAACGCTAAGTCTGAAGATAATCGGAATTAATTAATTTGAAAAACTTGATATATAAGATCTTTTATGTTCAATTTATTTTGTTGACTATAAAAATGTATTCTCATATCTATAAGTTAAATTATTTATTTTTATATGGTCACCAAAAATGCAAACGATAGTAACTAAAAACTGAAAATCATTAAACTAAAGGGTTTCAGGTTAAAATATATAAAACACCAAAATTAATAAAAAAAAATATTTTTAATTTTAAATTATACTTATGTACACCGTTTGCAATTCTGGTAAATATATACATAATAATCTATTACATATAGTTTAAAATGAAAAAATAAATAAAAAATATGAAAAAGAATGTAAAACAAATTGAAAACAACATCATATATGATCCCATATATGATTCAATATATTATCCAATATATGATTCAATATATGATCTAATATATGATCATATATATTGGATCATATATGATCGTGTCTTATATAAGCGCCAATTTTGGAATATGGTCATATATGAGATCATATTTGATACTATATATGATACTGTATATGGTCTCATATATGATATCATATATGATAATATACAACATTTTAGCCGGGATTTTAAAAAAAAAATATATTTTTTTAAAAAACTTACAAAAAAATTGGCCAAAATTTTGCCGAATACCGAATAGAGGCCGAAACCCCATTATTCGGCCGAAACCGAGACCGAAACCGAATATTCGGTCGGACTCTACTAATTATTATTATTAATACATTTTAATATTCTTAAAATTAAAAAAAAAAATATTGATTTCTTTAATTTAACGATGTAGAAAAAAATTCGAAAAATTTCGTTTATTTTACAAAATAAGTGCTAAATAACGAATTTTGATTATTTTTGTTTTTGAAATGAGAAATTTTTAAAACGGTTGAATTTTTGTGTAGCCAGTATTTTACCAGTACAAATTTGTTTGTACCGTTGGCCATTCCTGCCTAGGATTTTAAAACATTACCAACACCTTTGCAATAGAAAAATTTTTACTATAAAATACAAATAATTCAATGGAATAATAGCTTCGTTCGATTACCTTACTACAATCTACTATTTTTAACTTTTTTTTTACTACAGCTTGAAATTTTCAACACAAAAAGTAAACAAATCAATCCAGTTGTAGTAAAAATAGTTTGAATTTTGGGTAATCGAATGGACACACCATTCTATATTCTATTGTAAATCATACATAAGTTTCGCCTAAAAGATTTTTTGTTAAATTCAATGTTTAAATAATAATATTAAATAAAGGTAAAAAATAAGTTTAAATGATTATGTTCTACTAGTATGTATGTAAAAATAAAATATGATTTTTAGAAGTAAGCTTTGTTTAAAACGACATTTAAAACATTAATATTTAAAGTGTTCAAACAAATGAGGCATATTGAAAAGAAAATAAATTATATATGTATGTAGGTATGCAGACGATATTATAATAAATACTACTATTTTATAAAAGCATTTAAATACTTCAGAAAAGTTAAGACCGAGTTTTTGGGATATTAGTTAAACTTGGTTTAGTTAATATCAAAACAGATTAGTGCTGCCGTTACCAAGTTTGTTAACAAAGTTTTGCCGGAAAAGCTTAATTAAGAATATGGTTAACTAACAAGGGAAGTTTCCCTGTGGTCACCCTCCGATCTTCATGAAATATGTTGTTTGGAACTTTCGTTTAATTAATTCGACACGTATTTTTTTTTAGCGGTCAAAACTTATTTTTAGCGCGGTCGATTTGTATGGGGGTAAGTTGACCTTTTTAAGTTTTTTACTATTTACGCCTATTTAATCAAAATTAATATAGGCATATTTGGTATCCCAATAAAGGTATTTAAAAGACATATCTTGTGGTGCTAACAACTTGTCAAAAAAAGTTATTATGTTTCGACTTATTAAGAAAAATGTCTTAAAATGTTGGTATTTTAATCCATATGACGAAAAGTTGTGCATGCATGTGCATTACACATGTAGCTTTACACATATAACATGACTATAGGTTTCTTTGCATAATATAATAAAAAAAACGAAAAAAAAACTAAAAAATTGTAGTTTCTTCTCCCTCATTTGCACCACCTTAATATGAATTTTGGCCGATATAAAAAATACGTGTCCCTTTATTTCTTCTGCTCTACAAAATAATACCAATTCCATAAAGATTGGCTGGTGACAGACACCAGGGAAACTTCCCTTATAAGTTTTAACTTAGACCGCGTCCCAAAAACTCGGCCTAAATAATTTAAAAACGACTTCACAATGTTAGTTGCCTTAAAAGATAAATTTAATAACAGCTTCACCACTTTCACATGTTATTGGAGAGAGATCAATTGGAACTAAAAAAAATTATTTGACATTTGTGTAATAATTCTGTTTAAAATAAAAACAAGTAAAAAAGTTAAATTCGGCCTTGCCAATTGTTTAGATACCTTCCACAATGTAAAAATGAACGTTGAACAAATTGAAATATTTTTTTTTTTAATTTTCGCGAAAAAATTGTTTGTAAAAATACCTTTCAGTATCCAATTCTGTTTACATAAGTCTGTTTACATAGTTTGAATTTTGGGTAATCGAATGGACACACCATTCTATATTCTATTGTAAATCATACATAAGTTTCGCCTAAAAGATTTTTTGTTAAATTCAATGTTTAAATAATAATATTAAATAAAGGTAAAAAATAAGTTTAAATGATTATGTTCTACTAGTATGTATGTAAAAATAAAATATGATTTTTAGAAGTAAGCTTTGTTTAAAACGACATTTAAAACATTAATATTTAAAGTGTTCAAACAAATGAGGCATATTGAAAAGAAAATAAATTATATATGTATGTAGGTATGCAGACGATATTATAATAAATACTACTATTTTATAAAAGCATTTAAATACTTCAGAAAAGTTAAGACCGAGTTTTTGGGATATTAGTTAAACTTGGTTTAGTTAATATCAAAACAGATTAGTGCTGCCGTTACCAAGTTTGTTAACAAAGTTTTGCCGGAAAAGCTTAATTAAGAATATGGTTAACTAACAAGGGAAGTTTCCCTGTGGTCACCCTCCGATCTTCATGAAATATGTTGTTTGGAACTTTCGTTTAATTAATTCGACACGTATTTTTTTTTAGCGGTCAAAACTTATTTTTAGCGCGGTCGATTTGTATGGGGGTAAGTTGACCTTTTTAAGTTTTTTACTATTTACGCCTATTTAATCAAAATTAATATAGGCATATTTGGTATCCCAATAAAGGTATTTAAAAGACATATCTTGTGGTGCTAACAACTTGTCAAAAAAAGTTATTATGTTTCGACTTATTAAGAAAAATGTCTTAAAATGTTGGTATTTTAATCCATATGACGAAAAGTTGTGCATGCATGTGCATTACACATGTAGCTTTACACATATAACATGACTATAGGTTTCTTTGCATAATATAATAAAAAAAACGAAAAAAAAACTAAAAAATTGTAGTTTCTTCTCCCTCATTTGCACCACCTTAATATGAATTTTGGCCGATATAAAAAATACGTGTCCCTTTATTTCTTCTGCTCTACAAAATAATACCAATTCCATAAAGATTGGCTGGTGACAGACACCAGGGAAACTTCCCTTATAAGTTTTAACTTAGACCGCGTCCCAAAAACTCGGCCTAAATAATTTAAAAACGACTTCACAATGTTAGTTGCCTTAAAAGATAAATTTAATAACAGCTTCACCACTTTCACATGTTATTGGAGAGAGATCAATTGGAACTAAAAAAAATTATTTGACATTTGTGTAATAATTCTGTTTAAAATAAAAACAAGTAAAAAAGTTAAATTCGGCCTTGCCAATTGTTTAGATACCTTCCACAATGTAAAAATGAACGTTGAACAAATTGAAATATTTTTTTTTTTAATTTTCGCGAAAAATTTGTTTGTAAAAATACCTTTCAGTATCCAATTCTGTTTACATAAGTCGACCAGTACCCGAATCATAGTGTATTTTTAGGTAAGGTGGAATGTATCAAAATTTTCGAGGTGTCATTCCAATGTCGCACATAACTTTTAAACCCCTGACCGATATCGCTCAAATGCAATACCAAACTTTTCGATACAACAACAAGTAAATATGTTAAGTGACATTCATATCTGTGTAATATTTTGGACGTGATCGCCATTTTAATAGGAAGACGGACATCGCGAGAATGTCTTAGAATCGATATAAGAAAGAAACGATCATAACAAAACTGAAATGTCGCTTTTTCACGGCAATTTAAATTGTCTTGTATAATAAAATTGCATGAAAACTTTTTTAAAAACTTCCCTATAATTCCTCGCGTTGCCAAAATTTATTTTTATATGGAGTTTGACAGATTTTTTTAAATCAAACAGAGTACACAAAAAAATTTCCTGCCGCGATTATACATTGCCACCACTGTATTATTTGCTTTGTTTTGATGCGCTAAATTCGAATTGGGCCTTATAATCTATCACATTGGGTTCTATCACATTGGTTTTGATTTACCACATTGAAAAAAAATAGCTTTTTCGTTATATTCGAGTTTTGAGCGATAACTGCTTATTATTTATTTATTTCCTCAAAACTGTAAAACACATTTAAAAGCACTGCTCTTTCAGATACGTTATTATTTTCCAAGATATCGTCCGTAAAAATTAATGAAAGTTTTCCTCATTTCCTTCTTAAACCTTTTTTTGCTTTTTTAACGGGGGGTTAGGGACATTGGGGGCATTTCCCCTCTAGCGATAAATATTTTAAAATTAATTTATTATGCATTTTGCACTTAAGAAATGAAATATAAACATTATTAAAATATGTTATATCAACGCCCACAAAAGGGGCGTGGCAAAAAATGGCATTTTCTAATCCACTGTGTCTATGTTTAAGACTTAAAACATCTTCTGATACTAGGGTTACCAGACGGCCTGGAATGTTCAGTTAATTTGGGTCTGGTCCTGTTTCCAGCTTACATAATGTGCTCGATTCTCCAATACGACTTCACCATTCACCCAATTTTTAAAAATTTGATATTCTTTCGAATTTTAAGATTTAAGTTTTTTTTCTTGTAACAATTAAAGATCTAGTTAATATCTTTAATAATTACAAGAACAAATTTAAAAATTTTAAAACTCGAAAGAATATCAAATTTTAAAAAAATAGGTGAATGGTGAAATCGTATTCCAGAATCGAGAACATTATTTGTCCAGTTAAAAAGGAATTTCTCTTATTTTAACAATAATTTTTTTTGAAAAAATATATTCTAAAATTATTACAATACAAAAAAACTGACTCTTGGGTACAGCAAAATGTGCTCTTTTTGCTGCATTTTCAATACTTTTTCATTACTTTTTCGAGCATCTCGGGCAGTCTAGCGTTGATTTCGGCATGAATGTTTTCCTTGAGCTCGTCGATGATCTAAGGATTGTTGGCGTACATTTTGGTTTTCAAATAATCCCACAAAAGCCCTGAGGTGTCAAATCTTCAGATGCACCTTTTTTAGCATCGCATGTCCACGTAATTTTAACTGGCCACCTACATTTCCAGATTTGACCCCTCCTACCTTATTTTTGTAGGGTTTGTAAGGTAAGAAAAATCTACGCCAAAAGTCATCAGAACATTGACAAGCTCAACATTAACATTTCGAGATGCTTGAAAAAGTAATTTAAATGATTAAAAAGGGCACAATTTGTCGTGACCTTTAGGCCATTTCATTGATGATATATTACCGATTTTGCACATTAACAGACTTAATCTGCCGAAGATCATAAGACATATTCATGCCACAGGAATGTAGCTCTTTTTGTTTTTCATAGAACGTCAGAGAATCGATCATGGATCAATAATAAAATTTACACAAAGAATTTCAAAGATGGTGGTTAGATGGTATAAAAACATTCTCAAAAATCTAGGTATTATAATATAGTCATTTTTTTCTCTTTCCACAAAACCTTACTAAGGCCTCTGTTCTGTCTTTCACAACTTTTCAATTCACATGAAAATTTCCGAATCACATGAAATCAAGTTTAGTGTTTTGTTGATCACGTTTTCATTCGAAGTTGAAATCGAATAATTAAAATTGAAAAAATTATAACGAAAAAAGTGCATTCGTTTTACTTTCACCAAATTTTACTTATGTGAAACAAAACGAAAAAGATATTCGGATGTGAAATCTAGAACACCAAAAAAATTCGTAAATTTTCATTTTCACATTTTTTATGTGAATTACTTTTTTTGGAACAGCGGCCTAAAGGTGTGTTTATATCATCCCACCGACAGTTATTTAAAAAAAAAGATAAATCAAAGTTTATATCTTCAAATCAATGATTGAAGTATTTTCTATCAATAGAAAAGAGTTTTTGATAACAGTTATAAAAATAAAAGTTTTTTATTTTTGTTATTTTGAACAGATATTTATATAAATCATTTGAAACTGTTATTTTTAATTTTTATTTGAAAAAATATTTTTGAACAGTTAAAGTTGATTTTTTTCAATAAATCTCTAGTGTCCGACCGAACAGTTCGGCCAAAAAACGTCATTTAATCAAAAATTTGATATTTGGAAGTACTTTTAACAACTTTTTTTATATGGGGTAGAATTGTTGAGGCGATGGAAGACGATTCTGAGTGTAAAATTTAAGAACGAGTACGAAGTTAAGCCACAATTTCGAAGTTCGGTAACCGAACTTTTTTCAATTTGTCCGAACTTTCGGTTACCGAACATCCAAACTGGTGCTTTACTTCGTCCTCGCCATTAAATTTGAAAGTCAGAATAGTCTTCTATCACCTAAACAAAAAAACAGCCATCAGAAAAAGCTGTTAAAAATGCTTGCAAATATTAATTTTTGGCCAATACCGTTTTTTGGCCAAACTGTTCGGTCGGACTCTATAAATCCCATAACAGTTATGGTATCTGATTGTTAGTTAAAATTTTTTAGTTTTCGTAAGAGAAAAACAAAATCGACAAAATACAAAAACGTTTAGGAAGGCGAAGAGAAGAACTTTAAGTTGACAGATTTTTTGGAGTGAGAAAAAATTGCTATGTTATAGTCCCAAAATATTTAAGATTGTTATTTTTTTTAATAAAGTTATCGCAAAAATCAAATAATTTCAACGGACAAAGTCTCAGAGAAATATAAAGGTATCTGAAAAATTCAAAAAGTATTTTGAAGAGGAAGAGTAGTATTTTTAAATGTACTAAACAGTGTTAAGAAGAAAAATAATTCGGGATTTTATAGTGTCTCGAACGGAGTGATATATAAACAAGTGAGATTGTACAATTAGGATCCAACATGTAAAAAAGCTAAAAAATTTAAACAAAATGTCCACGCCCACAAAAAGGGACGGGTCGAAAGAAATTGACTTTTCTAATTCCATTTGGTACAAGTGCAGGTCGATGAATTTCATATGACATAAAAATGTTTCATTTATTAAACAATATATAAAAATATCATGTAAAAAAAATTGTGTTTTTCTGGGATAGTTTTTAGTTCTTTAAGGGAAAACTTTTTCCCCCTTGGCCCGATTTTGCCCATTTAAGAAATTAACCAGCCTATGACCACACATAATTGTTCCAAATTTCAGGGGTGTAGCTCTTTTATTTTGGACTGTATAGTGTCCTCTAGAGGCGGACGGACATCGCTTTTTCTGATCATGCGTTACACGCGAAATGACGAAGTTAGTATGCCCCCATACTGTAGTTAGAGGTAGTTAGAGATAATTAAAATTTTGGTAATTTTGTTTAGGCCCTTTATTAATTTGTGTTCATTTGTAAAAAAACTCCGCATTTTGACTTTGGAACTGTAAAAAACTCAAACGCAAATACCGTCAATAAAACAATAAATTTTTTAACAACTATTACGGAAAATAGTAATGGAATTTACTTTATAAAAATGTATACCCTTAAAAAGTGCGAAATGCAAAATTTGTTACAACAAAAACATGGGATGAAATAAAATCCAAAATAATTTTATGTGTGTTTGTTGTAATAAATGTTGCACTTCGCACTTTGCAAGGGTAAAAAATTCTGACGTGAATACCCTCAGTATTGGAATTCACTTCAGAAATGTTTACCCTTGCACAAGTGCAAGATTGCAACTATTTTTTAAAAAAATATTGAATCAATTTTTACATGATGCTTGGTTGCCAGAAAAAAATGATTCGAACTTTTTTTATAGTCCATTATAGTATTGCTACTCTTTACAAAATAACACGCAAATAAAGTTTCCATTTTGTTATTTCGATTTGTTGCAAGACTAAAATTGTTGACGTGAATTCCATTAGTATTAACTTGTTTTTATTATGGTAAAATTAATAGACAAAGCAATAAAATTTGTTGTGTACTTTCTCTTTGAAAGCTTCAAAGTTTGGAAGAACTTAACATGTGAAAATGTTGCTGTAGTTTTGAATAATAGTGTAGAAAGATATTGAAACTCAGTAGATTGTTAGAATTCTGACAATTGGAAATCGTTTTTAAATGTTGAATAAATATTTAGTTTAAGTATTGTATACGTTTAGTTATGTAGGGATATATACGATATATGTATATGTAAGGTGTTATTTGTCAAATACGTTTGTCAATAAAAAATAACACATTACCTCATCTCCATTTTCCTGAGTTTCTTGTTTTTCTGGATAAACACCAGCGCGCAAGAAAGAAGCTTTCCATGATTCAACATCTTCTACAGTTTCACAAGATAATTCAAGTTGTTTATAATCCTTTAAAATTAAAAGACAAACATAAGACATTAATGCAAGAAAAAAAAATTAAAATTTTTTCAAATTTTAATAGTTCACCTTGTAAACATTACGTCCATCTGGACTAAATAAAGCAAATGTTACACGTCTTGACATAGACATGAAACCTTGTTCAATGTCTCTTAATTTTAAACCATCTAATGGCAACATGAATTTCTTTTCTTTTTCATCTTCATCCTTATACCACGAAATACTTTCCGAGGTTAAAACAAACCAATATGGGCGTGAGCCACCTTTATTTATATATATATATATTTTTTTTTTTTTGGGAAAGAAAGAATAAAAAATAAAATGAATTTTAAATTAATTATGTTTCGAAATGATAGAAAATTTATGTACTAATTGTTTTTTTTTACTATTATGAATTCTAATGATAATGTGCTAAAAAAAATATATATGAATGAAACTAGCCGAAAAAAAACCTAATAAGCAAATATATAGAGAAAATAAAGCTGGACTTAAAAAGTTTCAGAATGCTAATTTCTACGAAAGAAACAATATATGTCTTATTTAAAACTAAACAAATGTTAACAAGACTTTAAGATTCCTGAATATGGCTTAAAAAATATTAAAAAAAAAATATCAAAACAAACTATTTCTACAAAAAATATCATTTTGAAATATTTTTTCTAAAAAGAACTTTTGGAAACTTAAAGACATTACCACCGATAATTTTATATTTTACTCAATTTTCAGTTTTATTTCAGAAAATTAAAATAATATTTCAAAAATTTCTAATTATGGGATTTAGTTTGTGATAGTTTTTCTAATTTCAGATTTTGCATAAAATCGATTGTCGGATTCCTCAGACAAAAAATTCTTTTACAATTGTTAACATGTACTCGATGAGACCTGTAAACTAACACAGGTCATACGAAAAGTATAAAACCACTGTAGCAGAATGGCTCAAGCATTTTTCAAACGCAAGTAAACCAGCAAAATGTTCTCTATAATTATTGCTAAATAAAATGGGGGAAAGTAAACTCAATCATTTAATGGACAAAGAAACATAGTCAGTAGGCATGCCTCTATTAAAAAAATAAAATAAAAAAATGCAATGATTATTAACTAAAGGTGTGTTTACACTATAACACTAACAAGGGAGGGGTTTAAATGGGCACCCATTGATTGTCCTAAAACTTGCATGTGGGCAAAAGGTGAGAAAAATATCATAAATACTCATATATTTATTTATATTTATGATGACGAGTTATAAGCAACGTTAATTTTTTAGAATTTTGTGTTTTTATTTAAAATCCATTATACTCCCTGAGGATGCTACTCGAAGAGTAGCGAAATATTGGAAATTAATAAGGAAGAATTTTAATTAAAGAACAATCCAGGCCTCGAGCTCAAATATTTTATTTTTATAAGAAAAGAGCTTTTTTTTAATTTTAACTGCTTATTTTGATGTTTTTCCCGGCTTTTTTAAGAGCTTAAAACGTTGTTTTAAGTGCTCATTTTCGGTTGTCCTAGTTATGAGGAATGTACTAAAATTATCGAGGTTTTTCTACATTTTCGTTTATAACTTTTGAACCGCTGAATAAATGTCGCTCAAATGCAATACATAACTTTTCAGGACAACAACGAGTAAATGTGTAAAGTCTCAGTCATATATGTGTATTACTTTGACCGTAATCACTTTTATTAGTCTTAGAATCTAGTTTTAAAATCGATCATGTATACTTCATGGGGTCTCCGACCGATATTTCTATGCCTTACACACGGAATGATAAAGTGAGTATACCCCATACTGTGGTTGGAGGATATAAAAATCCCGTTATTTCCCTTCTCCTTTGACCCACTAAATGTGAGATTGTGCAGCTAAAAGAAAAAAAC
Source organism: Pegoplata infirma (assembly GCA_963921195.1). Lineage (NCBI taxonomy): Eukaryota > Metazoa > Arthropoda > Insecta > Diptera > Anthomyiidae > Pegoplata > Pegoplata infirma. The sequence goes on from OY992540.1 coordinate 219,385,869, forward strand.
CGGTAACTCCTATTTTTCCGCCCATTAAAAGACCTTCCTTGTGAGTCGTTTTACTTTATGAAAAAGCAAGAATTTGGTGTAGCATAATTTTAGGCATTTAGTAAATATATGACCTTCAAATTAAAAGCTAGCAAAACAATATTTATGAGATCTATTGCTAATAAATCGACTTAAGTTAAAATAATTTGCGTTACAAATTATTTTTATTTTTTTTTTTAATTTAACAACATATATGTATTTCTATCGAGTTTTACACGATTTTGAAATAAGAATCAAATATTTTCTAAATGCCTAAAAATATGTTACAGCAAAATCCAACTTTTTCAAAACAATCGTTATACAGTAAAACGCCACAGTGGTATAATGTAAATACACCTTAAATAAAACACACAAATGTTAAAACAAAATAAAAAAAATTGTTTGAACAGAAATCAAAATAAAAAACATCGCATTTAATACGAACCAAGAGCGCGAGGTAAATAAAACATCAAAGCTACAAAAAAAAAAATAATAAAAAACGAAAAAATTTTGAAAAACAATACAAGACGAAAAATGAGAAAGAAGAAAAATTAACTAAATAAAAAATAACGAATTTTATAAAAAAAAGAAGAAAAACAAACTGCATGCAGTTAATAGGGAAATTGAAAAATACTATGCCCTATAAAAACTAATCTCACTCGAATGAATTGATATTTAAATATATTTGGGATATTTAGCACAGATATTTTAACTTTGCGAAAATGTAAAATAAAAATATAATTTTACTACAAAAAAAAAAAACAGATTTCATTGAAGAAAAAAAAATTAAATTCTTACGAGGAGGTTCAAACTAATGCTGCCAAAATAATTATGACATCTTGGTATCAAGAACAGAATAAGCAAAGGATTTTCTTAAAACAAAGTGGCCAGATGTACATATATATTTGTTGTTTTGCTAACATTAAATAAATTACAAATAATACTGGTAGGCGCCCCAGTAGGATAGTTGGTAGCTTGCTAGCCTTTGAGTCTGGGCGTCGTGGGTTCGATTCCTACCAGAGGCCTTGGTCTGTTTTGCTACAACGATACGAAGGTCATTGTTACCAGTTCTCGGGTAGGTAAAATTAGTATATGATAATACTGGTATTTACGTTAATTGTAACCCTTGCAAATTTCGAAATGCTAAATTTTTTTGCACTTTGCAAGGGCAGAAAGTTTAAACCGTCAATATATATACCTGTTTTCAGCAAAACTTGCTCCAGCTGTCAAAACAAAAATAAAAAAAACACTAGTTTAAACCTCCTCTGAGGGATTGAATAGTAAAAAATTACACAATTTAGCTTTGTCTCTTCTGTTTTTATTGTAAAATGCAAATAGCAAGATAAAAGCATTTTGCAACTCTTGTGAAAATACAATAGCAAAAAGTAACCCATTGCATTCACCAAGTAAGAATTAATTTAATTATTCCCTTCAGAATTGTTTAACCATTGCAATTTTTTTTTACAACGAACAAAAAGAAAATTAAATATATTTAATAATATAACCTTCAAAGTCAATAAATATGCAATTTTACATTTTGGCAATTATAAAATATCTGATATGATTAATAAAAATAATTTGCCTTAATTAGGGATACAAACCTTTCATGATGCCTAAATTTTGTATAACCATATGACCCTTACGAATCACTTGGTTACCAAGCTGACGTGTACCAGTTTTATTTGAATTTTCAGATTTGTTCTGAGCACTATATGAATACATAAGAAGAAAAAGACAGAACAAATTTAATTATTTGTTGAATTTAAATTCTAAAACCTTTTCCGAAAACACCTACTTGGCAAAACCAATGAAATCTTCATGATTGGTATTCATATAGGCCAATTCATAGTCAATAAGTAATAAAATTTGTTCTTTGCACCGTTGTTCCTGGGTTCGTATGTGCGTGGTAATAATACGTTCTGTTTCTTCGCGTAAACGTGGATAACGTGACATCTTAGAAAGAAATTAATTATATAAATAAAAGCATAATACGAGCATACTACAAGTTTTGCCAAGCCTAAAATTAGTGTACTTACTTTATCGGTACATAAACGTACAACAGCTGATAATTCCTGTACGACTAGATCGACACATTTGATAACAGGTTCTTTCAATTGTGTAATTTGACGTTTTACAATGGCTTCAAAAGCCATGTCAGGTGTGAAGAGACCCACACGAATACCATGAATATTGCGGATAGCAAATGAGATTTCACGACGTAGTTCTTTTTCGTCACAGGACATTTTTACAATTTCAAAACGTAAACTATAGGATATTAAAAAATAAAACCAAATATTACACGAGTATCCCAGAGTTTCGTGCATTAATTTTCAAAAACAAATCCTATGATCTCGATTTTTTAGCAATTTTTGTCGGTTTTGATAGAAATAATATGAATTTTATAAAACAAATGCGTGATTGGATTGAGTATAACTTTTGGTATCGTGTCTGTTTTGTTTAAATAGATAAAGCCATTCTCTTTATATGTTTAACCAAAGATAAAATATATCTTGGGCTTATTTTCAAAACCCTCTATATCACATTTTAAGTTTTTAATGACAAAATATTCAGTAAAACAGCCCTTAACTACATCATTTACAGATGTAATTTGAAAAAGCTTAATTATAGTTCGAAGATTCCATCTGTAATTCGAAGATTTCATTGTAATTTGAAGATTGTACTTGTGACTCAAAGATTGCATTTGTAATTCCAAAATTTTATTTGTTACCACAAAAGTCCAATTGTAATTCAAAAAAGATCAATTGTGATTTGAAAAAAGTATCAATTGTAATTCGAAAAAATTTAATCGTAATTTGAAAAGGATCAAATTGAATTCAAAAAAAATCCATTGATCTTTTTCGAACTACAATTGGAATCTTTGAATGACGATTGGTCTTTTTCAAATAACAATTGATCTTTATTGAATTGCAATTGAGCTTATTCTAATAACAATTGATCTATTTCGAATTACAATTGAACTTTTCCGAATCATAATTGGTCTTTTTCGAATTCAAATTGATCTTTTTCGAATTACAATTGATCTTTTTTGAATTACAATTGATCTTTTCGCATTACAATTTATATTTTTCGAATTACCATTGATCTTTTTTGAATTAGAATTACAATTGATCTTTTCCGAATTACAATTGAAATCTTCGAATTACAATAAATCTTTTTTGAATTACAAATGATATATTTCGAATCACAATTGATCCTTTTCGAAATACAATTGATTTTATTTCGAATTACAATTGGAATCTTTGAATTACATTTGATCATTTTCGAATTACAATTGATCTTTTTTGAATTACAATTATTTTTTCGAATTGCAATTTCGAATTACAATTGGAATTTCGAATTACAAATGTAATTTTCGAATTACAAAAGGAATCTCGAATTACAAATGAAATCTTGGAATTACAAGTGGAATCTTCAAATAGGAATTTTTCGAAATACATCTGTAAGTGGTGTATAAATCGGTTTTGGGTTTTTTTTTTTTTTATTTCACACAAGTTATTTTTCAGATTGCAAAACCCGCTAATTTTATAAAAAAAAAATATTTTACAAATGTTTTTTTCGAATACCCCGTTTTTTATAATATATTTTTCTAGTCATTTCTGCATGTTAAACACGAAAATTGCAAATTTTTTAAAATCTTTTTGGACATTTTGAAATAAAGTCTTTAAAACTGTACCGGTACCGTTACCGAACTCCCAAAATGTTTAAAACTTTTAAAAAAAATAATAAACAAAAAACTTACCGTTCATGGAATATACGATTTATTTTAGCACCACCTGATAATTCGTTGGTATTAACCAAAGCTGAGCCAGAACCTTCAATAGTACGTTCAAAATCTGATTGCAATTGTTGTATCATTCTAAAATAGTTTTATAATTTAATTATTTTCTTTTTAAAAAAATAACTTTTTTGTGTACGTACTGCAACATAGCCTTTGTTTTTAAACTAGTATCGCCCGGTTGGAAATGTTTAAATTCAGCGACATCTTTTTCTAAAGCCAACATTTGTTTTTGCAATTTATCTCGTAAAGCGGGCAATGTATCGCGAATGTGATTTGTTAGTTGTTGATTTAAAACACGTTGCAAATAGGGTGTTCCCAAACGATCAGCAATATGGCGATAAGATGGATGACTTAGGAAAAATCTACGCTCGGCTGCCAAGGCTTGGTGAATATCCTTACGACCTTCAATATCCTTTTGTGAACGATTTACCACACCGATGTAACCACGTCGTAAGGGCAGCAATTTGTTTTCCAAAATATCACGAGCATCCGTACCCTCGTCCATCAAATCTAGTTTCGTGATAACACCAATTGTACGTATACCCTGAGGATCAACTTCTTTGGCTAATTTTAAAGCATCCGAATTGGCCAAATCTGTATTGGCTGGTGTAACGGCCAAAATCAAACATGTCTCCTTGCGTATGAATTGTAAAATCATACCGCGTATCTGTGCTTCAATATCTACTGGCTGATCGCCAATGGCAACTTTTGTCAAACCGGGTAAATCAATTAATGTCAAATTGAGTACGTGTGTTGAATATACTCGCAAATTAATTGGAATGTTTGAAATTCCCTTATTACTACCCGTAACACGATCTGTTTCATCTTCAATTTCTTTGCGGATTTCATCAAAACTTGTAAATTTTTTTCCCTTACAATGTAAAAATTCACCATGCTCTGAAGAAAGAAAACACAGTATAAAAAGTTAACAAAAAACTTAAGTTAATGGTAATTGCAATTTAAACAAAAACTCACCGGTAACACCATTGATCAATTGTAAGATAAGAGGACGTCTGGTAACAATTCCCGAACCCCGAGGTAAAAAATCTCTGTGGAAAAAAAATAATATACATTAGTGGCGAAAATTATATTTTTTGTAAAAATAAATAGTCAATGTTTATTTAATACGTAAATTCGGTTAATTTGTTAGGCGTACAATCCCGAGTAAAAATAACCATATATTACAATATATAACTTGATACAAACATAATAAATTATATATGATTATTAGGGCGAGTCGATTTTTTTTGTCAAAAATCGTATAGCAGAAACATAATCTAGAAGAAATTCTAAGAACATTTCCCAAAGAAACCATGTTTCTAAAATCAAACCCTATACCGCGCCTAACGACATAAAGATTTGTCCGTCCGTCCTTTTTTTCATAAGCAAAACATTGAACTTGACTCTTTTTTGATGTTTGTGTTAATTTTTGGGCTTTGATGTGCTCTGAGGTATATAGTAAAATTTTATTGGCAACATTTTTGTAGAACATTTCATCCCCACACTCCCCCTCTTTCGGGGTGTTTTTTGCGATTTGTTAAAATAGAGCCAAAAAATACCGTTATGAGAGGGAGTTAGAGGGTTAATATGTTTCACAAAAATATTTGCCATAATATTTTCTACAACGTTGCTGAACATACCTTACACCTCAGATGTAAAGAAAACATAGTTTTATATACCGATATGCTGCAAGAACATATCCAGCGGCAATGTTTTACTAATTGCCGCTAGATATAATTCGAACAATTTTTGGGATTATGACCGGCAAGTATATAAGACATAATCCCTGAAATGGAGAAATAAATAATTAGATTGATTTGTAATGAAAACGCCACAGACGAAAAATTCTAATAAGAAATTTTAACAATAAATCGCTGCTTTCATCGTTAATCCATTATAATTTTAATCCATTATTTATTTTATATTGGTCTGCAGTATATTAACATGTAGCGTGATAATCTGAAGGTAAGTGCAGGGGTTGTGGGTTCAATTCCCACCAAAACCTTTGTATGTTTCTTACAAAGGGAAGCTGGTGAAGCTGCTTTTTCTTAGTAAATAAAAGTATGTAATTTAGGATCATAATGTAATTAGGAAATTGTTATTTTGTAAAAAAAAACACATAGATACTTCTGAGGGATGAAATTGGAGAGTTGCATATCAGAGAGAAAAAAGCTGTGGTCGATAAAATTTTTTGATAACTGAATATTTTTTTTACATCAGTATTTGATTTATTTTGAGTAACATTTTTTTTTTTTAATTTTTGTAAAAAAAAGAAATTTTTGAGTGTTAATTTTTTTGAGTGTAATTTTTTTTTTGAGTGTTAATTTTTTTTTTAGTTTTTTTGAGTGACAAAAATAGTTTCCAAAAAAAAAATTTTTTGTTGCTTACCATTTCTTTTCAAAGCGTGTTTAGCGTTTTTTTCAACACAGGAGTTCGGGTTAAAACCCATCTGAAATTCCCCATTTTGCTAATAACTTATGAACCACTGGACAGATTTCGCTGAAATTTAGTATTAATCTGACCGAAAGTATAACAAATATATACGTCACGCTTCAGCAGCTTGCCGCATATTTTTTGCATTCTTCCGCTAATATTTGAAAGTTAGAGTGTTTCACACAGACAGAAAGACAGACGGACGGACGGATTTTCATGTCGTTAGGCGCGGTATAGGGTTTGATTTAAGACCAATGGTTTCTTTGGAAAAGTTTCTTAGAATTTCTTGTAGATTTTGTTTTTGCTATACGATTTTTCAGTTTTTTTCGCTCCATACAAATCGACCCGCCCCAATGATTATACATCCCTGAGATATTTTCTAAATTTTTTTTAATGCAGTCATATGTAGTAATATATAATTTAATCATGATTCGGATTAAAAGGTGTACGGTTGATATAATTATATGAGGGTCAATACAAAATTTGTTTTTCTGTATAATTTAACATAACATTATATATAGCTTATTCTGTTCCATATAAAACTATATATGTTTCCAATTAACAAAAAATTTGCTAAGTTTTTTAGGCAAATTATAAGAAACTTTTTAAAATGTTCCTAAACATTTCCTTGTTAGGGTTATGTATATCACCTATCTGGTTCGAAGCGTACCCAAATATTTTTTTTAATGTATACAAAAATATTTTTTTCCACGAAATATTTGGTAGTTATACTAAATATTTCCTAACTTTACGAAATGTTTTCGTAAAAATAAACTAAATTCGTTTTAATATGTACAAAAATATTTTGTATTTTCACGAAATATTTCGTAATTATACAAACTATTTCGTAACGTCACGTAAAAATTTCTTAAAAATAAACAAAATATGTACAAAAATATTTTGTATTTTCACGAAATATTTCGTAGTCATATTAAATATTTTGTAACTTTACGAAATATTTCGTATTTATTTCGTAAATACTACTAAAAAAATTTCGTACTATTTACGAAGTGCCAAAGGTAAATATTACGAAATATTTCGTTCCGGCAAAACCACGAAATATTTCGTACAATGTACGAAGTATTTCGTTTATTTTACCTATGCAATTTGTTGAGTGTAGGAAAAGTCTCGTAATCCCATTTTACCAATATTTGACAGTTTCTTTGTTTTTTAACAAAGAAATTTGTATCAAATTTTAATTTTTTTTGTAATTTTACATTTTTTTTTTGTAATTTTACAAATTTTCAAGATTATTTTACAAAAAAAAATCTAGTAAATTCACGAGAATTCCTTGTAATTTCAATTGCTCCAAAAAACTGTAAATTATCAATTTTATTGGTAAAAAGCTTGTAAAACTACTAGGAATACTCGTAAAATAGGAGTTAACAAAAAATTTAGTAAAACCTCCTTGTAAATTTTATCGTGTCAAAAAATTTGTAAATTTACAATTTTATTGGTAAAAACCTTGTAAAACTACAAAATTATTGGTAAAAAGCTTGTAAAATTACTAGGATTTTTTGTCAAACACGAGGTAGCAAACAAAAAAAAGTTACAAGTTTTTCTTGAATTTTAACAAGGTTTTTTTGAGTGTATAGTTGCATATTGTACATAATATTGCGCCGTCTGTACCCAGGGAGAAATTGATGATGGTACAAAAACTAAAGCACTTTGAAAGTACTATTTTTTAAACGCTCTGAAGACGCTTTGTTTTACCAACACAAAAGTGCTTTTACATCACCTTTTTACGAATTAAAAAATGTTTCACTTATATCTTTCACCAATAAAGTAGGGAACTTAATAATTGTGCCATTCCGTTTATGGGAATAAGGCAAACATCCTCTCTGTTAAAAAAAAACACGGGAATTCTAATTGGAATTTACAAAATACAAATAGAATTTTCAAGTTAGAAATAGAATGTGTGTATTACAATCCCAGCAAAATTTTCTGTTCCATATAATCGGTCCCAGAACGCATCAAACTACCCTGCAACCGGTTCTACTTAACATTCCAGAATTGTCCCGAAAGCAATCGTTTTTTAGAGGAAGTAGTTTTTTTGAAAATTAATTTTACATAGAAAATTTTGTTGTGATTACCGTAGAATGTATCCAAGAATCTATTGAACCAGGAATTTGTTCCAAAAAATTTTCCTGGGATTACTTTTCTAAAGAAAAAATATTCCAGTCTGAACATTTTTGTCATTCGGACAATTTCGATTCTGGAAGTGGTGTAAACAAATCATACTTGGGACCTGAGCATTAAAGCATTTTTTTTTCATATAAACTGCCAATGAAATATCAGCAAGGTTATTTCATAAAAAAGTAATGTCAGGTCCCCAGTATGATACAAATGCTTAGGATTTTTTTTTGTTTCGCTAACATGATTACCAATTTTCAAAAACAAAAATTTCATAAAAATAATCTGTTATTCTAAATTTGAACAAATATACTTTCACTTAAACAAAGCATTGATACTCATAAATGCAATATACATATTTGCAGTGTAAGCGGTTAAAAAAATATTTAAGATGTGTATTAACCTCTTTCAGGGCTTTTCACATCACATAATTTTTCGTATAATAATGAATGAAAATGAAGAAAATAAAAAAAAAAAATTCTACTAAAAAGTTGGAAATTATTTATGTTTAGGCTAAAAAATCAGTCGATTATACCAATTTTTAGATAAGATAATAATACATTTTAAGAATACGTAATGAAAACAAATACGGACAAATTTAATTTTCCATTGGCATGATGACATATTTTTTGTGTATTTACTAGCAGTATCGATTAAAAAATTGGTTAATGGATTATTTTTTTGATACTACGTATAAATAATTCAAAACCTTGACCTTTTTACAATATTGAAAAATTTATATAGAAATTTTTAACTTTTTATCAGGAAGTTTTGTAAAAATTTTTCGATTCCAACCAGAACGCTTCCCAGCAAAATTTTCTGTTCCAAATAATCGGTTCCAAAACGCATCAAACTACCCTGCAACCGGTTCTACTTAACATTCCAGAATCAATGATTTTTGTTTGAAATTGTCCCGAAAGCAATCGTTTTTTAGAGCAAGTAGTTTTTTGAAAAATAATTTTACATAGAAAATTTTATTGTGATTACCGTAGAACATGTTCAAGAATCTATTGAACCAGGAATTTGTTCCAAAAAATTTTCCTGGGTTGGTCAATTCGCAACAACGAGACGACGGTCACTGTTGGGTCATTCTTAATGAAATCAAACATATATTTTCTTGGTCCCCTCCGATATTGATGAAATTTGGTTTAGTTATTACACTGAATGAAAAACTAACATATGTAAATTTTCAGCCCTCAGGGGCCGAAAATACGGAGGTTCACAATTTCCCCCAAAATCTCCAAGTAGCGACACTCTTGCGCCTTAAAAATAATATCGTGGGTTCTATTGTACCTACAGAGCCCATTATTGCTTTATTTAAAGATCTTAATATTCTCTACAAGACCAATTTTACAAAAAAATGGGTTCCTCCCTTGGGACAACAATGGGATCGTTCAAAAAAAATTTTGTCAAGAAAACTCAAGGAGTTCTGCTTTGCCTAAAATTTGTTTGCGATGCCTGGCCAATGCGGGGCATTTGCACAGGATATGTTCAACTGTTTCATCCGTATTCGGTTCATCACATCTTCTACAATTGGAATCAGAGATGAGTCCAATTGTTATTGCGTGGAAAGCAATTAGGCTGTGTCCCGTGACCACTCCCGTGAGTAAACGACATTCTCTTCTGTTAAGAGAAAGTAGGTAGCGAGTTCTTCCGAGGTCGTAACGCGGCCAGATTATTCTGGTAATTCTGCTTGTACTTAACTCTCGCCATTTCCTGTTCGCCATGGAAATACACCGACAATCACTTCTCGATCTAAATTTGGTCTTACCAATGAAGTAAATAATTGTCTCGTTATATAGGGGTCAGAAAATTTCTTCGCCCAGCGTTACGTAAAACGAAAACGATTGACGATGCATAAACGACATCAAAATACATATTGTGTTAAAGGTAAATTTAAAAGTTTTTCATTATTATTTTATTAAAGAGTGTTGTCTAATCCAGAAACATTAAAAAATATGGAAGTATTGTGTTTATTTTAGAAGCAACCGACGATAGTCAACTATCGTTTTACGTGATAACAGTCCAAGTGTTGAAAAAATACGCTTCAAAGACAATGCTAAAACACGGCTGGGGTGAGCCAGCTGTAATTCAGGTGTTGAAAAAATACGCTTCAAAAGACAATGCTAACACATGGCAAACCAATAAATTCGAACCAACCATAAGGAAAACCAACCAACAAAAAAATAGCTAGAAAAGCGAATTTCGATAGAAAATAGGTATTTTGACAATAGCATAATGTAATAACAACAGCTGTTTGTAAACTCACAATTAAAACAACAAAAAAAAAAACGCTCACGTTGTGTAGCATAAAATCATAGCATTAATACTACCCTTGCAAAAATGCTATCAAGAGCAAATACCGCTAATATTTAAAATCTCTAATGTTTTTGTAAAAAGTATTGTATAAAAACCTTGTAAAATTTGTTAACTTTAAAGATAATTATTTTTCATAAACTTAATATCTGATATCTAGGAATTATTTAATAATTCTCTGAGTGACAATTTTCTGTTATTAATTTAAAGTCAATTTATAAGTATTGTTTAAATTAAACACGCAATATTATTTTTTTTATTATTTTTGTATAATGTTTCACTCTTGAAGTATTCTGGTAATTTTGTAGATACATTTATTTTGTTTTAATAATTTAAATGATTCAACAAATTTGCGGTTTATTTGTAAATAATACATACACTCAACCAAAAAACATTGTATTCCCAAAGAAAATCGTTGTAAATTCAACAGAAATCATTGTTTATGTTGATTTCAATAAAAATTGTTGTCAGCTTTTGTAAAAATTGATCAACTCGTTTTTTATAAATCAACTAGTATTTATTATAAATTCAACTCATATTTTTGTTGATATAAAAAATTTTATTAATAAAAAAAAGCTTGTTGTTATTTGTAAATATTCTTTTATTACGTATAAATCACAATATTTTTTAGAATTATCACTGGATTTTTAAGCAGCAATATTTAAATACAAGATTTTTACACACACTTCGTTGATATATGTATGTTTCGCACTCATAAGCAATTCCCCAGTTTTCAGATGATACCAAATCAAAATCCTTAAAAGAAACAAAAAAGTTTTTATATTGTATGAATACATAAAGTAATCCTGTTTTTTTTTTACTTACCAAATATTTACAGATCAGAATCTAATCAGCAGATCCTATTTTTATTTATTTTTATAATATTAAATAATTTTATAAGAGGGTATTTATACACAGCCTTTTTTTGCTTGCAATAAAGTCTTGCAACTTTTTTTTTGTTGGCAAACGGGGGTGAAAAGAAAACGGGGTAGAAAAAAAATCACGATTTCTGTTTCCCTTCTTTTATGCTTCTCACCCCCGATTGCCTTCAAAAAAAAGTTGCAAGTCTTTATTGCAAGCAAAAAAAGTCTGTGTATAAATACCGTCTAAGAAACAAACATCAAATAATTTTATAAAAGACAAACACATCTCACATTGCTACCAACTCACTCGTTAATAATAAAAAAACGAACGAACAGGGTTGTTTTTTCTACATTGATTTATCTATTAAATTCTGTAGACACATACAGCCATACCATAGAAAAAAAAATATATTTAAAATCAGCTTTTAATTTTATTTCCATACAAATTCCCTGCAAACAATAGGGCGATATATCGCCGAAAAGATATTGCGGCGATACGAAAATTTATCATTTCAATAAAAAAATCAAAGTAGTATATTTATTATATCGCCGTTTTCTCATACGAACGATATTTTGGCGATAAACAAAAAAAAAATATTGAAAATTTTTATTTCTTTGTCAATTGAAAATAATAGCGGTTCTCACCCTTGATAGAAAACAAGAAAAGAATCGGAGAATTGAAGAAAACAAGAAAATGTTTGACAGATACAACAACAAAATACATGGTGACTTGTTTTTCTCATTTTCTTGGTTTCTTCTTTTCTACATAGAAAATTTCTTCGACTTGATGCTTGAGTAAGTTGAAGTAAAGAAAAAAATAAAAGTTCCTAGACCAACAAAACAGCTGATTAGAGAGGAATTTAATTATTTTGAGATATTTTCAGACTTTTTACACGAAATTTGAAATGAAACTTAAGTGATTAATTATATTTTTACTAAAAATCGCGTTGTTTAATATTGTTTCGTGGTTTTAATTATGTAAAATATTTTGAGGTTATAGAAAATATTAGTGTGAGAAAACTTTTTTAAATAGTTGTTCACTCTTTAGTGGAAAAAATCGGTAGAAAGTTTTCTTGTAGGAAATTTTCTCAAAAGTTTTCTATCAAGGGTGAAAACCGCTAATATAATTTATCAAGCACAACAAGAAATCTTTGAAAGAATATAAATTTGGCCGAAAAACGCAAATGTGCGTTCAAAGATAAAATAAAAAATTCAGCGAATGTTGCGGATATATTTTTCGGGTGAATGGAAATGTTTTTAGTCCTGTTAACATGGCCAAAATATGAATGAAAAAAATAATGTCTATTTTCAGCTTCAGGGAATCGATATAGCTGTATCGCCGGTATATCATTTTGATGATATTCCGGCGATACATACAAATCTATTATTTTTCGTTTATACGATTATCTGGCGATATTGCCCTTTTATCGCCAAGACGAATCGTTTTCGTATCGCCGGGATGTATTGCCGTCGGGTAACAGTTTCTCCCGAAAGGTGTATCGCCGGCGATACGAATTCGATAATTGCCGCAATAACATTTATCGTATCGGCAATACAACCGGCGAATCGATGTCGTATCGTTTTGTTTGCAGGGTTGTTTCTGTTTTTAAAATCGACTTTCAAAAAATGTATTGAAAATTTGAAATTTAAAATAAAACTTTTGTTAAACTAGACTTTTTATTTTCTTGTGGTAAGGGGCCATTGTAAATAGTTGATTTAACTATACTGATTATTCAACGATATCAACATTAATTTTTGTTAAAAACGGCATTATTCTGTAAAACTTGATCTACAATGGGTTTACTAATTTTTCTACTAAGATATTTCTATGAGTGTACTTATATCGTCATCTGAAATTGTTTGTTAAATTGTGTATCACCAAAGATACTTTACAATTTTACGTTTTTACGCATTTTGCTTATATTGCACGAAAGTTTTGCCTTAAGCAACCCCTAGTAAAATTGGATGCAGAAAATGTTTTCAGAACATCTTAAGTCTTTAAGCATACGCTTTAGTTGTTTTCTATGAGAATTAGAGTTTTTGTTTCCCGGACTTTTTTATTTCCCGGAAAATCGGGAAACTTTTTGCGATTTCGCAATTAAAAAAAACAATTGAAACACAAAAGTGATCAATTGTAATTCAAAAAATATAGAACAGGTATTCGAAAACGACTTTTTTTTCTGTTCTTAATTAATAGGAAACAGCTATTTTTCGAATTCAAATAGAATATTCCCAATTTTAATTGTGATAATTGGAATTTTAAAGAAACAAAAAATCAATTATAATTTCAATTTATTATATTTTTTCGGCGTAAACCAAGTGTATTTTTATTTGTTGTTTGTGTTTTTGATTGAAAAAGAAAATCGTGACTTCTAAAGATTAAATTAAATGTGGATTTACCCTAGACCATGGTTTCTGTAGTCACTACTACTTCTTCAGTAGGCATTACATTAAATTGAATATTGGATATTTGCTAGAAAAATTCTTTATGTTTTTTTATCAACAGCCTGCCATGAGATTCGAACCTGTGGTTTGTAACACCGACACCTAACTGCTTAGGCTATTGTCGGTATACAAACATCAGTGGTGAAACGCAATTTCATTTTTAGTTAAAAGAGCCCCACAGTTTAAAAATCTACCTAGTTTTTGACCATATTTAGCTATTTCTTGCTATTTATAAATGCCCATCTAGTTATTTTTGTCCAAAAAGTTTAACTCCAAAGAATTTCAGTATTTAAAAAAAGTAAATATTTTATAAAGTTTACTTATATCAATGTAAAAAAAAATTCTGGAAACTCCCGGTCATATATATACAGAAAAAGTTTCAGATAATGGCACATCTTTCGTATAGAAAATGTCTAAGATTCTGAGACATTTTTCGTATAGAAAAATTCTCAGATTCTGAAATATTATTCGTATAGAAAAAGTTTTAGATTCTGAGAAATTTTTCCTATATAGAGAAAGTCTCAGATTCTGAGACATTTTTCGTATAGAATAAGGCTCAGTTTGTGATAAATTTTTCCTATAGAAAAACACATTTTCCTATAGAAAATGTTTTAGATTCTAAGACATTTCCCACAAAAAATTAAACCAATTAAACATATTTAATAAAATCATAACAAAAAAATATTTTTTTCTTCTACTGCAACCTTTTACCCTCCTGCTACACCTTCCATTATTATGAAGAAAAGATGAAACAAACAAACACACACAAAACAACAAACACAAAATTGTTATTGTTTTGTTTGTTGCTTCATTTCTACATAATTATGGAAGGTGTAGCAGGAGGGTAACATACCAGCGGAGCCCCAAATATATATTTAAAGTATTAATTTTTCAATTCAAAATTAATTCTTAATAGCCTTAAAATCTGTTTAACGATTTAAAAAGTGTTATATAATCTATGAATTGTTTTTCCAAAAAGTTAATACCAATATAAACTGGGTCATTAACATTGCACTAAATATGTCATTAAATAAAATCTGTAACATAAAGTTTTTAAAATTGAAACATACAGCTAATGCCTTCAATATATAACATTAATTGCAACAGTTTTTTAATTATACAGTGGGTGACAATACATTGGAAACTTTTTTATAGTAGATGAAATTTGTTAAAGACAAAGTTAACAATACTAAACGTTATAATTATCAAACAAGTATTATAAAAAAATGTTATGTAGGTAATTTATCAAGCTTTAATTTAAGCTTAATTGCGTCCAGATTGGGAAAATAATGAATGTGTTACGAGGGTCGATGTGAAAAAGGAAAACATTTATAGACATTTTTCAGAACATTTTTAAAAAATACTTCCAAATCGATTTTTTTAAAGTTAAAACATTAGAAATTTAAAAAAAGGTCCAATAGTTTTTATTCACTGATCAAATAATTTTTCCACCAACCCAAACAAACAATGGAATTTTTTAAGTACAGTAGCAAAAATCCACATTTTTTGACCTCCAATTCTTTTGACCACCAATTTTTTGCTAACAAAGAAAAATTAAAATTATCTTAATATATCCTTAGCATATACTTAAGTGTATCAAAGAAAAATTAAAATTATCTTAATATATCCTTAGCATATACTTAAGTGTATACACTTAAGTATATGCTAAGGATATATTAAGATAATTTTAATTTTTCTTTGTTAGCAAAAAATTGGTGGTCAAAAGAATTGGAGGTCAAAAAATGTGGATTTTTGCTACTGTACTTAAAAAATTCCACTGTTTGTTTGGGTTGCTGGAAAAATTACTTGATTACTGAGTAAAAACTATTGGACCCTTTTTTAAATTTCTAATGTTTTAACTTGGAAAAAATCGACCCGGAAATATTTTTTAAAAATGTTCTGAAAAATGTCTATAAATTTTTTCCTTTTTCACATCGACCCTCGTAACACATTCATTATTTTCCCAATCTGGACGCAATTAAGCTTAAATTAAAGCTTGATAAATTACCTACATAACATTTTTTTATAATACTTGTTTGATAATTATAACGGTTAGTATTGTTAACTTTGTCTTTAACAAATTTCATCTACTATAAAAAAGTTTCCAATGTATTGCCGCCCACTGTATATTTTTTTTTTGGATTTTAAGAAAATCAAATGAAAAATTGAACGTCGTACAATAGTGTTTTGTATTAGTGCATTTAGGGGTCATTGCTCATTTTCTTCTTTAAAACTTTATTACGTAATACGTTTCGCAAAGTATTTTTAACGATTATATAAGATATAAGGAACATTATATTTAAGTTTGAGGTTTTACAAAATAATTAAATTAATTATGTTCTGACTCACTACTATTCATGTCATATCTATATGTAAGTATCAATGAATAAGATTAAACTTTGATTTTCACATTATCATTTAAGGGGTGAGGGAGAAGTTCATTCGTCTTAAATTTGCAATCATTTTTAATTTTGAATGTAATTAACATTTTTTATTGTTTGTTATATATGGCAAAAAACTTCAGTTAGAAAGTGTTAATCTATAGATTAACACTTTCTAACTAGAGTTTTTTACGGGAATTCACGACATTTTTCAATCCCGGGAAATAGAGCAGGAGTTCCCGGGAATTTTCCTAACAAAATTTGGACCCTGTAGATGGCGCTGGGATGAAGTTTTAAATATAATTTCCTTAAACTCCTATTGAAGCATAGGGCTTCCACTTCCAACGAATATGGTTTTGCGTAAGGTTTCTAAGTTGACTCCAGCTCAAATTTAAATACCTCACTTCATCCTCCGTAGATCTTCTCCAAGTTATGCGAGGTCTACCGACTCCACAATTCACATTACACGGTGCAACAGCCAATTTAGGGCCCCAACCAACAGTTTGAAAGTACTTATGTGTAGTAGGGACTGTCTTTTCCGGTCTTTAGGACAGCACTTTTTTGTGGTTGCTTCAAATGACTCCATATGAAACAAGAATACTTTAGACATAATTTTCGATCTACCTACAGCTTTTTGCCCCGGTCTTAGAACAAACATTTTGATTAAATAAAGTCTTGTATTTTCATGTATTTACATGAAATTGGTAAAGACCGTACGGTCTTTAGGACGGCACTTTTTTGTGGTTGTTTTAAACGACTCCATATGAAACGAAGAAGCTCTAGACATATTTGCCGATCTACCCATTGCTTTTCGTCCCGGTCGTAGAACAAAAACTTTGAGAAATCCGCTGTTAAACTCATAAAGTAATGGGTTTTGGGGTCCTGAAAAAATTGAAAATCTAACAACTCAAAAAACTTTTGATTTCAGTGCTTTCAAGTATTTTGGGTCAAGCTCTACAAGTAAAGAGCTACAAAAATGGCTTTGGACTTTTTATCGTGTAGGCACTACTTACCGAGATATTGGCTTTTTAAAAATTTACGGAATGCGAATTTTTAATT
The DNA here is from genome assembly GCA_963921195.1 of Pegoplata infirma. Lineage (NCBI taxonomy): Eukaryota > Metazoa > Arthropoda > Insecta > Diptera > Anthomyiidae > Pegoplata > Pegoplata infirma. The sequence continues at coordinate 219,403,316 of OY992540.1, forward strand.
CAAAATTTCGGACTCAATGAGTCAACACATGGATAGAGGAAGCCCAAGCAGAAATTGACGACGGTTCTAAAAAAAAAAGCGTTCTCAAAGCACTGTAACAAAAAAAGAGCATTCTCAAAACGCTATTTTGAAACGCTTTGCGAGCGTTTTTGAAAAGTGTTCTGAAAGCTCTATAACAAAAAAAAAAGCAATCCCAAAACGTTTTTTTTTGGAACGCTTTGCGAGCGTATTCGAAAAGCGTTTTAAGAGTTCTTATGAACGAACTAAAACAGAAATTCTTTACTTTGAGTTTTTAAAGCGCTTTGATGACTTTAAAAAAACGTTCTCAAAGCACTTTTTAACATCGCTTTTAAAACGCTTTAAACCTAGCGTCGATGTTATCATTCGAATCATCTGAAGGCGCTTTGAAGTTGGTATACAGAACGCTCGTACAACCGTCCACAACGCTTTCACAACGCTTTTGCGATTGCATTTTTCTGACTGGGAGGCTATTCCATATTTTACTTTGTTAACTCCCTTTTGAAATTTTTCTCGGTTTTGCTCTATCTTGCTTAGTTTTCGAGATATCAGCATTTTTAATTTTTAGTAAAAAAAATATCGAGACATTTTTTGTGAAAACAACACTAAACTAATTTAATATATAATTTTCGACCCTTGATTGATTCGTAAAAGTTGTTCTTATTAAAAATTCAAAAAAAACAAGTAGAAAGTTAAATTCGAATTGGCCGAATCTATGAATACCCTCCACCATGCCGTTTTTAAGTGATAGTAAATTTTCTAACGTGAAAAAAGTAACTTTTTTGATTAGAAATATTTTATTTTGTGTAAAAAAACTTTTTTTTAAAGTAATTTTTGAAAAAAAAAAAAAAATAATTTATTAAATTTTTGAGTGTAAATTTGTTTTCTAGTGTATTTTTTTTTTTAGTGTAAAAATATTTTTGAGTGATAAAAATACGTTGTAAAAAACATATTTAACGGGTTTTCAACACGTGAATATAAGGTGAAACTAAACTGATATTCACAGTTTTGCTAATAACTTTTGAACCACTGCACAGTGGGGAAAAATGGACTTTTTTTGTCCGATTTTGCCTACAGGTCGCAATTCTTAACCGATTTTAGTTTTTCTTTTTTTGAAATTTAGCTAATAAAATTCCTCATCGGTCTCTTATGGTGGATTTCTAAAAAACCTTTTTGGTTTTTTTTAAATATTTTTTTAAAGTTCAAAAAATATTAATTTTTTTATAATTTTTGCTCTAAAATATGTAATAGGTAGGGGACGAATAAGCTGTATGGACAAAATTAAAGGTATTTGAACCCCTTATAAATGGCATTAATAGCATTTGTTAATTTATTATTATTTTGGTTTTTATAAACATCTGAAAACTTAAAAATGTTCACTTTTAAGTACCTATATCATTTTAAATAAGTAATGTACCAATTTCAATGATTTTTTTTTTTTTAATTAAAGCTTATCATTTTCTTAACCATAATTGGTACATAAAGTATTTTTACAAAATTATTTAACTCTTTTTCTCGAATTTACAATGTAACAACTTTTTTTTTTTTAACAGACTAAAAAATAATTTTGAAATTCCAAAAATCATAAGAGGCGTATTTTGTTGGCATAATTATCAGTGTTTTACCATACAAAGTTGACATTAGTGTTAACGCTCAAAATTATAGAAGTTAAAAATTAACTTTCATACATTGTGAATGATTCTCTTATTGTTAATGGCTCTCTTTGGTATTAATAAAAAAGATAAATGTTTTTGTGATGCTTTCAAGCTAAATTGCATTTAATAAACTAATTTTGTCAATATTTCATCGAAAATGTGTAATATTTTACAAAATTATTCCAAACGACTCTAAATTAATTTGAGAAATTTATGGAAGTTAACGTTTCGTTTTTTTCGTTTTGATGCATGTTAACAATCAAAGTTTGCCAACAAAAAAGGCCTAAGGTGAAATTCAAGCAAAAAAATAAAATATTTGTTTCAAAAAATTTTGTGTACCAATTATTACTAAGCAAAACATAAGTTTTAATCTAAAGAAGATTTCATTGAAATTGGTACATTATTTTTAAAGATATAGGCTTTTAAAAGTGAAAATTCTTGAATTTTTGTCTGGTAATAAAAACCAAAATATTAATATATTTTTAAATACTAATCATGTTGTTGATAAGGGGTTCCAATACCTTTAATTTAGTACATAAAGCATATTCGTCCCATGCCTAATACATTTTTTATTGCAAAAAAACTGAAAAAATTAAAATTTTCTGAACTTTAGGAAAATATAAAAAGTAATCCGAATTTTTTTTTTCAAAAATCCACCATGACAGATCGATGCGGAATTTTATTAGCTAAAATACAAAAAAAAAATCAAAATCGGTTAAGAATTGCGACCTGTAGGCAAAATTGGACAAAAAAAGTCAATTTTTCCCCACTGTGCACTGGACCGATTTAGCTGAAATTCAATACAAACCTGGCCTGGGGAACAGCAAATATATATGCCAAGCATCAGCATCCTCAAAATTGCCTTTCGAAAGTTAGTGTGTTTTTTATCTCGTAAATTCACAAAAAACCCTTGCCGAAATTCAGTCTTTTACTAATAACTTTTGAACCACTGGACCGATTTCGCTGGATTGCAATACCAACCTGACCAGGTAAATAACAAACATATATGCCAAACTTCACAAGCCTCAGTAAAGTCTTTCGAACGTTAGCGTGTTTTATACAGACGGACAGACAGACGGACGGACAACGTTAGATCGACTTAGAATCGATCGAGGATCATGAATATATATGCTTTATGGGGTCCTAGACCAATATTTTGAGGTGTTACATACGGAATGACAAACATATATATACCCTCTATCACTATAGTGGAGGGTATAAGAAATTAAAAAACGGTTAACCGTTTTAACACAAAGACCGGTCTACCCGGGTAGACCGGTTGATTAGCTGAACTGTTACCTTCCAGATATTACATACATATAATAAACATTTGAGTTGAAAATTGGTATTTTAGTGCGAAGACTTATATAATTGTTCTTATTAATTTTGCCATAATGGAGCCAATAACTAGAGTCCGACCGAAACCAGTTTTTCGAGGCCGAACCGAAACCGAACCGAATATTCGGCCAAAAAGAGATATTCGGCCGAAACCGAACCGAAACCGAAACTTAAAAAAAATTACCACCTGGCATGAATAAAATCATTAAAAAAAATTTTAAGATAAATATACAGGACTTAATGTTTTGAAACCAAAGGAATTGTTGTATTTATTTAAAAAAATATATTTTTTAAAAAACTTACAAAAAAAAAAATAAATTTCATATGTGGATTGAGAGAAAAAAAATATTTGAACGGTAACAGTATTACAGTTATTGGACAACCTTACTTCTTTTTGTTCAAGTGAACTAAATCAAGTAGAATGAAACACGAAATTAAAAAAAATTAGCGACTTTTCTTACAATACCAAAAAGTTTCGGTTTCGGCTAATATTCGGCCAAAATTTTGCCGAATACCGAATAGAGGCCGAAACCCCATTATTCGGCCGAAACCGAGACCGAAACCGAATATTCGGTCGGACTCTACCAATAACCCAATAGCTGCTCTTGCCTTTGTTATTCTGTTATCAACATCAATATCACTTTCTCCATCGCCAGATAAAACGTTAATAAAAAAATTCTTTATTTTTTTCTTCGTTTCAGGGGGCTACTGCGTAATTTGATTCGAAAGGAAAATGGAATACAAATGTGTTTTCGCAAATAATTAAAAAAAAAATAGTTTTTGATAAAATTTTGATCCAGTAGATGTCACTGGGTAAAGTTTATTAAGAAATTCTTCATTTCAGTGCAATTTCATGGCACTTTAAAATGTATGTATGTCGTGAGAAAATTGTTTAATGAATGGATCTGAGATGGCGCTGGGGTGTATCCATTTAGATATTTCCGGGCAAAACAACGTTTTCAGGTTCAGCTAGTTCTTGTATAAATTTTTTTTTAAGGTAAAAGGTTTGCAAATCAATACAATCAGGAAATTTTTTAAAAAAATCTGTAGAAGGATTTTTGATCAGTAAACGTGACTAAAAATCAGTACATGTGCTGATCAGATCAGTATGAATGGTCAGCCTAACTATAGTTAAAGTTATGCGTGCCTGTTTCACAATCAGGAAAAAAGACAATTTTTTTTTAAATTTTTAGCACATTGTATAACCCCAAAGAAACTATAGGCCATATTAGAGCGCAATGGCGTAAAATGCAACGCCTCCTTGTGCTATATTGAAAATTGTGTCTGTTTCGCAATCACGCATAAACGGCTGAACTGGTTTTATTAATAGTTAGCGCTTACAGAGGGAACTATAGATAACATTTGAACAATATTGGACAAAGTACCCCACCATTTTTCATTCGTAAATGTATGTTGCTCCCAAAGTGTAGAGTATAAAAAGGTCGAAAGTACTAAGCCCAATTAATACGAGTTTATGCAAAATGTTATTCAATTGTCAACTTCACACATTTTCAGAATTATTTCAGTATGTTTGCCCAAAATTCTTACTACTTTTACTAAAACAGGATAGTTTTGTTTACTTTTTGTATTAAAAATTTCCAGCTGTAGTAAAAGTAGTAAAAAAATAGTAGATTGTTGTAAGGTAAACGAACAGTCATGTTGTTATATTAAAACCTTTTTTATTAGGAATACATTTTTTAAAATATAATTTTTTTAATTCAAAACACTTAATAATAATACACAACAAACGTGTATATTTAGTCATAATACATAAAATTTCAAACATAAAAGAAAATGTCAAAAGTTCATGACATTTACATAAATTTCTAATTTCTCTTTTAATGTAATTTAATGTGTTGTATCTTGACCAATAAATTGAAATGTAAATATTAAGAGCACAAAGTAGTAACAAAATACAAAGCAAAAAAAGTTATAACCTCAATTACGATTTAAATCTTAAAGGATTTCAATAAAAATTTGTATTTTGGGATTACAGTGCAACCTCGCTTAACGCAACTAACAAAAATGTTGGCAGTTTCGATAACTGAGGTTGTTGCGATAACCGGGTCACAATTTTTTAGAGGGCAACCCCTCTTTTACGTTTTAAATTGAAAAATACAAATTTTATTACCCGAGTAAAAATTTTCTGATATAATCATATATATTTTGATACAATCTTATATGAGTTAATATGCTTCCTTATAGATTTATATAAAATTGTATCTATCACCTTGATACGGTTGATCGACTCTATATGGTTAGATATTCCTCCATATATGATTACCCAGGCAGAAACTGCCAACCGTTCCAAAGAAAAAGGATCGGCAAAGCACTCATTTTTTGTGTAGAAGGTGGCATGAATTCGAAAAAGTGCTTTCCAAGCGCTTAGCCAATGTTTTTCTATTTAAATCCGTTCAAAAATAATTGTTTATTAAAATTTATTAATTTTCATAACAATTGGAATATTATTTATTTCCCCTGCAGGATTAGTGGCCGGTCCTTGATAGTTCTCATGATATGTCATGCACAATGACCTACATATTACAAACTTGACACCTTTTATATAAAAACACCTGTTTCTTTCGTAAGGAAGTGTCTTAAACTTCTGATAAGAAATGTCACTGGGCCTATCCCTTTGGAACACAACCTGTTTCGGTTCAATACACCACTTTTTTCGGGACTTTTCCAAAATTTTTCCTAAAAGCATTTTTAATAAATATTTATTCCAAAACGCAAAGAAAACGGAAAACAAAATTTTCCAGGAAAATATTTCAAAGTTTGTCGAAATTTTTTTTTATCCTAATAAATTAGTCAATCAATTTTTTATCCTAATTTAATAAATTTCTTTATTCAAATAAACACCAAAAAAGTTGTGTCTTATGGACTTATACAATTTAGATACGTCCCATTTTTTTGTTCTAAAAGTGCTATAATAGTACCATATTTATTGTTTTTAAAGCGCTTTCAAAGCGCTTTAAAATAGCAACGGCATACCGTTTACCGTGGTTATCATTTTGGACGCTGGGAGAGTACTAAACTGTGATGCTTTCCCAGCACTCAAGCGACCATAAAAAGTACTTTGCCAGCGCTCTCCCGTTCGTATTTTTCTGCCTGGGTAGATTCGTATTTTGGTTTTGCTCATCAAATTGTATAAAAATAGAAATTATAAGATCAATTTGATATAATTAGATTTGACCAAATTCAGGATCAAATTGTATCAATTTTTATATTTTTTTATCTAAAGTAATACAATTAGATATTATTTGATACAACCATTTTACGGATCAAATTAGATCTATTTAGTAAAATTGGCATAATATTTTTACAAGGGTACACATGTAAATCATTTATTTTAAAAATAAATTCATTAGTTTTATTAAAAATAAAACCACTTTTTATAAATAAAAAGTAAACAAAAAAACAAGTGCAACACAAATATTTCAGTATTCTTGGACTAGCGGTATATCCAAAACTAGTTTCAAACGCAACAGTTTAGAGCAGCGGCAGCATTTAAAAGCAATTTGAATAAAAAAATATGTAGATAAAAAGAACAAACCGATCATTTTGGGAGAAAAGTTGCAATAATAGATGTTTTTTTTTTTTTTAAAGTTGCGTTAACTGAGTCAGCAATGCAAACAATTTGCGTGTTGCAATAATCGAGGAATTGCGTTTATCGAGGGTTGCGTTCGGCGAGGTGGCACTGTATTTAAAAAAAATATCAAACCTATTTTCATACTATGAGTACGAACATATTTATAAAAAAGTCCATACATATTAGAGTAGGATGAATTTGTAAAGTTATTGTTTCATTTTTTAACAAAGTTACTGAAGCCAGGAGGCGTTGGGGACACCTTCCCCCTCGCGATAAATGTTGGCAAATTGATTTATTGTGATTTTTGTACTTAAGTAATACAATTTAATCATTATTTCAACTTTTTTTTATATCCACGCCCACAAAGGAGGGGGGGGGGGAATTAAAAAATATATTCCGTTGGTTTCAAGTGCATGTCTTTGAACCACCTCTGACACAAAAATGTTCCATTTGTTTACCGAAAAATACAAAAAACCCTGTAAAAATTACGTTTACAGGGTTTAAGTACACACAAAAAAAATAAATATTTCGTTGGTTTCAAGTGCAGGTCTTTGAACCACCTCTGACACAAAAATGTTCCATTTGTTTACCGAAAAACAAAAAACCCTGTAAAAATTAAGTTTTTTTAGTTCTTCAAGGGGTATGGGCCCAGCCAACTCTGAATAATATTTCAAAATAAAGAAAATTTTGAAATTAATTAAAAAAAAAAAATAACAGATTGTTTGTTGTTTGGAATAATAAATTAATTCAAAAACCGCTAATTTGGGGCAATTTAACATAAGTAAATCTCCAAGCCAATAAGCTGATCGTGAAGTATAAAAGAAACTATCAAGAACTATGGAATTTTGCAAGAATATAAAACCATTGTCTGGTGAGAGTGAATGGCCAATCTGGAAAAGGAAAATACGAGATATTTTAGATTTTCATGAGGGAGCCCTAGACGTAATAGATTTGAAGATTACTAAACCTGGACCCCTATCCGAAGGCGCCACAGATGCTCAAATCACAGAACACAAAAAGCGTGTAGAATTTTATAAAAAAGCAAATTCGTATGCTAAAAATGTAATAAATAGTTGCGTTACTGACTCGGTTTACCAAAAAGTGATGGATAAGGAAAATGCTTATGATACATGGGAAGCGCTGAACAACATTTTTGAAGCAACCTCAAAAGATCAACTCTTTAAAAAAATGTACAGACTTTTTTTCATTTGAATGGCAAGAAGATCAAGATGTTTCGTCCCATATAGCTAAAGTGAAAAGTCTTTGGGATGATCTTAACAATGGACTTAAATTAAAGGTGAGAATAAGTTACCCGATTTGCTGTTAGTGTGTAAAATATTGCATATTTTGCCGAAGAGTTTTGAAATGTTTCGGTCTAACTGGATGATGATGGTGGGTGAAAGTGAGAAATCTATCGACGAACTTACAACACAACTTTGCATGTTCGAAAGAAATTTTAAAACTCACGAACATGGAGTTGCATATGACAATCAAGAAGCATTGTTTTTAAACGAACGGAAGAATCGAAAAGAAAGAGATTATAAAGCAAGTAAGATGAATGACATTTGCAATTATTGTAGAAAAAGGGGTCATTGGTTGAAAGAGTGCCGTAAATGGTTAGAAGATGGATGACCATCGAAGAACATATCGGATGTAGAGAATTATGTTCAAGAAACAACTATTGCGCTAAATGCTTTAGAAAGTCAAGTAAGTGTGGGTAATTCTAAAATAGATTGGTGGATAGACAACGGGGCCACAAAGCATATTACTAATTGCTATGAAATGTTTAAAGAATATACCGTTTTTCAAAAACCACATTTTGTCCAAGCAGCTGGCTAGGAATCTCTTCAAGCACTAGGCAAAGGTGTAATTGAAATAAATTCAAAAGTTAACAGCAAATGCTTGAAGATGAAGCTTAAAGAAGTTTGGTACGTTCCTGATATTTCAAGAAACTTGTTTTCAGTCTTAGCGGCTCAGGATCGAAATCCAAAAAGCGAATTCAGGTCAACAGCGACTGAATGTTTTTTGACGGTTAATAATAAAATTGTTTTGTGTGGTAAAAGATCAATGAATGGAAATTTATTTAAGGCCAATTTTAAAGCAATAGTTAAAAATCCGATCTCTAAAAGTGCTAATGATTTAAAAGGAACTAAGAAGGAAAAACAGAAAATGTTTTAAATGTTATAGGAAAAATTCAAAAATCTAAGAGGGAAGGAAACTACATTAAACAACGTTATCAAGATTAAAACAGATTTGCAAATTTGGTGAAAGGTTATGTTTTAACAATAATAAATTAGTAGAAAATCAAGATTGCGCTAGGGCTTTTAAGCCAGTTGCAATATCAAAGCCTTTAGTTTGTAACTTGTTTTGACATTTTATGTAATTGTTTTTATTGTTAACTTTTTAAAGAGGGGAAAGTGTTGAAAATGGTGTTTAATAGTTAACATTACTTGTTGATTCTTAAATATTCTACAATCAAGTTGTATTTGCAATTCACATTGAAATGTTTGTTAAAATTTTCTATCAGTTAAAATAAAGAATTCAATATCCCCGTGGTTCGATTTTGCCTATTTCCAAACCTAACCAGCCTATAATAATAAGACATTTTCTGTTCCAAACTTCAGGAGGGTAGTTCTTTATTTTGGATTGATATTTAGGGGCAATCTTGGTAGTTTAAAAAAGTGTTGTCACCTTATACAAAATTATGGCCTTTCAGGAGAATCCGAATAAAAGCCGAACAAAAGGAAATTCTCCAAAAGCAAAAACACGTGTCTGCTTAAACTTAATAGATTACACAGCGCAACAACCAAAATCGGAATGGGATGAAACCAAAAGCAAATGAAAGTTTACATGTTCCATAACAAGGTTTTTTTAGTTCAACTTTTATTATATGTAATTATCTAGAATAATTTTTGCTTGAAAACTGTATGAATGGCATATGCTTAATTTTGTAATAGTTTTTAAATAACAATCATACGCAACGGTGCACAGTGGTTTATTTTTAATAATTTGGCTAATTCATACCGGTTATAGCTAACGTAATTGCGAGCTTAAGTTTGGACGCTGGACCCCACATATCCAATAAGGGCACCACTAGGAACCCCTAAAGCAGAACATGTTTCGTAAAATCAGCTAATTTAAATTTATGTAAAAAATCTAGCGTTGAACTTAAAAAATTACTAAATGGTTTTGTTGTGTAAAATGTCAACTTTTATTTGCTTTGGTTTCCTATTATTCCGATTCAGAAAGTTCGACTTTGTATCACTTTGTTATTAAATATGAATTTGGGGGTCGTACGTATATAATTCTCCATATAAAGTACCTCAACTTTTACACATTTTTGACAAAAACCAACTTAAGAAAGTCTAATTTCTAAGTCCGATCATTGGCGTAGGAAGCCAACATTTCTGGGGGGGGCTAAAGCCCCCCCAGATTTTTTTTAATTTTTTGGTATTTTTTTTTTAATAGAAAAACCCAGACCTATTCCTGAAACGTTCCCTTGCGTCTAGGTCTCCTAGAAACGAATGCCCCCCGAAAGCGGTTAAAAATTCATATTTTTTTTTTTTTTAATTTTGATTCTGTAGATTTTTTGGAAATTTAGAACTCCTAGATATGTTTTAAGAATGAAAGATTTTTAATGTTTTTCCTATAGTAAAATCATTAGATTACTATGATTTTTTTCAAGAAAAAGTTCTGATATTTGCAAAAGTTGATGATTATTAGTCAAAATTTTCAGATTCTTTCTTTCAATAACTTTTGTCTATAAAAAAACCCCTTAGAATTTAGAAACTTTTTTAAATCAAAGAAGTTAAAATGTTTTCCTGAAGGTAAAACTCTAAGATTCGGTAAAGTTTTTATTACTGACAAAAACATCAGATTCATATAAAAACTTTTTTCAATAATTCAGACTATTTTTGAATGGGAAAAACTTTTAGATCTTATATAATAATCATTACGAGTCCTTAAGACTCATTACATATTATTATTATTTATTGTTGCAAAAATTAATGAAATCATTAAATTATAAAAAAAATTGTGAATGATTAAAATTCTGGGGGGGGCTAAAATTATTCTGGGGGGGGGGCTAAGCCCCCCCCAGACAGGGCTATCTACGCCTATGAGTCCGATACACCATTGGATGGGCCTTAAAATCCTTTTCTTCCATATAATACGTTCATATAGGTTTTTTGGAAGAAATATGAAAAAAAATAAATAAAAAAAACGAAAAAAATCCATTTTTCTCATACCATTTTTTCCTCATTTAACACCCAAGATAGTCCCTAAAAAAACAGATAAAACTTAGATTTTTGTGTAAGCAATTGGATACTTTCCAAATTTTAATTGTTGATGGAAAACATTTTTTTGTTTTCAAATTACTCTATCTATAGTAGTAGATATGTAAGAGATTTTTTTATTTCCTTTTATTTAGAGCAAGGGTAGTAAAGTGTAAATAATCTTTACATTCTATCGATTTTACAATTGGAGGGTTAAAATTGAAGGGTGGGTTTGATTTGATTCAGTAACTTGGACAAGGGAATACATTTAATGTATAAATGTAGGTGCTATTACGTTTTTGAGCTTCACTCAACACTATCATTCATAAAGAAGAGCACATCCATTTACAAACAAAATAAAACAGAAACAAGTGTCTGGTCCAGGGATGGAAATTATCTTAAACAAAAAAGAATAAAAAGTTGTTGTTGTAACAGCTGGAAATGAGCTGGGGTTACTGACAATGAGTTGACAGTCCGTGGTTAAAATGGAAACTATATTTGTTAGTAGAGATGGGCGCTGGTCACGTGATTTGATCAAAAACTTAAGCGCGATCGAAACTAAAATTACTCACGTGATAAGTGAGTGAGCATGATTAAAAAAATCATAAAAACTAAAATATAAAAAAAGTAGGTTTATTTGACAGATATTGCAGGCATATTTGTCAAATGATCCTACAACACGTCTACTATAAGTATTATGAATAATAGCCTTAGGTGGTTATTCATAAAAACTGAAATATAACTAATATAGGTTTATTTGACTGATATTGCAGGCAAATTTGTCAAATAAACCTACAATAAGTCTACTATAAGTATTATAAATAACAGCCCTTATTAGTATTTAGGTTAATTATATAACTTTTTAGTTTTAAGAAATTGTTTATTATAAATATAAATATACAGTCAAACTCGGTTGTAACGAACTCAGTTATAACGAATTCTCGGTTATAACGAATTCTCGGTTATAACGAACTAATTCTTAAGTCCCGACGTTTTGGCATCAATTTTCACATAAAATAATTCTTTTATAACGAACTCGGTTATATCGAATCCTCGGTTAAAACGAACTGCTTATTATGGTCCCACAAACACAATTTCATGTGTATTTACCTTTTAATAACGAACTCTAAATATTTTTTAATCTGTGGCAATTATGTTAATCAAACTAACAAAAGTTTGGAAATTTTTGGTTTATATTATAATTTTGATAAGAATTATTTATATTTTAAGGCCTTTATTCATAATACTTAAAGTGTACTTAAAGTAGGTTTATTTGACAAATATTCATGCAATATCAGTCAAATAAACCTACATTTGATTTAATTTACTCATTATGAATAGCCCAGTTAATGTTTTATTTTCAATAGGTAGTTTATTAAATAAACTTTATTAACGAAAAAAAAACATAAAATAAAAAAATTGGATCGATTTTCTTGGAAATAAAACTAGGTCGATAAAAAATATACCCCGCTTAAAGCGAACTTCGCTTATAACGAACTATTTCAGCGTGTCCCTCGGAGTTGGACTGTAGTAGTATTTGAACCATATTTGGCCTTAAAGGCTTCGTTCTTAAATTTGAAATAAATAAAAAAAAATCGTTAATGATTAAAGGTTGAGTCCAAATACACTGAAAGTACGTAAAATTAACACACCAAAACGACGAGACACGAAAACTTTATTTTTAGTCGTGAGCCCAGTAGCATTCTCCGCTTTAAAATATTTCCGGTTCTGGATATATTCCCGGGAATGCCGGTATTCCCGATTCTGATCCTGGTACCGGTTCTCAAAAAACAAAAAAAAAATACTATACCATAAAATATTTAAATTACACCATTTAATCAATATTTCAGAAATATTTAGTTGTGTTTGTTAAATTATTTAAAAATCATGTAATAATTTTTTTACAAATTCATAAAAAATTTGGAAATGTTGTTTTCATAATAATTCAAACACCGGGAAACCGGTACCATTTCCCGGTAATACCGAGAACCGGGAATACCGGTATTCCTATTACTACGGTACTAGTAGGCACTAGTTTCTATTCTAAAAAAAAAAAGAATTTTAAAAGAATTTTACATGGAATTTTCTAGTCAAGATTTAATAAAAACCTGCTTGAATATCACAAACTTAAATATCTCTTGTCAAAACGAAGAATACCACTGGGTTTTACGACTAAAATTTACCAATTTACTGATAGGCTTACAACCGTGCAAGACGTCTCCGATGTCACCAACATCATTCATCAAGAAGTTGTCAGAGACCCAGTTGGCAACGTCCTCGAGCCATCCTCAGTGACGGAGCGGTGACATGCCAGAGTCACTGCTGACATCCACAAGACATCTCTATGTACTGGGTTGAGGACAGTTTCATATAAATTTTCAAAATGTCCTCACTCAAAGTCAGCAGTAGTCAGGGTCATGTAGACCTTCTGGGGACATGTCACCTAAGATTTCTTTGGGGAAATGTCTGACGTAGGTCATGCGAAAATACAAAAAAGTTTTCATATTTCCTCTAGTTTTTACCTTTATCCATTTTCCTTTATAAATTATCTTTCTCATATTTAGAAAAAACTTTTCGCCTTTTTTAGTCCCAACTGGATTTGAACCTGGAACCTCCAGTTTATTAGTCCCAAACTTACTAACTGTTCCAAACTTTATTTTAAAAATTGTTTGTCTATTTATTACTTGTATTGTACTTGTTAGATTTTGATTTTGTTTTATATAAATCGATAATATTGCAATCGTTTTCTTGGAAATCGAAGAGTTGCCCAGATTTAAAATTCTAATTTAATATACTGCTATTCTGAAGACATTTCCTTTTAGACGTCTTAGAGGAATTGTCCACACTCTTAAAGCAAACATTCAGTGCTGACAATGTTAGGACATGTCATCAAGGATTACCTATGATTTGTCAGAACCTGAAGACATTTCCTCAAGGAATCACTGTGGAAATTTCCTCAGTGACACATTTTCCAACTGGGCAGGCAACTGATAAATATGATAACAACATTGTGCTTGGGGGTAGACCCCCACCTCTTGATGATAGTGAAAGGGGCCTCCCTAGATGATCCCGTACTACACTATCCCAGCTTCGTTCCGGCTGGTGTCGTTTGCTCAACTCCTATAAATACAAATTAGATAACACCATCAGTAGCATGTGTCCAGATTGCGGCTTGGGCGAACATGCGATCTTTTTGTTTGCCCTGGCCACCCCATAACGCTTAATCCTATAGACCTTTGGGTTCAACCTGCTGCTGCCAGGTTCTTAGGCCTCAACTAATTTCAAATTTATTGCATAACTGCTACTACAACAACAACAACCAAATTTAGAGAATAATCACAATTGGAGCGGGAAGCGGTTTTCCGCCACTCTCCCCATACATTTTGTATGCAATCAAAATTCCGCGGCGTTTTTCCGCCGAAATCAATGATGGGTACCAATACCTTTTCGATACCAATACCCGTTAATACCAATTCAAATTGAAAACCAATACCAATTAAAAACCAATACCTTTATTTGTGCGATACCAATACCGATAAAAAACCAATACCGATTCCCCACTACCAATACCAATTAAAAACCAATACTTTTATTCTTCAAAACCAATACCAATAAAAAACCAATACCAATTCATTTTTTTTTACTTTCGTATCGGTTTTGTTTCGGTTTTTTGTATTCTTATTTTCGTTTGTTTTAATTGTGACGTCAAACATTTCCTTTGCATCACATTATTAGATTTTACCTGACTAACGAATTGCTAAAGATGTTCACAAAAAATGTTACATCGATCAGTAATCGTTTGTCATATAACAAAAAGGAGTTAGCTACTTGAATTTTAAAAGCCATAAAAACATAAAACAAATATTTTTTTGTTACGTTACGTGATTTTTATGACCCCTAATAAAAGTAGATCTTAAAAATGTAGACCTTTTCTGTGATGAAATTTTTTCTTTTGCAAACATTGTTAATATTTGATATACATATATTGAATGTCACAGCACTGTTCTTTGCGTTGTAAAAAAAATACTAATACCTGTTTTTGGAAATCCCAAAATTTTAATCAAGCAGTCGTTACAAAATTACATGTCACAACACCAGAATAGTGTTGTAAATGTATCGAGTATTTGGGTATTGAGTACTCAATGCCGACCAATTTTACCGGTACTCAATACTCAAAAGTAGTTACTCAATACTTTCAGAAGTGTATTTTTCTTAGCAAAACGCTACAATTTGGTTCAAAAACACGAATTTTGCTAGAAAATACATGCATTTTTTTTATTTAAATCTGAAAATTTATTATATTAAAAAATCAATTTTAGTCTATAAGTTTTAAATTTTTTTAATTAGCTTTTGTTTTTTATACGCTCTGTAACGTAAATATAACGAAATTAAATGTTTTTTCTGATAAAAAAAGTAAATTCTAAACAAAATTGAAAAAGTATTGAGTAGTATCGAGTACTCAATTCAAAAGTATCGAGTAGTATTGAGTAGTCAAAAGTATCGACAATTTACAACACTACACCAGAATCCAGAAAAAAACTTATTGTTTGTTTTATTAGAGGCACAGTCATATTATAAAATAATTTAAGAACTCGTAATGTGCGGTTCACACTTGCTATTTTTGAGAGTTAAAGGACTACGTGTTTAAAAAAATTCTTTATTCTGTATCCATTACGTTTTTATTCTGTTACTGATGTTTTGTTAAACAACTTGTTTAAGGTCGTAAGTGTGAACCCCATATAAAAAAAAAAAATTTACCCATGTAATTGCAAAAATACCTAAAATCGAAAAAGAGGCCCCTGCACGATAACCCATTTCGATCACCTTTTTCAAAAAAATATTTATGTATGAAAAGGAGGGATTAAAGGTATATTTTGTTACAAATATTAAGTCTCATCTTTCTGCAATTAAAAAATATCTCCCCTTGACCACCGCAATTTATATGTGCATTAAATGCAATGTGCATCAGCACAGAAATTGTTTCAAGCATAAAAAGTTGAAATACAGGCTTTTCTGGAATAACGGAACATTAAACATTTTTTAGAACAAGATTTTTGAGATCTGCCGTGATATTTTCACTAAAAAAGTACTTTTTTCCAAAAAAGGAAAAATAAAATTGAATCTTAGTTTTATAAAATTTCCTTTTTTTTTAATTTTTCTCAAAAGAAATAAAATTAAAACGCCTTAAAATATATATTGGTGTGAACCACTTTTGATTTAGTTATCTTTAACTTTAATTTTATCATTATTATTTAAAAAAAAACGAGAAATAAGTTATTCTCGCATTGGTACGTACAGTGGACATAAATGGGGTAAAAACTGACCAATAAATATGGTAATAAATTTGGTAATTTGTTACGCATTTGAGATTATCGAAAATCAAGGAAATTTTTATTTTTTATACCCTCCAAAATATAAATATATAAAAAAAATGTCAGGGATGTTTTTAATTTTTCCTCCGCGCGGTGAATGCTGTCAAATAGATTTATTATGATTTTGCACTTCTTCTCCTTCTTCTTTTTTCCACAATGGAGCATTGTCAGGCTTAAAGGTACCTACAGACGACGCAGTATTAAGTACAATATGCAATTATATTGATCGTGTGTGGGTAAGATTGACGATTGTACAATAGTCAATCTAACCCACACACCATCAATATAATTGCATATTGTACATAATATTGAGTCGTCTGTAGGTACCTTAACTCTACAATTTTATCATTGACGGTATTCACAACAGAACTTTTTACTCTTGCAAACTGCTTAATGCAACATTTATTACAACAACAAAATATTTTGTGTTTTTATACCCTCCAACTACAGTATGGAGTCTTTTCGTGTGTAACGCATTAAATTAGTGGATACAAAATAATTTAAATAATGATAAAATTGTAATACTTTAGTGCACAAAGCAGAATAAAATTAACTTGTAAACATATACCGCGATGGGCAAGGAGTCCATCAACTCACCCACCCCAAAAAACCACCCCTTTCAAATTTTTTTTAATATTTTTACATATTGGAGGGTATAAAAGATTCGGAACAGGCGAATTTAACACTTACTTGTTTTATATCCCATGTGTTTGTTGTAAATTTTGCATTTCGCACTTTGCAAGAGTAAACGTTTCTGCGGTTTTTTTGAAAAATTATTTTAGAAAGTATTCTAAAGACTATAGCAATAGGAATCTTCTCCAAAAAATGTTCCTGGGTTATTAACCCAATCTGAAAAAAAACTCAACTCAACCATAAAAAAAATAAGTTTTCGGAAGGCGTTTTTTTAATACCCAATCAGAACAAAATATACAAAAACAAAAATAATAAAACAATCAGAAAAAAAAAAAATAAACACCCAAAAACAATAACTACTGCGACTCAAAATTTTAAATATAAATTATATTTTAAAAGTCGATTTTATCGATTTTTTGAAGATTTGTGGTGAGGCTGTTTAAATTTTAATTTGGATATAACAACTAAATTAATAATATAACAAATGCTATTTACATCATTAATAAGAGGTTCAAATTAGAGATGGGTGCATGAGTATTTTTTGACTCACACTCGCTCACGAGAGGATTTTTTTAATCACGCACACTCATTCACGAGCATATTTTTTCTGCTCACACGCACTCACAATCACGTGAGTAAATTTAATACAACTCACGTGCTCTCGCACAAGCTTCACTCACACTCACGTTGACTCACAGCCACGAAACTCTTATTTATACAAAAAAAAAATCAAAACTAAAATTTAAAAAATCTTAGAAAATTTAAGCAAAATTTAAAGTTCAGCAAAATTTTACAATTTTTTCGGACGAAATCTTAAGTTAAGCCAAATTTTAAAGATTTTTTGTTGGTTTTCTGGTACAAAGGGAAATATGAAGATAAAATAAATCACGCAAACTCACGCAAAAAATCGACTCACGCAAAAATCTTGCTCACGCACACTCACTCACGCAATTTTTCCCCCACTCACAATCACGTGAGCAAAATT
This sequence comes from Pegoplata infirma, assembly GCA_963921195.1. Classification (NCBI taxonomy): domain Eukaryota; kingdom Metazoa; phylum Arthropoda; class Insecta; order Diptera; family Anthomyiidae; genus Pegoplata; species Pegoplata infirma. The sequence goes on from OY992540.1 coordinate 219,421,183, forward strand.
GAATTCAGTCACACTCATGCGTGAATCACGCTCTAATCTTCTCATATGACCATCTCTAGTTGCCTATCAAATTTTTTAAAGAAAAAATACTAAAAAATGTCCCTAATATTAGAAAAATAAATCATTCTTTAAAAATTCACCGTCCCCGATCGATGGCTAAGAAACAAAAAAAATATAAAAACTAAACTCGGTTAAAAATTGGACATAAGCATATGTTTTTCTCCACTGTGGGGCGGACAGAAGGACGATGTACGTTAAATTAATTAATATTAACGACAAAACCTTTTGCATACAAATACCAAAACCGATATAAGATAAATACCAATACTTATTAAAAACCGATACCGATTCGAGGCTAAAACCAATACCAATACCCAATACCTAAATAATTCAAAACCAATACCGAAACCTATACCAATTCAACAAAAAATGAAAACCAATACCTATACCAATACTAATATAATTTTAAAAACCAATACCAATACCAATACTTTTATCGAATTGGTACCCATCCTTGGCCGAAATAGATTCTATTCTATTTTCATGGCGTTTTTTCTCTCTCTCTCATTTTTCCTCTCATTTAACTTTTTGGCGTTGCCAGACTTTAACCAAAAAAAGGATTGTTTTTCTGTACAGTGTTGTAAAATACAAGTAAAGTACGAGTTTTTTGGCAGATGGAAATAAACAACAAAGCAAAACAAAAAAAAAAATATGGAAAATTATTCAAACAATGGAGTTTGCTGAAAAATTAATAGATATTGTTAAAAAAATATATGAATTTTTATGCAATTTTTTAAGTTTTTCGGATGCAATATGTAAAATTTGTTTCACGGAATGTGTATTTTATTTTTTTATTGTTTCGAATTAATAAATTGTTCAAAAGTTGCTGTTATTTTCTTGTTTTGCAACTGTTTTATAAGATTTTGTCTCTTGGTCTTAATTGAATGAGGTCTTATAATATTGAACAATTTTTATTGTTTAAATATAAAAAAAATGTTATTGCCAAAAGTAAAATTTCTAAATAAAATTAAAATAATTATCACAACAATTATACTTTTTTAGGTATGAATGTCAAAAATAATGCAAAGAAAACCGCAAACCGCTTGACGCTTAATTTAAATTAATCGCTCGATTTTTGAAGCGTTTTTCCGCTTCCCGCTCCAATTGTGATTATTCTCTTAAGTGTTTCGGCGCTTTGGTGTGTCATATCAAAAGTTTAAAATATACTTACAGTGTTATCAAGTGTGTGATTTAAATTTTTACTTCGTAACTTTACGAAACATTTTTGCTAATTATTACAAAAAGTTATTTGTACAAAATTTCGTGGAACTCATTAAGAATACCGAACTTGCTGAAAATAAAAAAATAAAAATATGACCTTGACCTCTGACCTCTTAAAAGTCGAGTGTGGTGTTCAAACCCGTGGGGACGTACACCGTTTGGGAGGGGCAGGGGTTTAAAGTTAAAATGGTTTTTCTTAAATATTTCAAAAACTACTTATCCGATCAAGACGGTTATGGTATCATTAGAAAGGGTAATTAAAGACCTTTCCAACGGGGTGCAACATGACGTAGTTTTATTAACTCTTTAAGTGACAAAACTTGATTTCAAAAAATTTGGACTAGACTTTTTTTACAAAGTGCTTATTATCTCAAAATCGCACGTATATAAACATTTGTTTTGTCTATATAGGCTTGTAGCCAAGATTTTAAGCTTTTATTTGCGCTAAAAAACGGCGCTGTAAGTCTAAAACTTACAGAGATATTAAGGGTCAAAGTTGTTTTTTAAAACTTTTTTCAGGTTTTTTGTTAAAATTGTATTTGTAGAAACATACAGACATCTGACTAACTACTAATCGAATTTAAAAATTTTTTTCTGCGTAGCCGGCCTTCGGCCGGGCTTAGGGATTACAAACTCCATGCATTAAACCCACCCTCTCTGCAGAAAACGGGGATTATGACCAAAATTGCTTTGGACTTACTCCCCATAATGTGAATGGGGGTTATGATCGAAAAAAGTTCGGTCGTTCAGCCCGGTTAAAATTACTTTATGGGGTTTTCATGTTACACATCGTTGGAAAAGTCTTTAATTCACCTTTTTAATGATACCACATTCGTCTCGATCGGACTAGTAGTTTGTCAGATATCTGTATGTTTCCACAAATCAATAAAATTTTAACAAACATCCTTAAAAAAGTAAAAAATAAAATAAAGTTACAACTTTGACCCCTAATATCTCAGTATGTTTTAGACTTACAGCGCAGTTTTTTGGCGCAAATGAAAGCTTGAGGTCTTGGCTACAAGCCTATATAGACGAAAAAAATGTTTATATACGTGCGATTTTGAGATATTAAGCATTTTGTAAAAAAAGTCTAGTTAAAATTTTTTAAAATGAATTTTTGTCGCTGAAAGGGTTAATTTAACTACGTCATGTTTAAATATAAAAAAAATGTTATTGCCAAAAGTAAAATTTCTAAATAAAATTAAAATAATTATCACAACAATTATACTTTTTTAGGTATGAATGTCAAAAATAATGCAAAGAAAACCGCAAACCGCTTGACGCTTAATTTAAATTAATCGCTCGATTTTTGAAGCGTTTTTCCGCTTCCCGCTCCAATTGTGATTATTCTCTTAAGTGTTTCGGCGCTTTGGTGTGTCATATCAAAAGTTTAAAATATACTTACAGTGTTATCAAGTGTGTGATTTAAATTTTTACTTCGTAACTTTACGAAACATTTTTGCTAATTATTACAAAAAGTTATTTGTACAAAATTTCGTGGAACTCATTAAGAATACCGAACTTGCTGAAAATAAAAAAATAAAAATATGACCTTGACCTCTGACCTCTTAAAAGTCGAGTGTGGTGTTCAAACCCGTGGGGACGTACACCGTTTGGGAGGGGCAGGGGTTTAAAGTTAAAATGGTTTTTCTTAAATATTTCAAAAACTACTTATCCGATCAAGACGGTTATGGTATCATTAGAAAGGGTAATTAAAGACCTTTCCAACGGGGTGCAACATGACGTAGTTTTATTAACTCTTTAAGTGACAAAACTTGATTTCAAAAAATTTGGACTAGACTTTTTTTACAAAGTGCTTATTATCTCAAAATCGCACGTATATAAACATTTGTTTTGTCTATATAGGCTTGTAGCCAAGATTTTAAGCTTTTATTTGCGCTAAAAAACGGCGCTGTAAGTCTAAAACTTACAGAGATATTAAGGGTCAAAGTTGTTTTTTAAAACTTTTTTCAGGTTTTTTGTTAAAATTGTATTTGTAGAAACATACAGACATCTGACTAACTACTAATCGAATTTAAAAATTTTTTTCTGCGTAGCCGGCCTTCGGCCGGGCTTAGGGATTACAAACTCCATGCATTAAACCCACCCTCTCTGCAGAAAACGGGGATTATGACCAAAATTGCTTTGGACTTACTCCCCATAATGTGAATGGGGGTTATGATCGAAAAAAGTTCGGTCGTTCAGCCCGGTTAAAATTACTTTATGGGGTTTTCATGTTACACATCGTTGGAAAAGTCTTTAATTCACCTTTTTAATGATACCACATTCGTCTCGATCGGACTAGTAGTTTGTCAGATATCTGTATGTTTCCACAAATCAATAAAATTTTAACAAACATCCTTAAAAAAGTAAAAAATAAAATAAAGTTACAACTTTGACCCCTAATATCTCAGTATGTTTTAGACTTACAGCGCAGTTTTTTGGCGCAAATGAAAGCTTGAGGTCTTGGCTACAAGCCTATATAGACGAAAAAAATGTTTATATACGTGCGATTTTGAGATATTAAGCATTTTGTAAAAAAAGTCTAGTTAAAATTTTTTAAAATGAATTTTTGTCGCTGAAAGGGTTAATTTAACTACGTCATGTTACACCCCGTTGGAAAGGTCTTTAATTACCCTTTCTTACGATACCACAACCGTCTTGATCGGATAAGTAGTTTTTGAAATATTTAAGAAAAACCACTTTAACTTTAAACCCCTGCCCCTCCCAAACGGGGTACGTCCCCACGGGTTTGAACACCACACTCGAAATCTAACAGTCCAAGGATTAAGGTCATATATATTTTTTTTAATTTAAACAAAGTTCGGTAAAGTTTATTTATGCCAATATTTCGATCCGGCAAAACCAATTCACTGTACAAAGTACATATTTCGATTATTTTACCTATGAAATTATTTGAGTTTATGCAAGATTAACCCTTTGACCACCATGCATTTTGGGAGCTTTAAGTTAAAAGTATAGGCCCTTACCACAAGAAAACAAAAAGTCTATTTTAACAAAAGTTTTATTTTAAATTTCAAATTTTCAATACATTTTTTGAAAGTCGATTTTAAAACCAAAAACAATTTGTATGGAAATAAAATTAAAAGCTCATTTTAAATTTATTTTATTTTCTTGTGGTAAAGCTGATAGATTTTTAGATTTTTTTTACTATAAAAAAAGAAACAAATAGGTATAGTTTTCCAACCCCGGTTAAAATACAATTTACTCCCCCATTTTTTGTAATAATTTCTTTTACAAGAGTGTATAAATATTTCTAATTTTTTTTAGAGAATTACAAAATATTAGAATTCAAACTAAAAGGAAACGGATGTAAAAATTTAATTTTATCAGAGAAATTTTGTCAGAAATATATATATATGAGAGAATTTATGAGAGACTCTTGTTTGTTTAAATTTCTCAAAACAAAATTAATGAATGAAGTAAAGTCTGTTAAAAAAAGGAGTAGAAACGTAAATTGCTAGTAAACAAAAATTTAAATTTGCGAATTTAACACGTTTTCAATTAATTTTTCGAAAAAAAAGTAAAATAAAATTGATCAAAGAAGAAATTGCATAAATGTTAAGATATGTATATACAAATATAAAACAAGATTTTTTATACATTTGTATGTAGGTATACTCAGAAAATATTGGAATTTTGTTTGATAAAAAAAAAAATACAACAAACTGACAAATAAATAACGATACAAGAAATAAATACAAGAGGAAAAAGAAAACCAAATGAGCAAAATGTGTGATAACAATTTAAAGATATAAAAAATATGGGTGTTTCCCAATAAAAAACCTTAAGAATATGCAATAAAGTAAAAAAGGGTTAACGGATTTTTATGAAATGAATTTTTTTAGAAAAAAAAATATTAAATTGTAGTAATAAATTTTTTACAAAAATTATAAATTTTTTTTTTATAATAAAAGAAGAGTGTTGGTACCCTCCAATATGTAAAAAAGGAAAACAAATATTGGCAACCGCTTTTTTATGGGGCGGAGGGGGGGCGCCTGTCCCTCACGATAGATGTTGAGATAAATTGTGATTTTTGATTTTAGTTAAGTGGGATTCAAACTTTAGAATTATTTAGTATAAAGATTGTATGCACTTTCGTCTACATCAGTGGTGATAGCATCCAGATTGAGTAAATAATAATATGCTACGAGGGTCGATCTGGAAAATGAAATTATTTATAGACATTTTTCTGAAAATTTTTTAAAAATATCTCTAATACCTATTTTACACTATCACACTTTTCCGCACACATCAACTTCTAAAAGATTAAGGTATTCCTTTTTGATTCAAACCTAGTCGTATATAATATGTGAACTATTTCTGGCAAAAATATTTTATAAAATATTTCCCTAACATAGTAAAACTACGCATGTATAATGGAAAAGTATAATAGTGTAAAGTGGGTATAAGTAGATTTTTTCTTTGTTTAAAAAAAATTGGTGGTCAAACGAATTGAAGGTCAAAAATCCGAGTTTCTTCTACTGTATTTAAAAAATTTTATTTTTTGTTTGGGTTGTTGGAAAAACTAGTTGATTACTAAATAGAAACTTTTGGACCATTTTTTAAATTTATATTTTTTAACTTAGAAAAATTCGATTTAGAAATATTTTTAAAAAATTTTCAAAAAAATGTCTATAAATAATTATATTTTCCTGATGTTTACTCGTAGCACATTTATTGTTTACTCAATCTAGACGCTATCAAGCTTAAATTAAAGCTTTATAAATTTTGAAATTATACTCGTTTGAGCATAACTAAAATCGTTGCGTTTCAAATAGTGCCCCCCATTTCCCAGTTCTCGGTATTCCCGGGAATATTGGTATTCGGGTTCTGGTACCGGTTTCCCGGTTCTAGTTATATTCCCGGAAATACCGGTATCCCGGTTCTGATGCTGGTATCGGTTCTCAAAAAATAAAAAAAAAAACTATACCATAAAATATTTAAATTACACCATTTAATCAGTATGTATGGCTAAAATTAATTTAAAATTAAAGTTATATGTTGTATTACCCAGCAAAATTTTCTGTTCCAAATAATTGGTTCCAGAACGCATCAAACTACCCTGCAACCGGTTCTACTTAACATTCCAGAATCAATGATTTTTGTTTGAAATTGTCCCGAAAGCAATCGTTTTTTAGAGCAAGTAGTTTTTTTGAAAAATAATTGATAATAGAAAATTTTGTTGTGATTACCGTAGAATATATTCAAGAATCTATTGAACCAGGAATCAGTTCCAAAAAATTTTCCTGGGTAAAGTTATTTTATACTTCAGTTTTTATGAATAACCACCTTAACAATTATATCGTGAACCTATATTCAAAATATGCCAACTCAAATTTGACCGAAATGAGTTTCCGATGGCAAATAGCAACCCTATGCAATACCCATCTGTGATAAAAATTTCAGAGCAAAAAAGTAATTTGTTGTCGTTTTACATCCATTTTTGTTATTCTGCTATCTCAAAGTACATATTTTTTTGGTGAAAATAAATGCCAACTTCCATTGTAAATTTCCAAAAAAAACATACCTTATTGCATTTGCCATGGTGAACACGAAGATAGAGATATTGCCATTTTTAAAATATCGGTTAATAGTGTTTGCAAAAAAAATTGGTTATATATGTAGATGTAACTTTCAAACTATTTATCAGATTAAAACATTATGAGTGGGCCAAATAAAGTCAATGATATAAGCTTTCAAAGTATCTAGTTTAAAGTGACCCTTTGACAATACAGCGTGAATTACAGAGTGCCAAAGTTGACCACCCTGAGATTAAAAGGATTTCGGAGCTATTAACTTTTAAAAATATGCAAAGATTTTTAATTTTTTTTTCAGTTTTCGCAGTTATCGTACTAAGGATAACAAAAACCAAAAAAAAAATTATAAAAATTTTTCCAAAAAAAAAAAAATGTTTTTTTTATTTTCCGACAAAATATGCCAACTCTAAAAAAAATATTTGTTTTTTGTAATAGTAATAAATGCCATCTCTGAAAAATACGCAAACAAGTGCAAAATAAGAAATTCGAGTTGGCATTTATTGAATATAGTTCGACGATATGCTTTTCGTCTGTTTAAAATACTCGTTTTCTTTTCGAAGATATACCTTTCTGAATTTTAACGTTTATACTTACATATATTTTACTTAACACAAAATGTAGGTATTTGCTTCGACCTTATGTAAGGATATATGTTTCAATGTTGAAAGAGATGTGAAATTTTTTCTAATCTATTTATTTGTTGCAGTAAGTGTCACAAAAATTTCGATTTTTTGCAACAAGAAATTATTTGGAAAAAATTTACCAAAATTGAATAAAAATTTGGTTGTGTCGAATTATGTCAATTCAGTATTGTCATGGAAACACCTATATACGAAAAAAACGTTAACTTTTTTCAAAAAGGATAAGTCAAATGAGAGAAGAGCAAGAGGGACGAATTATACAACAAAAAGAAAATGTCAAGTAGAACATTGAAAAAGACTACTCATAAAAATGCCATTGATTTTTCACCAAACGATTTTGTATTTGGCATTGGGGATTAGAAAAGCAACAAAAAAAAAAGATGTATCGTAAGGAAAAATGGGGGCGGAGTCTTATGAAAACCCTACATCGATAGAATTGATTATTAACCAAAAAATTATTTGGAACATTACAAATTATAATCTACAACTTTAAAATAACTCGTAATACTTACTTGCCCACAAAATTCTCCAAGACAGAACTTTTACCGGCCGATTGACCACCAACTACAGCTATCTGGGGCAGATCGAGCTGCATGTGAACGCCCAGTTGTGTAAAGGCATCCTGCAGCTTATTAACAATTGGAATTAAATTATCCATGTTGATGAGGTTATTACCGAAAACCTTGGCTTTTCAATGAGTTATTTTTTTTTGCTTTGAAAAAAATTTGTTTAAGAAAATTTCCAACACCTTAAGAAGGTGTCAGAAATTTTTTGTTACTTCACTTGGATTTGTTAACTTTTATTTTTTTGGTTTGCACTTATTTTTTTAAATTTTTTTTTAATTCAACAATTTTTAACTAAATTTGTGAACAAAATAATTAGTATTAATACTATTTTAAGGGGTTTTCTTAAGATTTTATAATTTTTCAACTTGATAATCTGCTTTTTTCACTGAGGTTTAAATCTTTGGTATCTATCTGGTTAACGACGATTACACGACTAAAATTTCGATTTTTTCATTTAATCATTTATTTTTTACTACACTTTTTGCTTTTTGGGGTATTTCTTTGCTTTTGCTTTTGTTCTTGTTTTTCTTTCCAACAAGAATTTGACATATTAGAATTTGACATATCAAAAACTAAAAATGACATGTAAGCAAAAACAGAAAATACACAACAACAAAACAAAAGCAAATTGTAATACCCTTAGTTCATCCTCGAGTTAATATTTAAATGATGCTTTTGTTAAATTTAATAGTTATTATTTAATTAGTAACTGTAATAACTGGATACAAATTAAATTGTTATTATAAAAATACAAATGAAATAATTGTGACTCATATTAACGACTCATCAATTAAAGAAGATGGCAAGAAAACAAATATCGTAAAAACAGAGATGTTATAAATTTTAGTCTAATCATTTTTTTTTTTAATTTTTTGCTAATAAATTTAATTATATCTTCTATTTCTATTTAAAATTATATAAAAAAACAAAAACTTCATTAAAAATGCGAAATTTGTTAATTATTTTCAGTATTTAAGGATAACTAACACTTTTGAAAATATTGTTTTTTATCTTTTATGCATTTCCCAGCATTTCCATTTTTAAAATTGCAAATTTCTTTTATAAGGTCATTGTTAATTTTTCTTATTCATTTACTTTTTTAAGCGTCCGGTTAAAGTTTTAGCTTTTTCTTACTGTTTTTGGAATGTATTCTATAACTTGTTATAATTATTTGCTTAATTAAAACATTTTTACAATTTTAATACTTTTATTAAAACAACCACCGTATTAAAACTTTTCTGCACAATCAATAAAGTTTTTCACAATTTTTTTAGGCGAGACAAAATGAAGTGACAAAGATACAGAGATCCAAGCCGAGTAGCGCAGAGCCTGCTCAGCGGCGCCGCCGAAATTTTTTTTTAAATCAAGCCGCCGCTGCAACGGCTCAAAAATCGCTTATAACCATACACGCAAAAAAATATCTGTGTCAGATACCAAAAAAATTTCTTTACCAAATTTTTGCTAAAATCATGCTTCGATGTTAAAGTAAGACCACGTTCACACTACAAGAACTTACCATGGTAAATTGAGATGATTTTTCTTTATGCTAGTACAATTTAGAGTTGATTTTGTAAATCACTATGTGATTTTGTTCAAAGGAAAATCACATAGTTGTAATGGCGCTTGCCAAGTTCTTATTTCTATTCCTTATCAAACTTTATTTTAAAATTTTAACGGTTAAATTTTTAAATTTAATTTATACAACGCCATCTGTGTGTGAGAAACAATGCCACTAGTATTTGAATATGTATCGCTATGTTGACATTTATATTAAATTTCGTTTCAAAGATTGTTTTAGCGCTTGGAAGGATAACGTTGAACATTATATGCTGCATGTATATACATGCAAAACCGAGCTTTCCTTAAACCTACAAGCATACATTTTCACCATTGTATCAACCCAAAGTCTTAAGTGAAGTATCAAAGTGT